>CM052540.1:36364525-36383801 GCA_028533065.1 Trachops cirrhosus | reverse complement strand
GGAAGGGCAGATCAAGTGCTTCCCAGGTAAGGTCAAGTTAAAGGAGTTCATCATCACCAAGCCGTTATTGTATGAAATGTTAAAGGGAGTTACCTAAGAAAAAGAAGATAAAAAACATGTGTAGTAAAATGACAGCAAACTCACAATTATTAACAACCACACCTGAAACAAAAACAAGAAGAAACTAAGCAAACAACAAGAACAGGAACAGAACCACAGAAATGGAGAACAAATGGAGGGTTAACAACAGGGGAGTGGGAGGAGGAGAGTGGGGGGAAGGTACGAAGAATAAGTAGCAATGAAGGTAGATAGAAAATAGACAGGGGGGACGGTAAGAATAATAGGGGAAATGTAGAAGCTAAAGAACTTATGACACATGGACATGAACTATAGGGGGGGAATGTGGGTGGGAGAGGGTGTTCAGGGTGGAGGGGAATGAAGGGGGGATAATAGGACAACTGTAATGGCATAATCAATAAAATATATTAAAAAATTAAAAAAATAACTGGAATGTAGGCTTGTTTTAAACCTATTTTAAAAGAGGGAAAAACCTTAAAATATCTATTGTATACTTGAGAAAAAACAGAAAGTTGATGATTTTTTGTATTGATACTTTTCTCCTTTTTGGGAATCTTTATTTCCCTTTGTCATTGACTTCATGCTGATATATCTGTGTTATCTATAGATTTTGAAGAAGGGACTGAAGGTATCTGAGATTTTATTAGTGTTCCAGACACTGTTATCTCCCAATATTTATTTTTCCTTCTAACATTTCATGATAGAATACACACTACTCTATCCTGGCTTAGCAAGAGACTAAAAGCCTTGCAAAGACTGACAGATACAGGTCCTCCCCACAAAGTTACTTTTTTGGATATAATTAATACTTGATAGTTACCCATTATTGCAAGTCTCTCTTGTAGTTAGGTATGATGGCTATGTATTAAACTGTAGCTGATTGGATGTGAGTGAAAGTGATAGGTGCAACTTCTAGGTCATGTTGTTAATAAGGAAGCTGGTTAATGTCTACTTCCTTTTCTATCTTGATGGCTTGGAAAGCTGACAACTTTCTGGGGTAGTCACTTTGGACCCAAAGGAAAGAAGCCACATGTTAAGGATATCTCTCACTACCTTAGAATGACCACCTATCTCTGAACTGCTATATGAGAAAGAAATAAGCCTTCTATATTGATTAAGTCATTGTGTTCTGAGAGGTGTTCTTTATTATAGCAGTTTAGACTGTAGTCCTAACAACTTTCCTCTTTTCAGGATTAGTTTTATTTTTACCATCATGTTTTCATTGATTTTTATCTCTTTGCTATTTCATTTTCTCTTATATTGAAAGATATGAGGGAGGCTGGTCCAATGATTGTGAGACTTAAGGCTGTATTTATACATTTACATTTTTTTACCTTCCTAAATTCATTAGGCAACAGTGAATACAAGAATTTTTTAATTCCAGGTTGTACCTAGGACTTGATTACTTTTAACCAATATTCTGTCTTAAATCATCAGATCTATTTTATCCATCCAGGCAAGTTATTTTACCTAACACAAAACCAAACTCTGTGTGATTAACATTCTAAAATGCAGTCAGAAGACTTCCAGGGCTTAGTGGCCTTGTGTTTTATGAGATGGATTCTGGAAGCATATTTAGGTATGAAAATAAGCCCAAAAGGCCTTTGCGCAGCCCTATTTTCTTCATTTGGTTCCACTTCATAGTTGAATATAAGCCTGGAGTAAAGGTCTGCATTTTTAGAAAATGTGACTCTGGCACATTCTCAAGCAGATGGACCTTTTCTAAGGAACTGATGCCTTGTGGGGTGGGTAGGTTTGCAGAGTAAAGAGATAAAATCAGCTGTGGCTGGGATAAGGTTAAGAGACAACAGGCATTTTTAGGGGAAAACTGGAGTGTTTTACTTTTCCACTTGGTCATTTGAAGGTTTATTTAGTGTCTTGAAATGTAGTAAAAAGTAGTGGGCTGTTTTTCTAAACTTCCCTTGCCATACTCACTTTCTGATGGGTAAAATAGACCTAATACCCACTGCCTGCCCCTCTGTTTTCTTGGTCAAATGATGGAAAATTCAGCCAGTCATCTTAGTCTTTCCATAGGAAGCCAGGCTGGGCTCTGTTGACAGCTGCTGTGATGAAAGCAGCTGAGTCAGAGAACTGAGTACATGTGTTGTTTGGGCATCTTAAAGACTAACAGCATATATCAGGAGCATATTTTGCTCAGCATTCCAGCAAGATTCAAGCAGAATTAGTGATCATAATTAACTGGTCCATCTAAATAATTTAGTGAAAACCAGAATGTTGTGAGTTTGTTTCTTGACAAAAAAGAAGGCTGTTTAGAGAATTAAAAATATTTAAATGCTTTCTTATAGAATTTTGTCTCATTTTTTCTTTTTTGTACTCACATTATTTCACATGGTATGTCAAAATACAATGCCATATATTATGACATGTATTGAAATAACTTTTAAAATTATATTTAATTGATTATACTATTAGAGTTGTCCTAATTTTTTTTCTTGGTCTCCTTCACTCAGCAGCTCCCATTCCCTCAGGCAATCAATCCCCCAACATTGTTCATGTCCATGGGTCATGCATATAAGTTCTTTGGCTACTGCATTTCCTATACTGTACTTTATATCTCCATGGCTATTCTGTGACTACCTATTTGTACTTCTTAATCCCTTCACCTCTTCACCCATTCTCCCCCACATCCCCTCCCATCTGGCAACCATCAACACATTTTCTGCGTTACGCTGCACTCTCCATATCCATGATTCTGTCTCTGTTCTTCTTGTTTGCTTAGTTTATTTTTTAGAGTCAATTGTTGATAGATATGTATTTTTTGCCATTTTATTGTTCATAGTTTGGATCTTTTTATAAAAGAAGACCTGTTAACATTTCATATAATAATGGTTTGGTGGTGATGAACTCCTTTAGTTTTCTCTTGTCTGAGAAGTTCTTTATCTGCCCTACAATTCTAAATGATAGCCTTTCTGGGTAGAACAATCTTGGCTGTAGGTCCCTGCTTTTCATCACTTTGAATATTTCTTGCCAATCCCTTCTAGCCTGCAATGTTTCTTTTGAGAAATCAGCTGATAGTCTATGGGAACTCCCCTGTAGGTAACTAACTTCTTTTCTCTTGCTGCTTTTAAAATTCTCTCTTTATCTTTAACCTTTGGCATTTTATTTATGATGTGCCTTGGAGTAGTCCTCTTTGCATCCATCTTGTTTGGGACTCTCTGTGCTTCTGGACTTGCATGTCTATTTCCTTCACCAAATAAAGGAAGTTTTCTTTCATTATTCTTTCAAATAGATATCCAGTTTCTTTCTCTTTCTCTTTTCCTTCTGGTTCCCCTATGATGAGAATATTGGACCTCTTGAAGTTGTCCCCCAGGCTGCTTACACTATCCTCCTTTTCTTGGATTCTTTTTTCTTCTTGTTGTTCTGACTGGTTGTTTTTTACTTCCTTATGTTCCAAATCATTGGTTTGACTCTTGGCTTTATCCACTTTACTGTTGTTACCCTGTAAATTGTTCTTTATTTCAATTAGTGTAAGCTTTGTTTCTGACTGGATCTTTTTTATGCTGTTGAGGTCCTCACTAAGTTCCTTGAGCATACTTATAACCAGTGTTTGGAGCTCTGCATTTGATAGATTGTTTATCTTCATTTCATTTGGATCTTTTTCTGGAGTTTTGATTTGTTTTTTCATTTGTGCCATTTTTCTTTTTCTCCTCATTTTGGCAGCCTCCCTGTGTTTATTTCTATGTATTAGGTGGAGCTGTTCTGACTCTGTGTCTTGGTAGCGTGTCCTAACGTAGTAGGTGTCCTACAGGGTTCAGTGGCACTGCCTCCCCTATTATCTAAGCTGGGTACTCAAGGTGTGCCCTTTGTGTGGTCTGAGTACACCCTCCTCTTGTAGTTGAGTCTTGGTTGCATTGTCAGGTCAATGGGAGGGACTTACCCAGGCCAGTCAGCTGCAACAACTGGCTGTGACCACTGACTACCACCCTCTGCCCTCTGTGGAAGATCAGCTGTGCAAGGGCTGGGTTTGTGGTGCTCTGATGTGGTCTGTAGTTGTCCACAGGTTATGCAGGCTCTGGGATTTTCTGGGTGTGCATGCCAACATAAGCCCCAATCTGTGTTTTGCCCTGGGCCACCCTGCCTAAGCTACAAAGCAATCTCATAATGTATTTATAAAAGGAGTTTATTCTATGGGTTAAAGTTTGTCAGAATATTCCCATCCAAGACATTGTTCTATTTTAGAGCAGGGGCTGGAATGCAGTAACTGTAAGAATACATATTATTAATTGATTTATGAATGTGATTAATGATTATAGAATAAAATACCATGTTTTAGTCTTTTGCTCTACATTTCTATTATAAAGTCAGAAGTCCCACTTATTCAGATTTTGTAGTGGCTTAAATAATTTATAATGCAAATATGCTTTGGTAATGACATGCTACTATCATGACAAATTTGTCTGAGTTTTGTTCAACTGCATAAAATCTGTTTTAAGCACTGAAATAATGGTGGAAGTAACTCATTCAAGTAACTAGGGTCATGTAAAGGAAGAATGTGTTTATTGGCAGCTCTGGGAAATTCTGAAAATACTTGTACATCATCTTACTTTACTGAACTGAAAAAATTGAATAATGGGCTGGGGAACTCCATAGGAATGAGCTGTATTAAAGCAATCAATTCAATGTAAATAATAAATCTAGTGAGATTAATATAACTTTTTGTTATGATCTTGTAGAAAACCTTGTGACTTAGGATAAGGACAGTGAGGTTAGTATAATTGAATTTAACTTTAACTCATATAATTTGATCATCAGAAAATTTTGGCTAGCTTCATCATCTATAGGTGATAAAGAGTTTCTTGACATATCAAACTTTGTTTATATTTACACTACACAAAGCCTTCAGTATTAGGAGTTTTATACTCAGCTGTCTGCTGGGTCCAGGTGGAGAAATAACCAGACCAGAAGACATAAGATGGTATGGAATGATGGTGGCTGTGGGGAACTGGAGAATTCAAGTGGCTGCTCCACTCCTGCTGATGGTTGCCATGTACAAACTTGGGGTGGGTGAACAGATTTTCCTGTTTTCAAGATAAATTAAAAATCTGAGCTATTGTGTAAATTGTACCAGTTTTAAATGTTTATAAGAAGTTTGAAACAGCTCTGTCTGGTGTGGCTCAGTTGGTTGGAGTAACCCAATTCACAACCCATGAATTGAAAGGTCACAGATTTGATTCCGGCATATAGCTAGGATGTAGGTTTGGTCCCCATTTGGGGTGTGAATGAGGGGCAACTGATCAATGTTTCTGTCTCATATCAATGTTTCTCTCCTTCTCTCTCTCCTTCCCTAGGTAGGGAGAGAAGGAGAAAAATCAAGCATGTCCTCAGGTGAGGATAAAAAAAAAGGAGAGAGAAAAAAAGGAAGTTTGAAATATCATTGGCTAGCTAGCTGTCTATACTGATTTTAACTCAGGCCACAAATTTTAAATCTGTGAGTTAGATATTTATAGTAAAAAATTTACTTAATAATGCTGATGTTTTCTTTCAATTGCAATTATTTGGGGTGAAAATGTCTTCATGATTGTTTTAATGCAAGACTAATTTGGGAGTATGTACATGAGATAGTGTCCTGGAATGAGTAGATACAGTTATTTGTAAATCTCATAGGTCTTTGGAAATAGCAGGGTGCTGAGTAAATTTTTTGATAACCTTGACTTAGATGGGTATAGTTAGCAACTCAGAATTTGCCATAAATGTGAAAGTTAGCTTCAGTGAGTAAGTTAAAGTTCCACTGATAGAATTGCTCACTTAGGAATCAAAAAAGAAACACTCATCCATAATGTAAACATAAAATAACCGATGTATGTAAAAACAATGGCCAGAAATATCCTTGAAGTCTTAATGACTTAGAAGTTAAATGTCATCTTTTATAAATTGTATGACCCAGGGAAGGTTAGTATATCGAAAGAGGTCAGAAAATGTCTTTATCTTCACCATATATACTGTATTACTTGAAAGTTTATGAAGCACTTGTACCATATAAGTAATCCATTTTCATGTAGCCAGCATGCTTTTCTAATAGGCTTAGCTAAGGTACAATACCAGTTCAAGGAGGTACAAAAAAAAAAAAGAGGGCCCTACCCAAGTAAGAGAGAGATAAAAGACACAGGGAAGGACTCACCAAAGAACAGGGACTCTGAAAGCAGAATGCGTAGGCTTGAATTCTGACTCTACGTTAACCAGCAAGTTTTCTAACTCTCTTTGTGCCTAAATTTCCCAATCTGTTAAGCTGGGATGATAAGAGTATTTTCAAAGGCATATACTTAGTGCTATATAATTATTTGATATTACTATTAATATTATATACTTAACTAGGATAATTTAGGAAAGGAACAAAAAGAAAGAAAAAACCACAATTGTTACTATGTATTAATGCACTTTGTCTTTATTTTAAGCACTCTATAGATTGACCTACTTATTCTTCAAAATAAGCCCTTTTATGAAACATGATATCTTCATTTTACACATCCAAGGCTGAGGCTAGTCGAGGTTAAGTACAATAGAAACTCTTTAAAGCAACTTTAACTTAACTGCCTTCCTCGATTATCCATATTCTCCATTCCATCTGCAGAGCACATACTGGTGCCCACAGCTTCTCAAATGTCTGTGGCTAGGAGAATGTTCTGGTACATGCTCTGGTCATCCCTGGTGTCACTACCTGAGTTGTGGACCTGTTGAGTCAGCTATGTGTTTCTCAAACTATTTATATATCTTGTAATGAAGCTCGACCCCAACATTGATGGAGCCATGAACGGGAGTACAGATGGAGATCCATATCCCTTGGGTCTAAATATTTAAAGGTAAATTCAAGCTGACAAACTCAAAGAAAATAATATTCTATCCTCATTTCTTGGTAAATTAATCTTTATAATGAACTGAAAGGTCAAGTTCAAATATCCACTTCTCGATATCTTTGGTGTTCCATACAAAACATGGTAGTGTAGAGAGGTCCCATTGTCTTCAGCTTGCCTCATAGCCTTCCACCATCTCTTTTAACATTGAATCTGTCTCATACACACACAATGAGAGGTATTATGTAGTATATGAACAATGAAATCCATGCTTACAAACTTTGTTCACACCCAGTCTTTGCTCATGCTATGCATTTTAGTTGAAGTATAATTGACATATAATATTATATTAGTTTTAGGTTAATAGCCTAGTAATTCAGCATTCATATACATTGTGAAATGATCACCACAGTAAGTCTAGTTTCTGATTATCACTATACAAAACTAGTACACTATTATTGACTGTATTCCCCATGCTGCATATATCACCATGAGTCACTTCTTTTATATCTGGAACTTTTTATCTCTTGATTCCTTTTACTTTTTTAACCCCCTTCCTGAAACACCTCCCCTCTGGCAACCACCAATCTGTCCTCTGAATCTATTCATATGAGTCTGGTTTTGTTTTGTTTTGTTTTGTTTTGTTTTAGATTCCATATTTAAGTGAAATCATGTGGTATTTGTCTTTCTCTGTCTACTTGTTCCACTTAGCAATACCTTCCAGATCTATCCATGTTGTCATAATATACCAAAATTTTATTATTTTTTATGGCTGAGTAGCCTTCTAATGTATATCTACCACATCTTTTTTATTTATTCATCCATTGATGGATGCTCAGGTTGTTTCCATACCTTGGCTATTGTAAATAATACTGCAGCGAACATAGGGGTGAATATATCTTTTCAAATTAGTGTTTTAATTTTATTCGAATGGATATTCAGAAGTGGTGTTGCTGGCCCATATGGTAGTTCCATTTTTAATTTTTTGAGGAACCTCTATGCTGTTTTCCACAATGGCTGCACCAGTTTATACTCTCACCGTCAGTGCATGAGGGTTCCCTTTTCTCCACATCCTTGCCAACACTTGTTATTTCTTGTCTCTTTGATAATTACCATTCTGACAGGTGTGAGATATCTCAATGTGGGTTTGATTAGCATTTCCCTGATGATTACTATGTTGAGCATCTTTCCATATGCCTCTTGGCCATATGTATGTTTTACTTTGAAAAATACCTATTCACTAAAAAGCAAAATAAACAAATAAGCAGACCAGAAACAGACTCATAGATATGGAGAACATTTTGATGGTTGTCTGATATGAGGGGAGTTGGGAGGATTGGTGGAAAAGATAAAGGGATTAATAAGTAACAGAAAAGTATGAGGAAGTAAAGTACATTATAGGGTATATGGTCAATAATGTAATAACTATGTATGGTATCAGATGGGAACTAGATTTATGAGAATGATGACTTTGTAAGTTATATAAATGTCTAATCACTGAGTGTATATATGAAACTAATATAATATTGTATGTCATCTGTACTTGAAAAAATCAAAATTATTTTTAAAAAAGAAAAGTGTTCAGATCATCTGCTTATTTTTTAATTGATTTTTTTGTTATTTAGTTGTATGTGGTCCTTATATATTTTAGATATTAACACCTATTGGGTGAACAATTTGCAAGTCCTTTATCTCCATTCAGTGTGTTGCCTTTTTACTTTGTTGATGGTTCCTTTGCTGTGCAGAATTTTTTCAGCTTGGTGTACTTTCATGTGTTTACTTTTGTTTTTGTTGCCTTTGCCTTTGGAGTCAGATTCCCCTCCCCCAAAAAAAGTTATTGCTAAGACTGATGTCAAAAAGCTTAGAGTGTATGTTTTTTTCTAAGAGTTTTATGGTTTTAGGTCTTACATTCCAGTCTTTAATCTATCTGAATTAATTTTTATATGTGATGTGAGATAGTGGTTCACTGTCCTTCTTTTACATGTAGCTGTACAGTTTTCCCAGCACCATTTATTGAACTGACTGTCTTTTCATGCTATTTAGCCAGGTAATTATAGGTCTTGCACCTAGAACATAGTTTAGAAAGGGGAAAATGGCCTCAGGATGTACATGTCACCTTGGCTCCATTGAGGGGAGCATGGCAAGAATAGGAAACACTTCTAAATCATGGGCGTGGACTTCCAGCCAAGGTGGAAGTGTAGGTAGATACACTTTGCCTCCTTACACAACAAAAAGAAGAACAACACATTTAAAAACAAAAAATAACCACAGCTGCCAGAAAATTGAACTGTGTGGAAGTCTGACAACCAAGGAGTTACAGAAGAAACATTCATTCACTGGTAGAGGGCATGGAGACAGGTGAGGCAGAGAGGACTTGTGGCAAGGTGGTGGCTGGTAGATCAGGTGGTCCCACATTTGTGTGAGGAGAAATTGGAAGGATCAACTGGGGAGTGAGACAGATTGCACAACCCAGGGTTCTAGTGAAGGGAAACAAAGCTTCAAAACCTCTGGCTATAAAAACCTGTGGGTGTTGAGGTAGTGGGAGAAATTCCAGCATCACAGGAGAATTCATTGGAGAGAACCACTTACCCGGAAATCCACACCAGAAGGGCCCAATTTGCTTGTGGGTAGCTGTGGAAGTGATTAAAAGCTGGCCAAGAGCTGAGCTAAGCATTATTCCCTCTCAGACTACTCCCCAACACACAGTGTCACAATTTGGCCAAGTAGGTTGACCTGCCTAGGGGAATACCTAAGGCTCCACCCCTTACAATGTAACAGGTACTCTGAGATAAAAAATATGGCCCAAATGAAGGAACAGATCAAAGCTCCAAAAATAGAATGAAGCAATGAAGAGAGAATCAACCTATCAGATGCAGAGTTCAAAACACTGATAATCAGGATGCTCACAGAAATGGTTGAGTATGGTTGCAAAATAGAGGAAAAAGTGAAGTCTATGTAAAGTGAAGTAAAGAAAAATATACAGGGAACCAACAGTAAAGGGAAGGAAACCAGGACTCAAATTAATGATTTGGAGTAGAAGGAAGAAATAAACATTCAACCAGAATAGAATGAAGAAACAAGAATTTTAAAAAATGAGGAGAGTCTTAGGAACCTCTGGGAAAACTTTAAACATTCCAACATCTGAATCAGGGGTGCCAGAAGAAGAAGAGGAAGAATAAGAAATTAAAAACTTACTTGAAAACATAATTAAGGAGAACTTCCCCAATCTGGCAAAGGAAATAGACTTCCAAGAAGTCCAGGAAGCTCAGAGAGTCCCAAAGAAGTTGGACCCAAGGAGGAATACACCAAGGCACATCATAATTACATTACTTAAGATTAAAGATAAAGAGAGAATCCTAAAAGTAGCAAGAGAAAAGGAGAAAGTTACCTATAAAAGAGGTCCCATAAGACTGTCAGCTGATTTCTCAAAAGAAACCTTACAGGCAAGAAGGGGCTGGAAAGACATATTCAAAGTCAGGAGAGGCAAGGACCTACATCCACGATTGCTCTATCCACCAAAGCTCTCATTTAGAATGGAAGGACAGATAAAGTGCTTTCCAGATAAGGTCAAGTTAAAGGAGTTCATCATCACCAAGCCCTTATTTTATGAAATGTTAAAGGACCTTATCTAAGAAAATGAAGATGATAAAAAATATGAACAGTAAAATGACAACAAATTCAAAACTACCAACAACTGAATCTAAAAAAAAAACACAAACAAACTAAGCAAACAACTAGAACAGGAGCAGAATCACAGAAATGGTGATCACTTGGAGGGTTATCAGTGGGGAGGTGGGGGAGAATGGAGGAACTGGTACAAGGAATAACAAGCATAAGTGGTAGGTACAAAATAGACAAGAGGAGGTTAAGAATAATACAGGAAATGTTGAAACCAAAGAACTTGTATATACAACCCATAGACATGAACTAAGGGGGGGTAAATGCTGGTGGGAGGGAGGTGCAGGGCAGAGGGGAATAAAGGGGAGAAAAAATGGGGCAACTGTAATAGCATAATGAATAAAGTATATTAAAAAAAAGAATAAAATGTAAATAAATAAAAAGAAAACTTAAAAAAAAATAAAGCATGCTCCCAGAACAGGGAGGGCTCCCTGTTTGTGTGTCATTCAATTAAATATTATTCAGAGTAATGACTTGTTAGCATGCAAAAGCTTGATTATTATTTCTGTAAAAAGCTATGTTGAAAGCTTTGAAGAATCTATATATGAATAGTTAAAACATTGTTATTACATTAGGTGTCAGCAAATACATTAAAATTTTGGAAGAGAAATAAAAATCTAGAAAGTTCCTGTATTCAGCTTTGTTACCAAAATGCTAACTTATTCATCAAATTCAGGAACTAAAAATTGTAGATGATGCATTATGGATAAGATTTATGCCAGAAAATCATTGAGGACCTTCAATCTGTGGTCTCTTATTCCAAGAAATATGGTGGTGCTCCAAGATAAAAAAAATGAAAACTGAATTTATACTTATTCACTTAAAATAATATGAAAGAAAACATTTGTTGTCATTTCAAAATACATTTCCTGCTTGAATCAAAGTTTTATTTAACTGACCAACTGCCAGTCCCAAATTATTGGCAAAACAAGATTCTCCTGTCACTGGCTTGAGTCAGGGAGGTGGTAGGTTGGAAGGGCTGGGGTGAAAGGGTAGGTTTATCTTCCTGCAAAGAAAAGAAATAAATATTATGCCATCCATGAGTATAGCACCTAGTAAAACTATTTTTTAATAAATTGAATGTTGACTAGAATTGCATCTTAATTATGGATTCATTTTCAAGAAGGGGTTATGGAAATCCCAAATAATAAGTATGCTTATCTAATATATTTTTTGGTTTGGAGGCTTCAAGACCATTTTTATATTGTAGCATTCTGTGACCCTATAGATTGACCCTAATACCAATGTCAAAAAAAAGTATTCATTGTCCATTCCTCAGTTTTGAATACATGAAAGTTTTATGACTTTCTTTAATAATTACATTTTTTTCCTACACAGTATTGTAGGGAATATTTGCTTGAAAGATTGGAACACCTAAGTGGAAAACACTTGAGTGGTTAGCACTGGAGAGCCAGGCCCTCTAGATTCAAATCCGGTTTCTGCCACTTACAAACTGGGAAACCTTGGACACAATTGCTAACTTCTTGTGCTCCAGTCTCCTTCTCTGCAAAATGAGAACAATCATGCTGTCTTTCCAATAAGACTGTTATGAATGGACAATGAGATAGGTTGCATATAGCACGTAGAACAATGCCAGGCAATGGGTAGGCACTATATGAGTTAGCTATTATTATTGTTGTTGTTGTTATATTTTCATCATATTAACAATAAAGCATGCAGAGTATCATGCTTCCATAAACAATCTGACAAGTAAGCCCAGATAAAATGAAAACAACTTGAAAATAATTTCTGATAGTACAGTTAATTACAATGTGGAGAAAACTGTTCTCCAGGGAAGCATTTGTTATCTTGATTGGTTCTTAAGTTAATATACTGTTTGTTTTTTCAGCTGAACAACTGAATAGCCATAGTGAGTCATAGTGAGTTAGACAGCAGTGTCTAAAATACAATTTTGCTTCTGAAAAGCTTGTATTATAGAGGGGACATAGGATGGTTATGACTCTTTACAAAGTGCTCTGTAGCATTGATAGTATCATAGCTTCTGCAATTATACCTCCTTTTGCTGATTTCTGTTAGCTGGACTGGCTTTTCCATCAGTGTGTTTTAATTTAAATGTTTCATTTAATGGAGGTGCCTTGACCAAGGCCCTGTGTAAAATGCCCATCAGTAAATTTGGGGGGGCAGTCTTGAAGAGCAGAAAATCCAAACATATTTTAGAGCTGGAACAGCCATTCTCTCTGGCTAGTCTCTTTTTGTCCCTGCCCTATTGCTGCCATGTACATGCCCAGAGCCTGAGAAATGCTGTCCTTGAATACTACTCCAGAAGGCAAAATCTGAGATGAGAGATTTGACTGCTCTGGGGTTTATTTATTGGGGGCTATATACTTTTAATTCTGCCTTTAAATTCCACAGCTAGAAATGCAGTTTGTGGGTAAGGGACAGGTAAATTTCCAAAGTGATCTCAGAAGGTTGACTTTTAGAATCCCTGAAAATGGGGATAAAAGGGGGACCTTTTAAATAAACCAAGTGCCCACAATGGCTTTATTACCACACTGCTACTTCACACTGTAGATTACATGAAGGCCTGGAGACTAATTTCAGCAACAGCCACAATTTACTAGCTATAGTGGGCCTCAGATGAATAGTTTCTTGTAAAATCAGTGGCAGCTTTATCCTAGCAGAGCACAAATAAATCAGCCCTTATTATTCCACATTCATTTAATCCTGGGACATTAGTCAGTGAGACCTTTCTGCAGCCTAATAAACAGCAGCAGCAGCAGTTTTTCTTTATGAGAGTAGTTGTTCATCCTAAATTAGAGCCAGCATTAGGCGGAGAGAGAAACTTTGGCTGGATGATTTAAAGATATATAATAAGAGACCATAAGACTGTATGAAAACTGTACCCATGTGTATAAATAGGGCAGGGCCATAATTTTGCTGTACGTGGATTACTTTAGAACATGTGGCTTATTTATCGCTCTAACTTGAGAGTTTCCTTTGTTGCAGGTGATGTTGTTACCCTGTCTTTCTTGACATGACTCGAGTGTCCTTTCATCACTTGGGAGGTGGGTGGGCATTAAAGTTGCATCCTCCAATTTCTGTTTACCCAGAAGGAACTCAACCAATTTCCAGCCTGGTAGAGGAGGACACAAGTGAAGTGTGTCTAAAATATGCACCTGGCTATTTCAATTTGCTCAACTGTTGCTCATATCAAACTCATAACCCAAGCCCAAAGAAAACTTTTGTATTCTAGTTAAGCTCAGGTTGCAAGTTTTCTGTTGTAATGTCACTATGTATGTGTAAAACACAATTTGAGTCACATTGTTACTGATGATGTGGCTTAGTGAGGTACTTTCAAATAAGCCTTCCACATATGCAAATTGGCTTCACTTCATGGGTGTGCAGGGTTTTTAAATAGAGAAGAGTGTTTTTTATCCACAGCAAAAATATGACCTCAGTAAATGATAGACTAATTCCATGCTGGATGTTCTCTCATACCTCCATCAGGAAATAATACATCAGGAAGCTATCAGCTTGATAGAGATACCTGTGGAATCACTTGCTAATCACAAGCAAATGCAGAATCAAATATGAATTTGTTTCTTCCTATGTGTAGTGTGTAAATCACTTTTCCTATGTGGTTTGAGTTTCTATACTAATACAGTGCTCTTCAGAGTTCAGCAAGCATTAGTTGAATACTCACTATATGTGCTACACATGGAATTTTATGTAGATCTACTTTTTTTGAAATGAATTTCTTGTGGTGGAGAGAAGAGGAAAAATAATTAGTCTAGAACATTGGATCCTAGGAATATAAACAGTGGAACTAATATAAAATTGAGATATATTTTCCATTATATGTATATAAAATACAGTTATCATAACTAGGTGCCATTGCATTTAATCAGTGAATTCTAGCTCACTCTAAAGAGAATGAAAATATTTTGATACAAGTTCTGTTATTTGGAGGCAAAAAAGATAGAATCCACAAACTGGGAAGAACTATATACCAGCATTAAATAATTATATAAATAATAGCACTCAAATTGAATTATTTTTCTGCAGCTAAAATAATACACTTAGTCTTCAACAAAATATATATGTAGTCAAAACAGATTTTGTTTTCCCATAAGAATACATCAAAATGCATGGTTCTTCCTCTCAGGACGAATTATACTGGTTTGAGAAAAAAAGGCACTAGAGAATTTAAACAAAATCCATGGAGAAATCGGGGTAGACTTTCTTGCATTATAATTTTTCTACAGCATACTGTCCCCATATGGGTGAATGGTTTCTTTCCATCTGAACCCCTGACTGCAGGGTTTGGCTAATTTCAGCTCATCTTTGTGCAATGCAGACTGCTGTGTCCTAGGAGCACACCAGATGATCCACAGAACATGTCCAAACAAAAAGCCATTATAGTAACTGGAGAGCTGACACCAAGTGGTCAATGCCTTATCCTCATGAGGTAAGACCAGCATGGTACTAAATTAGAAATAGATGATCAGACCTGTGAGCACAAGGATCCATACTTATTTTAGAGCATCTTCAAAGACTAACATAAAACACTTAGTGTGTGTATTAGATGTACATTGTATTGTCAACTGAATTATTGACAATTACTAGTGAAAATTATTAAATAAGAAATCACCAATCGTTAAAGATACATGTTGTCTATGACTAGTTTCTTCCACTTTTTGCAGTGTTCTTATATACCAATTTAGTTACAATATTTATAATAAAAATTACCTAGAACTAAAAAATAAAATAGCAAAGTCTCTAGTTTACATTTGTATCAGTAGAGTGAGGAGGAATTGACAATTATTTGAATAATTTTGACAACAAAGTTTAAAATCTGGAGATAATTAATGGCACTGGTAGGTTAAACAAGCTGAATTCTTGGGTTATGAACATGAGACAACTAATTTTGACTCTCACTGACTGCTCTTTAAAAATGTACTCAGTATGGAAGTTCTTTTCCTGCCTTGGATGAAAGTTCTCATAACTTTTCTCATTGCTCTTAGGTTATTGAAAATCCAGCCTATGTAATAAGCAAAATGCCAAACTTGCTTTAAAATTACTTTATCCCCAATTCCAGCTGGGGCTTCTTTATTTTTCTACTCTTCTTTCCCTAACTTGCTTCCTGAGGTTTCTGATCCCTTTTGGGTTTCAGTGGCAGAAGGGAGGAGACCTGAGGGACAACATAAAGGTCACACTTGACTGATACTCTCAGGCAGTCAAGTATGCTTTACACTTTCAGGCAGTTGTGAAAAACCTTTTCTCATGAGTGCTTTCATGAACACAGTGGGACACACACTCCTCCCAGTTGTTGGGGTGTGTTATCACTATGTTATTGACATATCGCTCTTCTCTTTGGTTGTTTGCTCCTGCCAAAGCCCTTAGAAATTCTTTGGCTTCCATCTTCTGAGATTTCTCTTAACCAGCCTTCTCTGTACTTACTCTAAAACAGCCCAACACAACTTGATGCATGAACTAACATGTGGTCCATGAGAAGGTCTCATTTTTTTTTGTCCCCAATAGACTATGAAAATCAAGCTGTTCTCCATCTAATTCAATATTCACTCACTTGAGTTCACCTATCATAGGACCAATAAAGCTCTTTGCGTATCCTGACAATTATTATATTCTCAGCATAGGTGAGGGGTTAAATAATCATCATGTAGGTTTCATTTCTGTGCAAGATCCAACAACCTCAGAACTGTTGGTATCTTATTATTTTCACACCTTGGATGGAACTGAGGCAGGAGGACCCTTCAATGTTCTGATACATTGAGTTGCACATTTTCAAAGAATGTAATTTATTCAAGTGGTTGTGCTCTTTCTTCAGTATTCTTAGTCCCCACCTGACCTTTCAGTCTGCATATTTGCTGTTCTTTGGGTGAAACGAATGAGATATAGGAAGAAAGAGTTCTTTTCCTTGCTTATACCAAATTTCTTTTATGCAGATATTACCCAGCATTGCCACACTTTCATTTGCTGACATACAACAAGAAACTAGAAACAAATATTATATGGGCTCCATTTTGTGGGTTAATTATGTTTTGCACTTTAATTTTGAAATCTGAATAACATCAGCTATGAGTCTGCATGAGCCTTTTAATGAAAATTATAGCTTTCATACGTATCTGTGGTTGTAGGGTAGGGAAGAGAGAATATAGAGAACTAAGAGAGAAAAAGTAATTGGTAGAAGGAAAAAAGCCCTTTTTTTGTTTAAGTATCTAACTATAATTCTCAATGCTTTATGTCTATGGACTAAAACCTCTATATTCTTTGCAAAGGCAAATATCCTATTTAATTTTAAAATCTGTAGAGGTTTAGAGATGATCTTGAGCAATCCCTTTATTTTATGGTTTACATTGTATAATGGGATGGAAAAGTTTATCTTTTTTAGTTGCAAATTTTCAATTCTATAAAGCTAAATCTTATGTTTTAAATGATTTTTTTATTCCAGGTCATATAGCAGAATAGTGGCTGAGATGGAGTTAGAACTGTTTCAGTATGTCAACAATGGTTTTTTTTTTGTCAGAGCTAAAACTGGAAAGAGATTTTCCAATATTTGTCAGTATCTTATTTTCCATTGGATCTAAAACAAAATGTATTGGCCATTGGGGATTTCTACACCACTTATGTCATCCATGCTTATTATGGCCTCCCGTAGTGAGAGAGTGCATGCAGTCAGGAAATGATGACAGATATAGAGGTAGTACATATAATGACACAGACAATTTCTCTAAAATATTGCACTGATTTCTCCCAAAAAGCTTCTCAAAGGGTTACCTTCTAAACCAAAACAAAAACTTAAGTAGCCAATGCAATTTATGAAGAGTGGATGAGAAATATTTGTGTCTACAACTTACCTGTACATATTTTCTGAATATCTTTAAAGATTGATGAAAGAGTGTAAGATGCTCCCTAACTTACTAGACTCTAATATAAATTAATTATTTTTTTATTATTTTTCACTCAGTTCTAGGATATTAGGTGACTTGAATTCTACATTCTCATTATCTTTGCAGTAATAGTAAGTTTTAGGGTAAGCATTAAACAATAACCAATTTGTTATGTTTCTGGATTCTCTGAGTCAGGAATTTTGTAAGAACACAGTGGGGATGGCTTGTCATTGCTCCATGATATCTGGAACCTCAGCTGGGATGACTTGAATGACTGAAGTGGCCTGAAGCAGATGTTTTTTTCACTTATAGTGTGGTGTCTTGACAGAGATGGATGAAAGATGGGCTTAACTGTTATTGATCAGCGTATCTATTTGTGATCTCTCCAGCATGGTGGCCCAAGTAGTCAGACTTTTTATATGGTGACACAGGGCTCAAAGAACAAGAGAGTAAGGTGGAAGTCACACACATGAACTTTTATGACTTAGCTTCAAATATCACCTATTGTCACTTTTACCACATTCTGTTGGTTTAAGCAAGCACAAGTACACCCAGACTCAACAGAAGAGGATATAATCTGTAGTTCTTGATGGAAGAGCATAAGAATTTGTGGCTATATTAAAACAAAAGTTAATCCTCTTCCTCACTTTGTCATTACTGTTGTTATACTTTTAAATATTACTTACATCTATGGGTCTGTTCTTATGGCAGTGCCAGACTGTTTTGATTACTGTGGCCTTGTAATATAGTTTGATGTCAGGTATTGGATCCTTCCTACTTTGTTCTTCTTTCTCAAAATTGTTGCAACTATTCGGGGTCATTTATGGTTCCATATATATTTTTGAAATGTTTGTCCTATATCTGTGAAATATGTCATTGGTATTTTAATAGGGATTGTATTGAATCTATAAATTGCTTTGGGTAGTATGGACATTTTGATGTTAATTCTTTCAATCCATAAACATAGTATATGCTTCCATTTGTTTGTGTTCCTTAATTTCTTTCTTCAGTGTTGTGTAGTTTTCTGAGTCAGGTCTTTTACCTCCTTTGTTAGCTTTATTCCTAGGTATTTTATTTTTCTTTGCTATATCAAATGGGACTTTTTTCCTGAGTTCTGTTTCTGATATTTCATTGTTGGTGTACAAAATGCCTTTGATTTCTGAATATTGACTTTGTATCCCACTATTTTGTCAAATTCACATATTAGGTCAAATAGTTTTTGGTGAAGTCTATAGGATTCTCCATGCACACTATCATGATACATTCAGACAATGACAGTTCTGCTTCCTCCTTTCTAATTTATATGCCTTGTATTTCTTTTTCTTGTCTAATCACTGTGGCTAGGACTTCCAATGTTATATTGAAGTGGTGAAAGTGGACATCCTTGTCTTGTTCCTGATCTCAGTTGGAATACTTTTAGTTTTTGCCCATTGGGTATGATATTGGCTGTAGGTTTCTCATATATGGCCTTTATTATGCTGAAGAATGCTCCTTTTACTCCCACTTTGCTGAGTGTTTTTTATCATAAAGGGTACTGTAACTTACAAAGGCTTTTTCTGCATCTATTGATATAATCATATGATTTTTGTCTTTCCTTTTATATATGTGATATATTGCATTTTTAAAATATATTTTATTGATTATGCTATCACAGTTGTCCCATTTCCCCCCCTTCATTCCCCTCCACCCTGCACACCCCCTCCCACCCACATTCCCCCCTTTTAGTTCATTTCCATGTGTCATAAGTTCTTTTTTATTTTAATTATTTTTCAAGTACAGTTTTCTGTCCTTTACTCCCATTCCAGCCCACCCACCCATCCCTCCCACATCCCTCCCATT
>CM052540.1:36261129-36364025 GCA_028533065.1 Trachops cirrhosus | reverse complement strand
CGCTTGTTGTTCTTCCTCTTCTCCTTCTGGTACCCTTATAATCCGGATGTTGGAACGTTTAAAGATGTCCCAGAGGTTCCCAAGCCTCTCTTCATTTTTTTGAATTCTTATGTCTTCATTCTTTTCTGTTTGGTTGTTTCTCTCTTCCTTCTGGTCCACTCCATTGATGTGAGACCCATCTTTCATTCCATCACTGTTGGTTCCCTGTGCATCTTTCTTCATTAAATTTACTGTAGCCTGCATTTTTTTCAGCTAATTTGTGACCAATATCAACCAATTCTGTGAGTATCTTGATCACCAGTGCTTTGAAATGCGTATCTGATAGCTTGGCTATCTCTTGGTCGCTTAAAAGGATGGGTTCTGGGGCTTTCAATTCTTCGTCTATTTGAGTCATCTTTTTGCTGTTTTTTTGTTTTGTTTTTTGGTCTTGTCGAGCTCCTGTAGTGAGGGGTGGGGCCTTAGGAGTTCACCAGGGCGGGGCACCCCAGTCACTGGGTTGTGATGCTGTATGTGGGAGCCTGGTCCGAGAAGGAACAATGGTGTTTGCTTTGCTCTCTGTAGGACCCCAGACCCTTCCGCCACTTTCTGCAAGCCAACCAGGCCCCTCTGGCAGCAACTCCAGTGTGGGTGGGCCTGTGCACCCCGTGGGACCTTCCTTTTCAGTCAGTGACCCAAAGCACTATTTCCCGGTGCTGGGACCCTGAGTTGCGTGCAGTGCCTTGCTTCACAATATCCACCTCGCTGGGTCTGCTGGTCGCCACCCCCTGGCCAGGGCCCACCAGCCACTGCTGCTTGTGCGCCCAGGGTCAGCCTGCTGCGGGCCTTCTTGCTGCCCCAGGTGTCCCTCGCCTGGCTGCCCGACTCCGCCCCTCCTACCGGTCTGGATGAGAGTGTCTATTTTTAAATCCTTGGGTGTCTGACTTCCATACACTTCAATTTTCTGTCAGTTCTGGTTGTTATTTTGTTTCTATATTGTTGTTGTCTCTATCTTGGTTGTGGGAGGAGGCACAGTGCGTCTACCCATGCCTCGATCTTGGTTGGAAGTCTCTTAGCATACTTTTTTAGCCCTTCCCTCTTATTTCTTTTTTTTTGGGGATTTGATGAAATGAACATTAGATCTTTGACTATTGTCCCAAAAGTCCCTGATTCTTTGTTCACTTTTTCTCAGTATATTTTCTCTGTTGTTCCGATTAATTTTTTTTCCTACTTTCCAATTTAACAATTTTTCTCTCCCATTCAGCTCTTCAACCCATCCACTAATATTTTAATTTTTGTTATTGTATTTTTTTAGTTCTAAAATTTCCATTTAACTCTTTAAATGTTGTACTTCTTTGTTGATACTTTCTGTTTGTTGAGACTATTTTGTTTTTTTGGTTATTTCTTTTGTAATTGTTCCTTAAAGTATTTTTATCACCGCTACTTTAAAATCTTTATTAATTTGACCATTTCTGTCAGTGTCAAGATCTATTGATTGTTCTTTTTTTCCATTCATCTTGAGATCTTCTTGGGCTTGGTATGATCAGTCATTTTTAATGAAAATCCAAACATTTTCATATTATGTTATGAGATTTTAAAATTTTATCTAAGCCTTCTGTTTCTAGCTAGCTTTGTCTAACACTGATTTGGCAGGGGAACCAGGGGAATCACTTTGTTACTTGTAGATGGAGATAGAAGTCCAAATTCCCTACTCAGAGTCTCTCTTTTTCTAATTATTACTTTTTAAATCTTCACCCAATATATTTTTGATTTGAAAGAGAGAGAGAAACATCAATGTGAGAAAGAAACATTGATCAGTTGCCTCCCAGGAGCACCCTGACTGGGGATCAAACCCGCAACCTAGGTATGTGCTCTGACTGGAGATGGAACCTGCAGCCTTTTTGATATTCATGAGGATCCTCCAACCAGCCAGGGCTCAGAGTCTCCTAAATCAGTGGTGAGGCCTTTTTGTTTCTGCTAGGCAGAGAAGTTCTGTCTCCCATGTGGTTTCTACTGATACTGGTAACAGCTAGCCTCATTACCATTGGGAGATTGGTTGTTTGGCTGGTTTAGAATGATTAATGTCTAAAAGTCTTGATATGATGCTCCTTGTCTGGTCTTTTGGATAGAGACAGCAGGTTTTAACTGGGGCTTTTTTTTTTGTTTGGTTTCTTTGTCATTTCTGGGTTGCTGGCTCCTTTTGCTTTATGTCTGGCATATAGGAGGCAAAATTAAACCTGAGAAACTCTCCACCATGTTGTTACATGACACTGAGGTTCTAGCCAGTTTATTTTCTTTTTTCCAGCTTTCAGAGTCTTCTTCTGTTTGCTTTATAGATTACACATACTGTTTTTAGTTATATTTACTGGACGGCAGGGAAAAGTATACCTATTGTGTCTCTCTGGAAGTGACATTGCTAAAACTCTTATTTTTTGCCCCTTTCCTGTGGAAGGTAATATAGAATTAAAGACATAATTTTGGGGCATGTTTTTCAATGACTTTGTTTTACTTTGGAAGATCAGTGTTTTCAGATGCCAAATAGGCTTGTTTAAATTGGTGTCAGGAGTTTTATGATGTACCCTCTTCAACTTAATATTCTTTAAGAGAGATGCCTCTTCATGCCACTGATGGATAAAGGCATTGACTAGTTAAACCAATACCATGGCTAATCTAACAGTCTGGAATTAGATTTTGAAATGTATTAAAAGATATATTATCAGAATATTAGTTGTATTAGGTTAAAAATCCTGGAATCTTTAAGTTTCAAGGAAGCTTACCAATTATCTAGCTGGATTTCCCATCTATTTCAAATTCTTGAGTGGTGAAGATTTATGCACTGCTTAAGAACTTACAGTGATTCCTGAGACAGTCATACAGAATAATCAAGGGTGTACAGGGAAGCTTGTAGCCAGAAGTGGTGAGGTGAGAATAGGTGCAAACTGAGTAGAGATAAAGAATATGTAGTGATGATCCACACACAGGTATGGTGAATTAAATCTAATAACTGTGGTTATGATTTCCAGTGTTTCATATACCCTTTGTATTTAATTTACATTACCATTTGTTTGTATGTTATAAAAGGTTTCGTTGGCGGTTAAGCTGAGTATATTGTAACTCTGTTTTTCAATGCTGCCCACCTTCTTCTTCATACTTTTAAATACCCATAGTTGAGAATAATGGATCATCAAATTTATTATATATAGACAACTTCATGCTATATGATTAATTATATGACTTATGGGGGGATAATTCTTGCCAACAGTGAGCTGATGGAAGAATGGAAGATTTTAATGTCATAGCAACACAACATTTAAGAGTCTTGTTTGTTTACATGCCTTATAATGATGGAAAATGGCATACTACAATTATGATATAAAGCCACTATACAGTCTTTGATGCTACATATTTAAAAATATTCTGTGTACCTTCCTCTGAAATGAGGGAAATCACTGGATTTGTTCAGCTGTCTAGATTAAAATTTAGCTACTGCCCAAGAAATAGATTCTATACTCTCTCCTCTTGATTCCACATAGATCTGACATTCCTGCATTTAAGACTTATTCACATGAGAGCTCAGCATGGATGGACCTACAGAACATTATGCTAAGTGAAATAAGCCAGTCAGAGAAAGACCAGTACCATATGATTTCACTCACATGTAGAATCTAATGAACAAACTGAACTAATAAGCAAAATAGAGACAGACTCATAAATAGAGAGCAGGATGACAGCTATGGTGGGCTAGAGGGTAGAGGGAGGGAGTAAAAAAGAAAAAGGACTCATAGACATGGAAAACTGTGGTGATTGCTGTGGGGGGATAAAGAGGGATTAATGGTAATGGAAAAAATACAATTAAAAAAGAGAGCTTTGTAGGTCTAATCAGTGGACATTTCTCGGGGCTTCTCATGATATACTTTAGTATGGGTAGGCTTGTTTGAAAGGCTCAAAGACAGAAAAGGCAAAAATGTTAATATTACATGAATTAAATTATTGTTAAAGTGGGCACACTGCATGGTTCATTGGGGATAATTCCAGTTTATAACTGTTGTCTTGGCATAATTATGAATAGTGTATCTTTCACTCTCAAAGTATCCTTATTTAGACAATAAATTATATGGTCACCTAGTTATTATTCTTTGTGTGTGTGTTTGTTCTTTGTTTTGGGAGCCACAGATCCCATGAAAAACATCCAACACTTGAATAATGAGACTTATAATAAGCTTCTGATCATTTTATCACTTATGTGCACTGTGAGATGTTCTCTGTATGTGTGTATGTATGTGGTATGCATCTCAGGTTAGATTGCTTAGCTGTTATGTGGAGTGAGGAAGAAAGAGTTTCATAAAACACATTTGAATAAGAGGACCCCGTAGAATCTATTTCCCCTACTGTCTCAATAAAATGGAGACTGGATAATAACAGAATTTATCAACAACAGGTATTATTAACTATTTTTGGTGTCACAGACCCTTTAACAGTCTAGAGAGCCCATAGACCTCTTTTCATAATTGTGTTGAAAATACATACAATAGAATTCATAGGATTTCAAAGGATACCATTGTATTGAAATGCTACTATGAATATTAAAAATGTTGATACAATAATATATGTCCTTCATGAATGCATTAAACAGCAAGATCTATCAGCAGATCTAATAACAGCTCTAATTTCAAAGAGGAAATAAACAGAAATGATATTTTGAGATATCTGCAACAATTGTGATGTGAAAATACATGTAATTTCATTGGTGACAAAGTCACGCATTATGCCAATGCTTGTGTGCTCTGTACAAAGTGCTAAATTACAGCTGGGGGATAGTGACAATGAAGAAGCAATAGTTTTCCACCCAAATTCTCAGATCTCCTGAATTATGTCAAGTGACCTCTTGACTGGGGGTAGGGTGTCTATGGGCCCTAGGTTAAGTACCACTGCCTGAAAATAGTACTAACTAAATTTAAGGAAGATAAATTATCTTTCATACCTTTTTAATTGCTGAGGCAGCAAAATAATAAAGTAAAAACATGGCTCTTGGTAGAGTAAATAAAATCAGGTATTTTTACAGAAAACCTCTTTATGTGCATTCAGTTTTACAAATGTCTGCTTTTCTATCACAAGCACTGCAAATTATGTAAAATGTCCTCCATTTTTATATAAAACTATGGAGGCAATATCTCTCCATTTTACTCCATGATACCATTTTCTCCATTCAGATCTCAATAGTTCATGAGTTTGAGAGACTCTATTTTCACATAGTAACAGATGACATCATTCAGTCAATCATTCTGGTCATTCATTGGATCAGTGGATCATAAGTGTTCTTGTAATTTTATGTGGATTTTTCCCTTTCTCAGGGTGAGGGTTATGCCCAGCATAAGCACCAGTCACATTGCTCAGTGCAGGGGTATATTCTCAAGGTTTAGGAGAAACAGAAATAGTAAGGATAGGTACCAGGTTGCTAAAGACAGCCCATGGTCCATGTTGAATGGGGGATTAAAAATGTAAGTGTCTGGAAAGATGAAGTTATAGGTTGGAAAGGGAAGTCTAACACAAGATCTGGTGACAGGCTGCAAGCTGATAACAGATGTGACTGGAGGTGTATAGAGATCATCGTGATTGGGTCCTGAAGACAGTGGTGCCAGGATCCACTGCTGATAAAAGTTCTGTTTCAGGTAGCAGTGTGCGATTTTTTTTCTTATCACTTATCTGTATTCTAAGCCATTTTTTATTATTAGGCCCACATATTTGCCCTTAGATCTGGAATGTATTCTATGATGTGACAGCTGATGTTGGGTGGGCAATAAGCAAAATAAGTGAAACAGCACCTGGTTCCTTCTCATTCACCTCTTCCTTTCCTAGTCTGGTCTGTTTCTGGGCTTGATCATAAGCTTGGCCTTTCTCTAGACCAGGGCTGTCAAACTCATTTTCGCCGGGAGCCACATCAGCCTCGCGGTTGCCTTCAAAGGGCCGAAATAATTTTAGGACTGTATAAATGTAACTACTCCTTAACTGTTAAGGAGTTGAAATTACATTCGGCCCTTTGAAGGCAACTGCAAGGCTGATGTGACCCCCAGTGAAAATGAGTTTGACGCCTCGGCTCTAGACTGAGAATGGAACTGGGAGAAGTCTGGTTAGGGCATGAGCTCTGCAATTATGGGTCATTTCAGATGAATCACCTTCCCTCACATTCCAGCACACAGAATAAATCCCGTTGCTTCTCTGGGCTTAACACAGAAGTCAGGACACCCTTCTAAATATTCTTCATGTGGCAGTCCCCTCCCTGTTCTAGACCTGGTCTGAGTTCCCAGAGAAGAAGGAAAGCCGTTTTGGGCCCCAGGATGTGAGAGCATGAGCATACGAGAGTGCGTATGAAAGGCTCACAATCATGCCATTATTATGACCCATCTCTACTGTGTGACCCACGTCCTTTTTAAGTTTCTGTGAAGGCTTCATATTTGACTATTTCTCTCATCACCACATGTGTCAAAGAAACACAGGAACACGGATCAAAAAAAGTTTTAGTGTAAGGTATTTCTGCCATAAATAAAAAGGCAGAAAAATCCCCGTGTGTCCTATGGTGATGGGAAA
Organism: Trachops cirrhosus; assembly: GCA_028533065.1. NCBI lineage: Eukaryota > Metazoa > Chordata > Mammalia > Chiroptera > Phyllostomidae > Trachops > Trachops cirrhosus. Next base: position 36,357,464 of record CM052540.1, on the reverse strand, counting down.
CAGCTTCCAGCAGCAGGGACAAGAAAAGCCTGGAGAGGGGCTCAGGTATTACAAGGTCAGAATATGTCAGGGGATAGGGGATGCAGAGCAGCTGAATGAGGGGTCCAGTGCCTGCCCTTCCCTTCCTTAGGTTTGAGAACAATGTAGGAAAAAGAAAGGAGAAGCAAAGTAGTGAAGCGGGCTGCCCTGAAGAAAAATGGAGGGAGGGTAAAAAGCAGTTCCCAGTTGCCGATAGATTTCAGTTCATCATTGTTGATTTTGGACTAAAACCTTCTTTCCAGCCAAGCAGTCAGGCATAGGTGAATTTATCAGATGTGATTTTTATCAGAACCCACCGTATGAGGCGGCCAGCAGTCACCGCGGGACTCCCATGCAGTGCCTGTGATTGGCTCTGACACATCCAGCCAAAAGGGCTCTTATTCCAAGAATGATCTTCTTTTTTAGATGGTATTGAGTTGGGACTGATTTTGATAGCCAGTTTCAGTCAAGAATCATAAAGTTATTGCACATTTAAAACCGTTGGTATGAGAATCATTCTCTCCCTCTTTTCTCTTCCTCATCATTTCACAGGGCTGCAAGGTTACAGAAAGGTCTAATCAATTGTCAAACTCTCTTTTATCACCAAGAAGGTAGTAAAAAAAAAATACTAACTGCCCTACTGTAGGGGGTTCTTTGACTACACAGCACCCTTTTCCACATACAATGCCGCCGTGATTAATGTCCTCCCACCTCAGACCTTGTTAAAACCTGTTCTCTCAAGCAGCCTGGTGGAGCACAGTGAGAGCAGGGCCGAGGTTGCATAAATCAACGTGTTCTCACAGCCCCCAGGATATCCATTATAGATGCCAGCTGGATGGCTGGAAGATAGAGAAAAATGAATATTGTATCCTGTGGCCTTTTGCCTCTAATGACCACTTTTCAACATTTTTGAAGGCATGATTAAATTTTGATAACTGGGGAAGTCACTCTGAGCAGGCTGAAATAGAGATAAATTGACGGAGGGTCTGACATCTCAGTGGAGAGCAGGCAACTAATTAGTGTGTGAAGCGCACTCTGAAAGAGATGTAAAAAGGAGGCAGGTTTAATCAGAGGAGCTGCTGAGGTACAGGAATAGTCAGGGATAATTGCGGCCTAGGTAGAAATCACAGGCTCAATGAGCGGCTTTTTCTGTCCGCTTGATTGGCAGCCGATGACCTAGTGGCCAGCACCCTTGAACCCTTACAACAGTAACAGCCTTGTCAAAGCAATTTGCTTCCAGCTCTCCGTGACCAGTTATTTCAGCCTCTGAGTTGGGACACCCAATCGGAAAGGGCACTCTGCTCCCCTGGCTTGCAGGGAGCTGGGCGGAACAGTCTCATTATTCTTGATGACTTTACTTTTGAACCTTGCTGCCCTTTCTGCCCCACAACCCTCCATAGCCCACTCACACTTAGGCATGCTCCCAGGACGGCTTCTGTAAAGATACTGTGTTGGGGCCATTTGCCTGTTCATTTGGGCAGCAGGGGAATGCAGGGGCACGAGACCATGTATGGGAACTGAGGGAGTGCCAATGGGGGCAGAGGAGAAACCTCAAGAGGACTTGTCGCTGGAGGAATGGCTTTCCCTAGTTGCATCCTTTCTATGCCACAGGGCGAGCTGGGCAAAGCTGGCATGGCCATCAGGTGCCTCTACCTTCTTCCTTGGTTGTGTAGAGGGGAGCCCTGAGGAGGCCTAGTTAAGCTCCCCCCACCCCCTTTCATGACTGGCTGGAAGGTGCTACCAGAGCCCACATGCATTCATTGCATTTTATTCAAGTGACCCACTAGGATTTTGTTTATCGCTAACAGGGTGTTTTGTGGCTTAAGCTTGTGTTTAGGAGGGTAACCTTTTTGTCCCCTAGAGCTGCGTTTGCAACTAAAACGTTATTTTCTCCCTTTGTTATGTTGTTTATGGGGAAAAGTAGGCTAGATGGAGGAACCAGGAGTGCATAGAAATGGGTGGGAAGCAGCCAGGGGACTGGTGTACAAACTTCATTTTTCAAAGCGGGTAAATTAGTGTTTCTGGTTCTTCCTCTTTATCTTTTATTTTCCTTTTACCTCTCCCTCTCCATTTTGACTTAGAGCTTACTCGTTTTTCTTTCTAAATGTATCTGTCACCTGGACTTGGAGAAATGCCCAAAACCAGGATGGTAGATGTGATTTATATTTGTAGTGGTAGCTTATAATTTCAGAGAAGCCTATACTTAGAATTATCATTTTAACATGAAATTCCCTCTCCCCCACCCACGTAAAAATGAATTCTGGTTATAACAGGATCTACTTACATCCTTTGACTGTCCTGGGCCTTTTATATTTGTTATGGGTCTTGGCCAACGGGATTCTCTGTAGCTTGTACCACACGTGGCTACCTGCTTGATGAAAATGCTTATTTCCCTGGACTCACCTGCTTATAGCACAGAATGTCTAATGGAGGAGCTGCTCCAGTCTAGCTTATGGGATCCTCCTCTCAGTCCTGTGGTCCTTCAGGCCAGGCACTCTAAGTGAAGACTAGGTGATACTCTCTCGTCACCTAACCCGAGGCTTTCTCAGGAAGCTGGAAGGTTAGTCACCACATGTTCTCATACCCAAAGTGACACCTGGCTTCCGAAGTTCCAATCCCTAGGAGTTGGTACCTGTCATTTTCTACTTAGTATACTCTCATTGCTTACCGTAACAACATGGTAATTTATATTTCCATCCTTCTCCATATCTCAGTTTGTAAGAGCCATGCAGAATGACATAACAGGAATAAATCAAAAGGTGATAGAACCTGGATTATAGGTTCTCTCAACTCCTAGATAAATGATTACAGTGCATCATAATAAATAAGGTAGTAAGAACACCCAGGGATGCTGTGGGAGGACAGAAGGATTCTGAATTTTGCATTGGTAGTGGAGGAAAGCGTCACAGAAAATTGGGTACCTGAAGGACGAGTAGGAGTTTAGCAGGCAAAGATAGAATGGAAGTGAATTTCTGGCAGACAAAAGAGGGTTCATAAAGCCCTGAAAGGGTACCGTGTATTCAGTGAACACATGGCTGTGGCCCAGGCATCCCAAGGAACATCGCCAATAGGCAGAGAGCAGCCAGGTTACAAGGAGTCTAGGATGAGGCAGAGACCCTGTCTACATCCATTTTAGCACAAAAGCTTGTTTAATACCTGGCACACAGTAGGTGCTCAATAAATGTTAACAAATGAGCAGAAGGACAAATGACTAAGGAAACTGGATGTTCATAAGGAGTCTTGTGATGATATTTTTAACATAAGGAATGTAACTTGTGGATAACGTGGAGCATGGTCCACCTTTAGGGGAATATAAATGGCAAGAAATAGACCAGGTAAAATAGACCAGGAGAAGGGAGACAGGAAGGACTGAAGCAAAACCCTATCCTCAGGAATGTGAAAGAGGGCACAGATTTGAGATGTTTCTGGGATGAGCCTATGGTGCTCATTTGGATGTGGGGGGTAAGCTGAGTAAGAGAATCCTAAGAATGGTACCAGGATGTGTGCTTGGGTTAAGTAGAAATAGTATGGCATAGCTAGTGGGCAGTTGTGGGAAAGAGCTAACACTAAATAGGAAGGAGCAGTTATACAGTGCCACCAGGCAACAACACATCGGGGAGGGAGGTGGGAGAGTGACAGTAAGGCTTGTCACCAGCCTCTCCCCCAAATGTCTCACTATGGGCCTGTGTCTGTGTTCATCTGAGCCGGGCATCTCAGCATCCATTGGTATGTTATGAAATTTTCATAAGCATGTAAAAATATTTTTTTTTGAGTTTTAATACTGCTACTGTGATCCTTTGTTCGCCTTATGAGAATGTTGAGTGGATTGCCATGGATTATGTAGATTACGTGGAGTGGGGTATAATTTATTAAAAGTAATGGAAAAAAGAATAGCAGTATGTTGAACCTGACACTAAGGAAAATGGTACATACATGTACTGTAACATTTGTTTATTTAAAAATATATTGCTTAGCATGTGCCAAGTATTTGTCTAAATGTTTTACAGACACCAATTAATTAATTATTTTGAATATCCCCATGAGGAAGGTGTCATAATTATGCATATTGCAGACCTGGAAAATGAGAGATGATGTTAAGTTACTTCTCTGATTGCCACAGTAGCATTAGCTATGACCTCTATCACATCACATAATTATTTCTTTTTTTGAGGTAGGATGATTGAAATCTATTCTCTTAGCAAGTTTGATGTTTATAATACAGTATTGTCTATAATGACCATATTGTACCATAGGTCTCCAGGACTTCTTTATCTACTAGTGGCAAGTTGTACCCTTAAACAGTAGCTCCCACACCCCACCGAACAGCTGTATAGCTAGTAGGTAGAAGAGCCCAAGTTTGAACCCAGCATTGTCTCCTAAGCCCCTGCACCTACCTGGATTCTCTTGTTAAACTGGGTCCTGTTTGGATAATGTCCATTTAGGAAGTTGTGAGAGGCCAGGCCTGAAGAGAAATCACACACAAATGATGTCACCATTGTAAATAATTCTTTAGGCATGGAGACAACGTTAAACATTAGGAAGGATTCACTTGCAGTAAGTATTGAGGGCATGTGTAGTGTTATTTTCTGTCTTTTCAATTCATTCATATCTGATGCAATATTTAATGTTTTAAAAATGCAAAATCATAAGAACCATTGATTTTTGTCCAAAGATCAACCACTCCCCACTCCCCAGGGCACACAGTTAGATCTGCAGGGCATGGAGTCCAAACAGGGTAGATCTGTGAGATTGAGGTAGGACTCCAAAAGCAGGTCAAGATCTCTTCTGTTTGGTGCAAGTGCTTGTTGCATCTCTCTGGAGGCTTCAGGGCCACCCAGCGTGAAGCAGAGGAGATTCTGGAGTCAGACTGCCTGGGATCAAACCCTCCCTTCATCACTAGCCAAACATGAGACCTTGAGAAAGTTACTTGTCACCTGTCTGTGTCTCAGTTTCCTCATCTATGAAATGGGGATAATAAAGATTTGAGTTGATACATGTTCTGAATAAGCTCTCAGTATGTGTCTGCTTTAATTAATCAGCCAAGAGCACTGCAGAAATCAGTCCATCACCTCCAGGCCCCACTAATTTACCTGTGTTTCTCTTTTGTGTCCCCATAGTCTTTGAACCGCTGACACAACAAAGATGAAGTACTCAGGAATGGGGGTTCATGGTTCATTCTTCAAATGAGACTGCAGATGTAAATGAAGTGGGGTGTTCAGATAGAGGCCTTCATTTGACATCCTCTTTCCCAACTATGCTCGCTGTGCTCATAATTAAAACAAGAAACAAAAAAGAAAATAAAAACAACAACCCATAAAATGGCTGGCATACGAGATATTTAAAAAGTGCCTGTATAGCTTTAATCCTTTGTTTTTCAGAACATCAGTAAACCCTTTTACTGTTTCAAAAACACACATATAGATGGACCTGGAGGACATGATGTTAAATGAGGTAAGTCACACACAGAAAGACAAATGCTGCATGATCTCACTTACATGTGGAATCTAAAACAGCCCACCTTGTAAAAACAGAGTGGAATGGTGGTTACTAGGGGCTGAGCGGAGGGGGACTTGGGGAGATATTGTTAAAGGGTGCAGCTTGCAGCTACGGGATAAAGGCGTCCTGGAGACTCAGTGCGCAGCACGGTGATGACCGCAGCAGCACCATACCGCAGACATCAAACTTGCTGGGAGAGCCCATCTTGATTATTCCCAGGTCAAAAGAAGAAATGGTAGTGATGGGATGTGGTGCAGGTGTTGGCTAGTGCCACAGTGGCAATCATGTTGCCGTGTATAAATGCATCAGATCAACATGTTGTGCACCTCACACAGCCATGTCAGTTATATCTCAATTATAAATCAAATAAAAACATAATCTCTTTCAATGATCATAACTCTGTCCATCAGTGTTATTTTCATTGTTCTGTTTCTTATTGTACTTCACATGCACGAAAATTCATGTGGCTGATGGCACACTGTCATCATTAGTCCATACACAGCTGTCTTCTTTTTCTCTCTTTGTTGTTGTTGAAGTTGCATGCCTGTGGCAAAGGGTCACCCCAATGTGCCTAAAGCAGGGCAGGATTTTCATCACTGGCATTGTTTAGAATTGCAAGGCTGTAGAGGTTAGAAACAGGAAGACCTGCCTTTTGGTCGGTGTTACTATTGTTGTAAATTCTGTACAGACAAGGCATCCTTTGTTGCCTGAGCCCGGGCCCTGCCCTTGCTGCACCAATGACAAACACACACAGAAGCCACAAACATCCACTCGGTTAACGTTACATGTGTACATCCTCTAGTAACCATCACGCAGATTGAGATATAGAATGCTTTTAACACCTCAGAAGTTTCCTTCATGTTTCTCTACATCAACACTCGCCCCCATGCCCAGCTTAGAGGTAATTACTATTCTGACTTCTGTCAACCTAGCTTAGCCTTGAACTTGGTATAAGTAGAAACATATAGTGCTTACTCTTTTGGGTAAGGCTTCTTTTCTTTTTTTTTTTTTAACTTCTAAAGCTATTTTGTACTTTTTGAAAAGATTTTATTTTTTGAGAGAAGGGAAGGGAAGGAAGAAAGAGGGGAAAGAAACATCAATGTGAGCGGAAAAACATTGATTGGTTGCCTCTTGCATGTGGTGCCCTGACTGGGGACCAAACCCGCAACCCAGGCATGTGCCCTGACTGGGATTGAACCTGTGACCTTTCCCCTTGCTGGGTGATGCCCAACCAACTGAGCCGTGCTGGTCAGGGCAAGGCTTCTTTTTCTTAATGTTGTATTTAAATTTATCCAAGGTGTTACAGATGGTGGTAGTATGTTCTGTGTTGCTGCTGTGTAGTAGCATTATTATATTACTATACAGCAATTTACCCATTCACAGATGGACGTTGAGTCATTTCCATTGTTTTGGCTACTCTGAGTGAGGCATCTATGAATGCTCTTTATGCAACATGCTCTCATTTTGTGTGAGAATATACACAGAGTTGATGTGCTTGGGCTATCCATCCGGCATGGAGGATTGGCTTAACTCCGATAGATTCTGATGAACTCTTTCCCAAGGTGGGTGTGCCAGCATGGTCTACTTTTATTTATTTAATTAATTGTTTTAGGAATTTTAAAAGTATCTACAAACCCACCACTAGTGAAGACACTTCTTGGAAAGAAGTTTAATGCTTGTATGTACCAAACATCTAGAAAGTGCCACATGTATGAGTGACACCTGTGTCTTTTGAATCCAAGGACAGCTGTCTCCCTGTGACAGCTTCTTTATGTAACAACTCTTATAAAACCATTGAGCTGTTTGTGAGCAGAAAAGGTACTTACTTGTAAGGCATTCACTGGGACAAAACAGGGAGAAACAAATTCTAATCCTGGCCAGAAAAAAATGTGCATCTGGCACTTTTGCCAGAGAACTTGCTGGCAGACAGCAAAATGCCTGTTGGACGTGGATTCTGGCCTAACTTCTGGCAGCCTTGCCTATACTTTGTTTGGCATCCTAGAGTCAAGATTTCATGTGCCCACAGGGCCACTGCACGGAATCCTTGCCCAGGTCTCCTTGTCTTCACTACTGAAGGTTTGCCTCCACTAAAAAAGATAACCTACACCCTTACTACCAATGTGTGGTCCACTGAACAGCAGTGAGTCTTCAACAGGTGCCCATTAGGAATGCAGAATCTTGGGCCCCGTCCCAGACCTTCAAATGCTGTTGAAATGCATTTCAACAAGATCCCCAGGTAAGTTCTAAGTTCATCCAATTTTGAGGAGCCCTGATTTGTACAGTTGCACTTTAGAAGTCCCTTTCTCTTGCTCTGGGGTCTTCAGGAATGTGACTTTTCATCCTTGAGTCTCAGTTTCCCAATCTGAAAAGTAGGGTAATTACATGAACTTTGCTTGGTTGTAATAAGGACTAAAAGACATAAAAGACTAAACAGCAACAATGATTCCAGAAAAATGTTGATGTTCAGCCAAGTGGTAGTTGCTCTTTGTAGAGGTATTTTCAAGCAGGGTGGGCCCCTCTAACTTTCTCAGTGGTAAAATGTAAGCCTTTAACTCTTGTAAACACTCTGTACCCAAGCCCCGTCTTCCCCTTACCTGTGCCAGCCAGCACTGCAAGAGAATTAATTGTCTGTAAATGTCAGGCCCGAGTTGGAGCTATCTGTGGAAGTTACCGAAGCATGAGGGCCAAGCTCCAGGACTGCCTTAGCTGATGCTCTTTGCTGACTGCTCCCTGAAAGCCACAGAACTTAACTTAAAAATGGAGAGCTGCAGCAATGAAATAAAAAGAGCAAAACACCTGCTAGGATAATAAGCAGGTTTTCTAAGGGAAGTTTTTTCTATAATAGGACACAGACATGCATGGGAGGGGAGGAGGGGAAAAGGTTGGGAGCTGGGAGACATGATGTGTCAGAAAGTCTTGTGTATAAATGTTGCTCCTAGGCAAATTAAGGATTTTTAAAAAATAGGCAAGGAAAGGTCTTCCCAGCTGAGCTGTCTTGAGAAATGAGATGTCCCTGAAGTACAAGTTAGTGTGTTTTTCTTGGTTGAATAGGAAAAAATATGTTTGATTGGAGAAATGTCTTTAACAATGATAATCACATGGGTACCTGAAATATTACCTTCCCAGTCATTTTCTGCAGGGTTAATATCAGTGGAACACATTTAAAAATATGAGTTTTATTTAATGACCTTTTCTCTCTTTTGCTGGTACTAGTTTTCACGGCATGATTTCTGACTTTGGTGTCAGATTGTACAGGAAAGCAGTTTAGAAGGTGCGGGTGATAAAAACAGGCCCAGTCAATTTTTACAGGGCCAGTGGCAGTGATGGCTTAATTGCCACCTTGGTGAAAAGGCTGTGATCCTTATGCTAAATTATTTAAGAAATAGCTTTCAATGTATGTTCTCAGAATTCTGTCCAGTCTCTCGGCGTTTGATGTAGTACCAACAGTTTGAGCGCAGAAAGGACGAAGAATGGAAAAGTTCATGGCTAATTTGCAGTACAGGTTTCCACCAGCTCAGTGGGGCTGGGCTGTTGGGGGCGGGGCGGGCAGAGGGAAATGCAGACGTGTGGGCGGTCAATCCAGTGTGGTAGCCGGGGAGCACAGTGGTGTTTTAAATGGAGCACTGTGCCTCCTGTCATGGTGACATATTCAATTGAGCAGGATCATATTCTTTCCCACCCTCTGGGATCTAACAAAAAAAAAAATCACTGAAACTTGGGGAAATCCTTCTAAACACAAGCAAAGGAAGATTCTTTGGGATTATAATGATGTCTTTCGCAATCTCTGACAGGCAAATTATGAACACTTGCACTAAAATTTGGGAGCATAAAGTTAATCTGAACTAAGTTCAGACCATCTATGGGGTTTCTGTTTTTATGAATCAGTGTCAAACTATAGGGAGGTAGGGAAGCTGCAGCTTCTTTTTTCAGAAGTCAGTGACGTTAGCATTTATCATATAGATAGTGCTAGTAAGGACAAGGAATGAGGTCAGATTAGGAAATGGTACTTCCTAGGGGCGTTTCTCAGGGGTCTGTCTCCCCTAAGGCTTTCACGGTGGGGTAGATGATTTTTGCTTATTGTGTACATCAATTTCCAGCTGATAATATTTTCAAAACTGTAAGTTTTCTAGTACTTAATCACAACCATAGAAAAGTTACATCAAATTATTGTTACAAAGTTACAACAAATTGCTGCTGTCCCCAATTTAGGAGATTTTGAGTTTCATTTCCTGGGGGTAAAAGCCCCATTGGGTTTTGAGTTCAGTGCCTTAAACAGTTGGCCATCACAGCCTCAGGTCAGTCAGAAAAAGTTAAGAATCATATGATTTCGCTCATATGTGGGATATTAAACTGAAAGTAACAAATGAGCAAACAAGAAAAACAAACAAACAAAAACTCAGAGACATGGACAACAGTATGGTGGTTACCAGAGGGAAGGGGGTGGGGAGGTAGTAGAGGATAAAGGGGGCCAAATAACAAGGGTGCAGCCCAAATAATGCCCCATTTTTGTTACAAAATCTTTTATTACAAAATCATAAGTGTGGAGTTCTATAACATAATAATATCATACTCAAGCATTTTAGGTACGCCATATGCCATTTTAGGTAAAATGTTCAAATTAAAAAGATAAATGATTACATCCATGTTATTACCCCAACAATCACACTCAAGCCAGCCTTACCTCTGCCAGACCCTGTATATGGTAATGAAAGATGACTTGACTTTAGGTGGTGGGCCCACAATGCGATATACACATGAAACCGATATACTCTTTCCCCATACACATGCACACACACACACACACACACCCCATATGATCTTATTAACCAATGTCACTCCAATAAATTGAATAATAAAAATATAATGAATCTTAAAAAAAGAACCCCCCCACAATAAGCCCCACATTGTTATAAATAACAATATCAAAACATGAAAACAGACATTGCAAATATTTTGCAAGGAAGGTGATGAGCCAAAGTCAATGTCTTAATATGCACCATTTCTGGTGATTTGAAGTTCAGACTCCTCCCAAGGGTTTCTTATCTATAGACAATGCAAGGAAAGTGTAACTTCAGTGTCACTATAGCTACTACTCATGGATATGAATCACTAAGAAAACTTAAAAAGGGGCTCTTTGGAACCTTAGCAATGTTCTAGTAAGTTTAAACAATGAACAGCATAGGGAGTGAATGGATGAAAGCTGCATCCAATTAAACAGCGACCATATGCACTATTGTAAAAACATGTTGGGTGCCCAGGAACTTTAAACAAAGTTGCAGAATCAGAGAGACATGAGGGCATTTGGTGTCATGTATTTCAGTCCTAAAGCTCTGTAGTACTCCAACAATTTTATAGATGTTTGCTTGAACACATGAAATGAAGGGAAGATTAGAAACACCATTAGATTTTAAATACATTCTAGTTTTTTAGAAAAATTTTAACATTTTAACTCACCTCTCCCTCTCTATTGATTTACTTTATGGTCATGAATTTCCCTCAATAGCCACCTGGAAAATTCTGATCCCTTTGCTGAAGGACATAATTTCAAATATATAAAAAAACTTCTATATTATCCCACAGTTTTTCTCTTTTTGCTTTAAACATTCATACAGTTATTTATTCATGCAGTGACTCATGCATCCTGCCATTTAGCAACATTTACTGAGTGCATTCACATGCAATGTGCCATAAGCACTATGAAGCAGAAGAAATATAATATTAAGTGTACACAATAACATTAAAATGAACTCACAATAACTATTGTTACTGGCACTTTATATGCAGCATGTCATATAATTCTCACAATAACCTTATAAAAGAAGACAGCTTTTCTCTCCATTTACAGATGTAAAATCTGAGGATTGGAGGAATGAAGTGTTTTGCCTCTAAATTTGCATAGTGGTGAAACAGAAATTTGAACCTGTAATTGCTAGACCCTATAGTCTGTGCTTTTAACTATCCAATTCTTACTAGATGGCCCAAGTTGGGAGATACACATGCAAACAATTACAATACAATTTAGTATGTACTACATGATAGAGATAATATAAGAATCATGGAAAGAGATGGTTTTAAGTCTGACTACAGGTTGTAAGAGCAGGTAATTCTTTGAAGGGTGCACCCTTGAATGAGTAAGACAGTTAGGGAGTTGAGAAGGCAATATACAAAATAAATGAGCATGAAAACTTAAAGTAATGGTACATAAATGTTAATAGAGCGTAAGGTAGAGAGAGAGATGGCTGGAGAGATTGAGAAATCAATAGGAAGAGGGATTAGAATTTGGACAGCTGCACACAGCAAGAGCAGAGGCTAGAAAGGAATCCTTAAAAAGCGGTGGGAAATTGGAAATGGGAAGTTAATTGATTTGCATTTTAGAAAGTTCTCTCCAGCAGCATTTTCCAAGTTAGACACGGCAAGATGGGAGACTTGGGACACAATATGAAGGGATCTGGTACAAAAGAATACTTTTGAGTTTGTCTACAAATACTACACCCATAGGGGAAAATACTGCCCTCCAGGTGAGTTCAAAGAAGCACAGAGTAGAGTAGGGGCACAGGAAATCAGGGGTACCTGCTTTGTATCAGGGACTATTGACTTTGAGCCTATATGTGCTTATCTTTTATGTGTTTCTTAATTTCACAGGATGAGGATATTTGTGTTCTAAATGAGTGGTCTACCTTTGCTGCTGATTGGTGTGGCTGGCCAGTTTTGGCTGTTGCTCAGCAGCTATTAATGGATAATTTCTTTTTCATCAGAGCTTTGCTGTTCTGGCTACCCCTTGTGTATTATTAAGTGCCCCATTTCTACCAATTAACCCCAAAGATAACAGGAGCAAACTAACATGTAATTCGATAGAATCTTTGCAATATTTAAAAGTTCTAATATTAAGGATTTTGTTGGGTTATTCAGCATTCAATTAAAAAGTCTCAAGTGTTTAATTTAGAATTTTCCATAGGACAGGTATTGTTTGTTAATTAGTTAATTAAGTAACAAATGATTATTGAAAGCATGTGTTAGGATTAAGCGAGCTGCATGAGAGATAAAGTTATCTCCAAGGCAATTAGCTCACTGTAATTTTAATGATAAATGTATAATTAGACTCTTATTCTGAAGAGATTGTTTAGAATGTTTTTTGCAAGCATTAAACAGGCATGTAACAAGATATTTACTTATATAACAAGCAAAATGTAACTCTAATTCTTATTACGCATCAGCCAATGTGTTCAAATGATACCTAATTTGCTAAAAGCAAAAATTTACAAGTATTAGTACTTAAAAACATAATCCATTAAAAGCTTATGTAACTAACTTAATTATATTACAACTAGATTTATCCCTAAGCCTGTTTATTTCACCTCAGACAATTCCATCTGAGGCTTTCAAAAGTATTATGACTTAATAGCCAACATTTATACATTTATGTATTCAACACTTGAGGGGATTACCGACGCATCATAATACAAAAACCCTTCCTCCCTCTTTTAGTGTCAACTTGTCAAGAGAGAAATACATTCCCTTCTTGGATGTCTAGAACCTACAATTCCTGGCACATGGCACTTCATAAATGTCTGTTAAATTAATTTGAATGAGCAGAATCAGGAAGTCTAGATGGTTCTTGAAGCATATAATTCTGTATATACCCCTTTTACTACAATCCCCTGGCTGCCATCACTGTACATGCTGTTCTTCTGTATGTTTCTTTCTCTCCAGCCAGCAGCCTGGTTGAGTAAGTCTCTGGAAATTGTATCTCCAAGGGACTAGTGTGGACTGCAGGTGCAGTGGGAATTGCAATAATGGTGATAATCATAATCATAATAAATACTTGCAAACATTTATTTAGTGCATAGTATTTATCAGTAATGAAGTGAAACTCTTCCATTGATTACTGCCGTTAAGGTTGTTAATAATGCTATGAAATAGATCCTACTCTTATCTTTGTATTTCAACCAGGGAAACTGAGGCTTAGAGCAGCTACATATTTTCCCAAGATCACACAGGTAGTAAGTAGTGGAACCAGGATATAATCCCAGGGATGGTGAAGCCAGAGCACATTCTTGCCTGAGACTGGGATCTCTTAGAGAAGTAGATTCTGAGATGGAATTACTTCTACAGCTGGTTTATGAGAGCACATACTCAATGGAAACCCTTAAGGGAGGGACCCTAGCAGAGTAGGGCAGGGGAAGAAGCTAGGCAAAGAGGTGACCTCAGTCTGATGTACAGAGACTCTGGAATATAAGTAATAGCATGGAGTAGTCCCATATTCAGGCATGGGGAAAGGTATTTATACCCTGGAACCTTTCTCTAATGGGCTGTCACCTACCCCTGGGGAAGAAGTCATAACTTTACAGGTGTGCTCTGATGAGAGTAGGTCATTTTGGCAGAGGCCAGTTCCTGGGAAAAATTGTTTTCTTAGCTATTGCAGCCAACTCTCACAAAAGCAGAGAGGGTGAGTGCACCAGCCAGATACAGCAAAGTAAGTGTCTACTGCAGAACCTGATTCCATTATGGTTCTCCTAACTCCCAAGCTCTAATGAAGAGCATGGAATTTTAGTCAAGCACACTAGGTTTTTACCCTGATCTGCATTTTTCTAGCTTACTGACTTTGGGGAAATTTCTTTAAAATTCTTAGTCTCATGTTCATCATCTGCAAAGTGGGAGTCTTACTACTACTAGTCTCATGGGATTGTTATGGAGATTAAATTGAGAATGTCTTTGAATGCATTTTGTAAACTAAAGCAGAATGAATGTTGCCTGTATATTGCTGTGTTTGACTTCCCCAGGGGCAGCCAGTGGGTGGTAGCCGTAAAGCTATGGAAGTCCTGGTTCAGATGACAAGTTTGATTAAAGATGTCATCAGCACAAGGCCAATAATGTAGAAGAGGGAAATAAAAGGATAGGGAAGACACTGAACTTGACAGGAGGATGGTGGACCATTTACACTCTTTTAAGATTCCCATTGAATATTGATAAAACCTAATTAACAGGTACAAAAATTGAGGTTCAGAAAAATTAATCTACCTAAGTTCCACAGCAAGTAAATGGCAAGCCTTGGATTCCAACTCAGGTCATGTGAAGCCTAATTTCACAAAATTCTTCATTAATTACATACTCCTTGTCTGCCTTCAGCATTGGCAAGCCCAATATTGAGATCTATCTTCTCCTGCTCTCGTGACCCTGTGAACCTTCTCTCACATCTCAAGAAATTCTCATCCTGAATATATTGTGCCTTAGCTCTTCCTCCTGAACTATAATCATAAATTCTGAGTGGAGCAGAGAAAAACAACTCCTGATTTTTGTTTGGCTTACAATCAGCACTTACTCCTAAGACACATTTGTAGCCTTGTTTGAAGCTTAAAAAGGCAAACAAGTCTACTGTAAAACCATGCTCAGTGGAAGTCAGTGTGGAAAACTAGCTTGCTGCATAGAACTGAAGCCTAAAGGAAGGACCATAAAGCCAGCTGATGCGAAGCATATGGATTTCCGTAGAAGGCCGATCATTTGTGAAGGAAAGGAATTTAATTTTTCAGGGGAGTCTAATTTTCCCCCAGAGAACATCATGCAAGCAATAGCCAAATAGCCATTAGCTGTTAATTTGCAAAAACATTCTTTTTAAGAAAAGCAATTAGGAAGTGATTGTTTCTAAATGATAAATAACCAAATTATCTGTCTCTTTATCTTTCTTTCTCATATCATGTATGAGGCGGCAACCGGCTCCCAAAATCCCAGAATTATCTTCTAGAAGGCAGACCCTTGTGGTACAGGCTTTCCCCACTAGGCGAGGGTTCTAGGAACCCACTGTATCAGTGTACCAGCTGGTGCTGTTATAGGAGCCAGCATTTGGCTTCAGTGAACTTTTTTAAAAGACTCTCTCAACGCATCTGCCCATTTCATGATGGGTGATTTACGAGCACACCTGCCCACAGTGCTCTGAGTGTTCAGCAGTTTTTGACCAAAAGCAGCACAACCTCGTGCCCCACCCTCCTTATTCACCTACTCTTACCCTGAGTGACTTTTTAAAAAAAAATTTCCCTGGATGGAAAATGTCCTAAAAGGGAAATGTTTTGCTGATGTGGAAGAGGTGAAACAAAAAAAGGCAGAAGCACAAAAAGGCATCAAAATTGACAAGTTCAAAAATTGTTTTGAGCAGCAGAAAAAACTTCTTGATAGGTGTATTGCATTAATGGACAGTACTTTGAAGGTGAGGGAAATTTAAACATGTCATAATAAATACACACTTTTTATAATTAAATTCCATTTTTGGGTCCTTCCCTGTAATTATGTTTAGATAACTATTTTGAGTGTCTCCAATGTTGTTCATTGATGTCCTGGTGAAGTGCGAAGTGGGCAGACCATTTGTGTTTTTCCTCTTTTTCTGCCTTTGCTCATAAAGTAGAAATACTTCTTTTAACAGGGAAATCCCAATGACCTTAATTGTGTTTCATTGACATTCCTTAATCAATCATTAGCAAAAGGTAAAGTAATTTTTAGATTATTTACAACCACTCTTTGAGAGGGCGAGACCACTTCTCCTCCTGAGGCTGTACAAAGGAGACACATAACTGAATGAAACTGGGGTTCTTTTAGGAAGAAGATAGAATAGATGATGAATAATCAACCAGCAAAGTATACAATATAACAATGATATGATATATTAAAATATGTTATATTTTTATCCTTTTAGTAGTTAGTTAGAATTTTCAGGAGAGGGATAAGTTCTGTAAAGTGCTTCCTGAAATCCCCAACACTCTACAGAGGCCTTTTCTTCTTCATGAGAATGAACGTGTCCTAAAGCTTGAGGCCATGAAAGCAAATGTGGAGGCGTCTTGCTCAGAGATCTCCACATGGCATGGTATCCACCATGAGTGATTTTGTAAGTGTTAGAAACTCTTCTTTGGAAAAGAGAAGATATTAAACCTCTTTTAATAGGCTGGTCAAGGAGCACAGGTTTTGGAATTAGGCAAATCAGTACTTGAATGTTTTCCCAGTAGTTTTTTTTGTGTTAAATCATGGTTCACTTATAAGATGGCAGTCATAGGTTCTAACCCATAGATTTGTTTTGAAGTTTCAGTGGGATAAAATATTAAAAAAATACTTTGTGCACAATGAGAAGGTAGTGCTGTCAGTACACTTATGTTGTAGGCATGAGAGGGGGCTACAGATGGTGGGAGCATCATTGGCCTGGACGGAGGAAACATGCAACCCATTGCTTAAATAACACGAACTGGTATTGGAGGCCCTGCTGGTGGCACAAGGTTTGGCAGAAGAAAACTACCATTTGAGGCAAACTTGGTTCTATCATGATTTTGCTGTGAGATCTGGAAACAATCAATTGACCTCAGGATTTCATCATATTGGTCATGATACCCACTTCCCGACTTTACAAAAGAATATGTGAAGACATTTCTAGGGGTTTTGAGCTTTCACATAGTCTGTACAGTGAATCAGACCTTATGGAAGAGTATGTGAAAGTAATACTATTTATAAGCATGTACTTGTGCTTTGAAAGAGTAATCTGAGAAACAATGTATTAGGAAATTTGTTACACAATGTGTTTGAATATTACTCTGAGTGCTTAGAAGGGAAGGGAACACTCATGTCCAGGGATTCATGGCTGATGCCTCCCTGCAGGAGGCATCCTAATCTTTCCTTTTCCATGATGCTGTGATTACAAGGCCACTGTTGCAACTAAGCAGTGAATCCCACATGTCTTAGAACTTGGAATCTCTTTGTACTGAGGAGACAGCACCCTGAGCATAAGGAACATGTTAAAATTAAAGTTTGGGCTTAGAGTTATTTAACTCATGACATATTATTTTGAAAAGCTCATAGTTTGACTTTGAGCAAACACAACTAGGCTTAATTATTTTAAAATCCATCTTTTTAAAGGATTTTCATCCTGAGACTATTGCCATGCTTGGTGTGATGGCAAGAGTTATTTTAAGTTCTTTAAGGCATACTTAACTGATGCTCTAAGCCAAACTTTTGGTTTGGCAGCTCCAAATAATCTAGCTTCACAAAGCATTTTTTAATAGCATTGTGAAAATCTCTTCTCCCCAAGAGTCAAAATGTTCCGCATAAACAATAAAACAAAATGGAGGCATGGTCTGCTAAACAAACAGCAATGATAGATTCCAATATTTCACAATATCACTACTTGCTTAATAGGGTGTAAGCAATTAAAAAAACCTGAAGCTGTTCTCTAATTATTTTCATTAACTGTTCAAGTCTGAGCTTTTACATGATGTTGGTTATGAAGAGTAAAAGTAAATCAAGTGATCCTACTAATAATTTTCAATTAAAAACAAGCTGGAAAATGAGCTGCTGGCTTGGCCCCGTTGGTCCAGGATATGTCCTCCCTTCTCATTAACATGAGACCCAGTTAAATGAATGAGTGTAATTTCGTTCTTGAGCATATGAAAAGGTTTCCCCAGGACTCAAAAAATTTCAGGCTGGAATCTCTCAATATTGACCAATTCTTGCTTTCTTTTTGTTCCTTTATCTTCTTTCTTTTGTGTCCTCACCATTTTTTATTTTTGTGTAATTTTGGGCTTTGTAGGAGAAGCAAAGTTAGGCCGGGAAGGGGGAAGAAATCAGTATCAGTAAAGAAGGTATTCCAGAGCTCAGAACTCAGGAGTGAATAAATCCCCTGGAAAGGACAAGTGAACTCATGATCCAGTGTTACTCTTCTAATGTGGAAAGGGTAAATGTGGGCCACATACACACAGGGAAAGGTTATCTAGCACCCACTGGCCTTGTTTTTAGAGCATTTTTGTTGTAGTGTGTACTTGCTTCCTGAATTTCAGCTGAGGGAAAACATCCATAGAGTTGGTTTATACCTAGGTATGATAAACAGTGACTATAGGCTCATTGAAGAATAAGGGTTCTTGCCCTAACCCGTGCAGCTCGATTGGGGCATCATCCTGTAAACTGAAGGGTCATGGGTTTGATTTCCAGTTGGGGCACATGCCTGGATTGCAGGTTCAGTCCCTGGGTAGGGGGCATTCAGGAGACAACCAATCAGTGTATCTCTTTCACATTGATGTTTCTCTCCCCTTCTCTCTTCCTCCCTTCCTCCATCTCTAAAATCAATGAGTGTGTCCTCAGGTGAGGTTAATAAAAAAGAATAATAGTTCCAAGTAAAACATAACAAAAGACACTGAAATAGAGGACAGGCTGTCAGTGACCAGAGGGGAGAGGGGAGGGAATTTCAGGGGAATTTCAGGGGAGAAGGGAAGGGTTTACAGGAACAAATATAGAGGACACATGGACAAAACTAGGGGGGTTGGAAATTGGAGGGAGGAGGGGAGGGATGGGTGGGTGGGCTGGAATGGGAATAAAGGATAGAAACTGTACTGAATAAACTAAAATAAAAAAATAAATAAATAAAGAGTTCCATTGTATTATAATATTATGCCTAAAACATTTAGAGACCACTGATGAGATTTCAGTGTTGCGCTTCCACATTATTGCGTACTCTAGAAAATGCCTGCAAATATATTTTTGATTATTGAGTAAAATTTTCTATAATTTGTATCATTACTGTAAGCTTATATATGTATATGAAAGAAGAAAGGAAAGGCAACTACTAAGGTGGTACTAAATGGTTTTTGTTGTTGCAAACAGAGAAAAATATCTCCTTCCCCCAGTTACTCAACTTTGAACAATTCTGTAATAATAATTTCATTTATAATAAAAAGAACTAGTAAAACAAGTAAGTATGGATATTTGAAAGATAGTGCCCAAAGTGGAGCTGAGCCTCATTTTAGCTGTCAAAGACAGCATCCGGGGACCCTACTGACTACAGTAGGAGTGCCACAGGGGTTAGAGTGGTAATAGGGGATAATGCCCTCATCCTTTCTTCTTTCTTTCTCTAAAGAAATTTATGGTGGAAGCAAGACAGTCAGAAATCTGGATTGTTGTCTAAATTCTAGTAGGAATTATCAGCCTGGCTCTGTGTTGAGTCACTTAAATGGTAAAGGTACAAAGAAGCTAAACCTAATACCTTAACAGTCTTACTCCACTTAGGTCAGAATGACTATTCAGGGTCAAGAATTTCTTGAAAAGTGATAACTGGTCTTGGTTGAGCTTTTTCTTCTTTTTACACTCAGAGAAGGTAACTATACTCTGTTACCTCCCCTGTCCCCTTCCATAGTCCAGGCATCATGACTTATGTATTTTAGCCTATTTTCCTATTAAGCCAGGACTCTACCCAGAATCCTTTAAACTGCCAAACAATTGGAAAACGGAAGCCATCCCATCCTAGCCCCCAAATTCTTCCCAAGCCTCATTTCTCACACAAGCAGTTCTGCCCTGAAAAAAGGGAGTATGCAGGAATGAAATATAGGTGCATATTTTTAATAGCATTCCAAGGGTAGTGTTTTTTCCTACCAAGGCACAAATTTTGATCTTCATGTTTTAATACGTAATTTATCTCACATTTTTAGAGATTCCCCATGTTGATGATTAAATGGCAAGTGGTCTATTATACTTATTTGGAAGAGAAAAGAATTTGAACTTAATATTCTAAAAATACAACCAACTACTTGATCTGTAAGGCAATATGGACCATTGAATATGTGCACATTTTTAAAAATTCCATCCTTTGAAATCTCAGTCGAAAATGTCAAAGTTGAGCTGCAATGAGCCTCATCTGAGCAGGAGAAAGCCCCCAACCTCACTAATAAAACTTTCAGATTTTTTGATTGAATGCCATTTGAAATTACCCTCATCACGTTAACGTGCAATAGGTAGCATGCAGTTGGGTTGCCTCTCGACATGACCCTATTAGAGATTGCCACTTGTGAGGAAATCTATTCAAAAGCAGAGGCTGTATTAAGCTGGATACCAGGTCAAATGACACTATTTGGGGGAAAAATGGAGAGGTACTTCAGCCTAATGATTTGTGAAAAGTTAAGTAACAACAAATTCCATGAATATGAAATTGTGGAAAGAATGCTCTCATCACTGCTTTTATCCCTCAGCACTCTGTGCAGACGGTAGCCGTGAGGAATTAGAAATAGCACCTGCTGGTGTGCCTGTCTCCTCTGAAATGATGCTTTTTAAGAAAGTAATTTTGGAGCATTTAAGATGGGAAGGAGAAATTTCAGTTTGGGGTTCTTAAAGTTTTTTTTTTTTTTAGTCAGTAAGAGAGGATGGTAGGAAGTGCAATGTGAGTATTCTGACATTTCCTACCTACTTTGCTTCCAACAACCTTTGTATATTCATGCAGCTGCTGTGGAGAACTTTGACAGTTTTAGTTGGAAGCTGTGGAAATCTCAGGAAAAAGCAAACTCAGTTTCTGCATTAATAACTGATAGAAATAGATCAGAGATCCTCTCTAATTTATATTTGGTTTTGGAAGGTTAATTTTTATAGACTTTTTGCTGGACTATAATAATTATTAAATAACAGTGAAAGATAAAATACTATGTAAAGTATTTTAAACTATAATATAAACAGAAAAGTATGCCTGTAATAAATATATGACAAAGTGAATTTTCATACTGAACACACGCCAGTGTAAAGCTGTAAGATCAAGCAATAACCCAGAAGACTCTCTCATGCCCCCTTCTAGCCTCTGCTCCCTCCCAAGAACAACCACTTTTTTGTCTTCTAGATTCTTTTTGCCTTTTGTTTACTTACTAAAAGTGGAATCCTACATTTGACATTATAAGATTCACCCATAATTATCTGTTTTATTTTAATGTATTCATTTGCATTGTTTTCTATTTTTCCACAATGTGATTACACAATTTGTCTATTTTCGATGGGTGTTTAGACTGTTGTTTTGGGTCCTACAAGAGTGTGGCTTTGAACGTTCTTACATGGATCTTTTGAAGTAACATAGACACATGTTTCTGTTGGGTGTATACCAACAAGTAGTCTCCCTGGGTTATAAGGTTCAGAGAAGTTCATCTTGAGTCAATATTGCCAAACGGATCTCCAGCATGGTTGCTTTTTACACTGTGCCAGCAGTGAGTGCACGCCCCAGTGGCTTCACATTCTCACCGTACTTGGCAGGATTGTGCAGCTGCTAGGAGTTCCCGAGACTCTCCGGGACATAGCTTTTTTCTTGTTCATCTCAGCATTGAGAGCATGGAGCACACTGACGGCACTTGGTTAGGTTCCCAGATTACTTTCAGCCCTAACAATAGATGGGTTTGTGAGCAGAGGGATAGTAGAAGCAAAACTGAAGTCTCTGTGGAATCAAGAAGCCAGATCCTGAAGGAAACGAGACATTGGCTTCCTCTTAGGTTTCCTTGCATTGGCCTTTATGAGCAGCCATCAGTTCTAGAGGACCATCTATTAGGACGTGTGTAGTGAAAACTGATTTAGCTCATAAAAGTTTCCTCTGGCTGCCAATATGGGAACAGATTTTCATTTTATAGTTGATTTAATTTTACAGTACCAACCCAGATGTGCCAAAAGGCAATTCTCTTTACTATTCTATATTTGCTCTCAAGTTAACATGTACACCGTTGTTGGAAAACTATCTGTCCCTTTCAGGGAAACTCAGGTAGTTTTGGCTTAAAACCCTGTTTCTTTCATGTAACTATTCAGTTAAATTATGAATTTGTCTTTTCCTTCAGCTTCTCTTTTCCCAAGACATGACCAGTTTTCCCAGGGGATATTGGAAGAATAGTATCTGGTTGCTTCTTGGGCTGTCTTGGTCCCAATAACTTTCAAGACAGGTGTCTGATCTGCTTGGACTCTAACCATGGTTCCTCCTGTAGCCTCCAGTTACAAGGCCCACTGGGTCTGAATCTTCAGCTCAGACCCAGGATGCTCTCCGTTGAAGCACTTCCCTCCACCATTGCTACAGGGAAAGCCCTGTGCATTAGGTTGCCCCCAGCCCCATGCATATCTCACGGATTTCCTCAGAAGCGTGACATTTTCAAAGGGTGAGCTCTGGGAAGCACAGCACTAACTCCACTCCTCTGAGATCCCCCCAACCCCACACTGGGTGTCTCTCTCACTCTGCCATCCTGTATGTGTTTTAAGAAGAGTTTGGGTATAGAGTTGGTGGAGGTCTCTTAAGACAAGCACCAGCTTCTTTTTCCAGTCTCTCTATCAGAATCTTCTTTCTTGCCTGCTGGTTGAAAACTTATTTCCTTTTGGGGTGGTGACATATAAATTGCTTCACTCATAGTGCATGTTTTTCTGCTGGTTTTTTTTTACATGAACTCTATGTTATGTCTTCTAAGTTTGTTTACTGATATTTAAATTTATTTTGGAAATTCTAATGAGCCACGACTCCCCTTTTCTATCAGTAAAGCCTAACTCTTGTCCAACTAAGGTATGTATCCTTCAGATTTTATCTGCTGTGGTTTTGAGAACTAGTCATTTAAGTGACTCTTGACCCTGGATAGTATCGACCCTCCCTCTGAGTTCAATGCCTCTATAAAGCTACCAGTGCTGCTTGAATGGTGGAAATGTAGGGATGAGGGTGACTTGGGCACACAGTTTTACATCAGTTCACAACCCCCACTACCTTGTGGAGCTGCCTGCAGTGTGTACATTGGAGGGGACACTCCAGGAAGCCAGAGGCCTTGTTTGCTCAGGAGGCCTTTCAACTTCACCAAGTAACAATATCACTTTTTGCTTTTTTAAGACTTAAAATAACAAGCTGAGCATTAAGCAAGTTCACTAAAATGTGTGGGCCCCTTTTCAAGAATATAAGTTATGAAATTTCCATGAAAATTTCCATTTTACAAAGACTTTTTTTTTTGCCAAAGCCCCAAATGAGGTATTAATGTGGTGGCAGAATGTCACAGTTCATGCCCCGGGGGAGGTAGTAAGAAGATTTGGAATATTTGCTCCGCTTTGAAGCAGTGTAACCCAGTTATACCCCACAGGCTAATCTTAAATGTAGGCCCTTCTGTGTTCACACCCAGGGTCAAGAAAGTTAAGTCAGCCTGGGTTTCCAGGTTTGCTTGGGTGTCAAGAAATTCTCCTTTGGCAAAGATATGCACCAAAGGGCTAATAAAAAGCATTTTGGTTGGCCGCTTTCTCTTGATGTCTACAAATTTATATTTGATTTTGATCAAAGAATGAGAGTATGTCTGAGTATATCAGGCCCAAGGGATGACATTCCTAATTTTGCTATTTCCTTTATCCTAGCAATGAATTACAACCACTCTGTAACAAACCCTTTTTTTTGTACTTCACAAAAAGTGAAGACCTTCTGATTTGGTGTCAAAATAATTTTCTATAGATATTTACCAGAAATACATTTACCCCTCCCTTAGCCCAAAGCAGTATGTTTATTTACTCATGACTTTTTCACTCATTATATTTATTTATAGCATGTTAAATGAGCCGAAAGTGTATAGAGATGAATGAATATGCCCCCTGTCCTATGTTTAGCTCGCTGTTCAGCGGGGCAGACAGTCCTATAGAAACAAAGGACAGTGAAGTGTCCCTGGTGTTGGGATAAATGAAGTACAGTGAGGCAAAAATGGAAGAGTGGTTTTCCATATTGGGGACAGTTCAAATTTTTTCTTAAGAAAAATGGCATGAGTTGGACTGACAGGTAAATACTATGGAGAGGTTATTCTCAGCAGGAAGCACAACAGAAGCTGAACTTTGGAATCATGGAGCCACATAATAACATCTCCAGTGACCCATGAGGATGCTTAGAACGTGGTGTACGGGAGCTGATACCTTGAGAAGAATGGCAGAGGTTCACAAGTCCAGACGGTGGAGTTGGTGTGCCACGCTGAGGAGATATTTTAGCTTGTAATTTGGCCATGGATATGGGTGGAGGATGTGACTGCGTACATGTCTCAGTTCCATTCTCCAAATTGAGAGGCTTAAGCAACACAAATTTATTTCTCACAATTCTGGAGGCTACAAGTCTAGATGAAGGTGTTGGCAGGTTTGGTTTCCTCTGAGATCTCTTCCCTTGATGACCACCATTGTGCCGGTGACTGCCTACTCTTAGTGTCTTCAGCTGGCCTTTCCTTTGTGCGTGCATCCCTGGTGTTCCTATGTGTGTCCCTTTGAGTGTCCTAATCTCTTTTTATAAGGACACCAGTCACATTGAATAAAGACCATTCCTGAAGGCCTCATTTTAACTTAGTTACCCCTTTAATGTAACTATCTTCAAATGTGGTCACTTTCTAAGGCACTGGGGTTTATGACTTCAACATATAAATTTGGGGGTATATTCATCCCAAAATTTATTATCAGCCCATAAGAGGACACTGTTCATTTTTTTCAACATTACAAAAACTAATGAGGCCCTAAGTTCATGGCAATGGGATGGAAAGACAAAGATACTTATGAGCACTACATTGGGTCTGTACAATTCTGAGGTTGCTAGTTTGGGTGGAAAGAAATAATGGGTGCATTCAATGAGGTAAATAATTCAGAAAAGAAGCAAGTTTGTTGAGGGGAGGAGGGAACAGATGATTACTTCGTTGTTGACTAGGTTGAATCTTAGACAGTAAGATTTTTAAAAGTCCAGTAAGTAGTTGGGAAGGTGAAGATGAAGCTGTGTAATACTTTAGATATTACTTATATTTAAACATTTTCCCTAATAATTTTATTGAGCTTCTTCTGATAAATGGTTAGCAACCAATTTTGCATAGGAATGAAGTGTTTTCTTGGAGGAAGGAAAAAAGTCACAAATCTTTACAATGTTTAAGGAAATATTTGCTTCCACTAATTTTATTGCTTTGGAGAAGCTCTTGAAACTACCTTGCCTCAGTTTCTCATGACATATTTTATCACACACACTGATAATTAAAAGATAGATCTTTTATTATTGCAATGAATAGTGTTACTTTGTTAGCAGAAAATTCATTAGAATGAATGAAACTAACACACAATGATGGGGAATTTTAGTGTCCGAGAAGTTTCTAAAATTTGACAAGCAAAACCTTTTGAAATAGCAAACATCACCAAAGAGGCCTACTGTTTGCTACAGATGGATGCCTTCCCAAAGGTGACTTTGGTAAACAAAGCTGCCTTTGAACTACAAGAGAGAACAAGTGTCAGAGAAACAATATTATTTTCAAGGGAAAGGTGTGTGATGGGCAGAAAGTTTCAATTTTGTTGAAGGGCAAAAATGACATTATTTTGTGACAGTAATAATTGTAGGTAAATGTGTAAACTGTTATAGAATGTCACAATAAAATGTTTACATAAATAAACTGATGTCTTATTTGTTTTATTTCTCCCAGCTAGTTGATATACTTCAGAATAGTTAATGGTTACCAACCAGGGCAATTTGCCTCCTCCCCCCAGGGGGACTATTTGGCAGTGTCTGGGATAGCTTTTTTGTCCCAGCGTGGGCGGAGATGGGAGGTTTGCGGGTGATTGTTCCCGGTGTCTGGTCGGTAGAGGCCATGGATGCTGCTCAACATCCTGCGATGCACTGGCAGCAGCCCTGCAGCAAAGAATCATCCAGCTGAGATGTCAGTAGTGCGGAGGCTGACAAATCCTGGGCTTGTAACAAAATAATGGCATTTGCCTTAAAAAGTAAGGAACCAGTCCTCTGAGTTGATTTTCAAGTTTGGATCAAATTGTTCTCTGAGGAAGTAAGTACCAGCTGCAGTAAGGGTGGGGAGGGGGTGCGTACGTGTGGGTGCCTGTGTTTGCTCACTTGTTTGCAACCTGCGGTTGTTGTTTTGAATTAATTGCATTTCATAATTTACACATCTGGGCTTAGATGCAATTAAGCTATATCAGCATTTTATTTTTAATTGTATTTTTACACATATGTACATTTAAACAATGAGACTGTAACAAACCCTAAAAACTGCTATGGTTCTCAGAACGGAAATTCAGAACTCTACTAAATTCCCATATAAATTATTGAGTCTGGGATGACTACATAGACCTAGTGTGTATAAATTCAATCTCTTTCTCTTTTTTTAATAGGACACATTAATGGGGTACATTTATAAATATTATCTATAAATTATTTTTGTACACATTTTCCATTTAATGCTTATAAATCCAGTCTCAGTAATTATTATTTTTTTAAAGATTTTATTTATTTTAGAGAGGGGAAGAGAGGGAGAAGGAGAGAGAGAGAAACATCAATGTGTGGTTGCCTCTCATGTGGTCCCCACTGGGAACCTGGCCCGCAACCCAGGCATGTGCCCTGACTGGGAATCGAACCTGCGATGCTTTGGCTTGCAGCCCGCACTCAATCCACTGAGCTACGCCAGCCAGGAGTCTCAGTTATTATTATCAATACCTTTTTAATATCAATAGGTATTATCAATACCTATTATTATCAATACCTTTTTAAAAATACCCACTCAGTTATTATCAATGCCTCAGTATTTATTATCAGTACCTTTTATCAATACCAGTTGTTATCAATACCTGGTGAATGGCAAGTAGACAAGAAAAACTTGCCCAGCTATTCAGGTTATATTAACTTTAAAACAAAATCCAAGAGTTATTTATTTATTTGAATTCAACACACATGTCTTAGGCCCCTACAGTGTGCCAGGTGCTGTGACGAAATGCTCTGCTAGGTCCTGAAGACAGAGCCACAGTCCCGTGAGGAAAACTGTGACATTTTAGGATTAGAAATTGGGTTCCTGGAGGAATCCCAGAACCAGAAAAAGGTTTATATTTAATATGATATTAACATCATAATACTATTCACTCTTACAGAGTTTAAGAGGTAGAAATAGCCATGGAGCACAGCAGACAATTAATTAATATCCTTAAAGTATAAGAAGTGACAAAATTCTGAATTCAAATGTCACATTTTTATACCTAATTATCTCTTTTCCTGACTTCACCAGCTGGGGATTATGGATCAACAACAGAAACAGTTATATTTATAGTTATATACATCTAAAGAATTATAACTTATCTGAACTGGAAAAGACCTTTGAAATACACTATTTCATATTCCTCAGGGTCAGAGGGACCAAGCCACTCCTCAAACCAGAGCCAATTACTAGGAGAATGAAAACACAAAACAAAACAAAATCTCCTGACTCCCAGATAGGCTGACTTTTCTACTGAATTTCTTATCTGTCTTCCCCACAGAGCTCCATGTTTGATGGCAAGTGGGGTGACCAAAACTGAGACTCTCGCTCAGCTGTCAGGGACTCTCAGTTTCAGCACTGTACATCTCTCACGGTGGGGAACTCTGCAGCCCCAGCAAATGGGGACAACTAGTCTCCCTAAATTGGAAAGACGCGTAGAAGGAATTGTATGTGGGGACCTTCCTGCGAGTATTGCCTTATAGTACTTCAGCTTGCTCAGATCTTTTCTGTGTGACCAAGATCACCAGCAATGGAAATATACCCATCGTCAGAGTTTTACGAGATATGAGAAAATAACACAAGGGGTCATGGCTGTGTTGAGTAGGAAGTAGTAGGAGATATTGCAACATCTCCCTTGTATTTGAGATATGTTTTCAGTGATGGATGAAGGTGATTTACTTAACATGTTCCAATAATACCAGAAACAAGATCCCAGTCTATTCTTAAGCATAAGTCTTTGAGATAATTGGGCCTATTTATGAAGAGAATTAGAATTAACCACCGAAGTTTGTAAAATTCCACTTTAAGTCTCTAGGTATCTAGAAGAGAGACATGTTTTCATTAAAATGTGAAAATTTTCCTTCTTGATTTAAAGTAGTAATATTAAAAGTATTTACCTGAGAATCCTAAGAATTTTCACCTCACAATCAGATACCACTTTGTATAGAAGACAGTGGCTGTAATACAAAAGTCTGGCAATAATAATTATTGGCAGGGAATTATAGAAATTTGAACTCTCATGGATTGCTGCTAGGAAAGTGAAATGGTGCAGCTGTTTTGCAAAATACTTGGGCAGTTTCTTAACATGTTACACATAGATATTTCATGTCACCTCAGCAGTCTGCTCCTGGGTATCTACCCAAGAGAAATACAAAATCATATTTACACAAAGACTTGCATGTGAATGTTCATAGCAACATCATTCATAATAGCTAAAAAGTGGAAGCAACTCAAATGTTCATTGACTGGTGAATGGCTAAGCAAAATGTGATCCATCTATACCATATAATACTATTTGCAATAAAAAGGAATGAGATACTGATACATGCTACAATCTTCTTGAACCGGAAGAAACTTTATTCTTAGTGAGAGAAGCCACAGACAAGAGATCACATAGAGCCTGACCTCATTTATATCAATGTCCAGAAAAGGCATATCTAGAGAAACAAAAGGTAGATTAGTTATTGCCGAGGCTGGAGCTATGAATAAGGAGTGACTGTAAGTGGTCACAGTGTCTCTTTTTGGGGTGGTAAAAATGTTTTAAAATTAAATTGCAGTGATGGTTGCACAACTGTAAATTTATTAAAAGTTGTTAAATTGTGTATGTAAAACTGGCAAATTTTATGATATGGAACAAAACAATATACTTTAATGTAGCTATTTTTAAAAAAGGAAGTGTGTTCACTTCAAATTACTTCCTTTGAAACAACATAGAACCAAAAAGGACAACATAGCTTAAAAGACCAAGATAACTTGAGGTTGTATGTGGAGGGAAGTTGTGACGTCTGTATTTTTTTTGTTGTGGTTGTTATTTTGCAGAAAGAATCAAGCCTGTGCTAACTGACCTCCTCTGTCCATGCACTTTGAGAGGCATAAATTCCTATTTCTCAGTCTGGCTCTCTTCAGTTCCCTCACTCTGCCTCATCACCTGGTAACCATTTGGTGGCATTTAGAGCAAGGGTACAAATGCATTTTCTTTACGTATGTTTGAACAGAGTGTGGGCCTGGCACAATGCGAGGAAAAAATTGAGGGAAATCCTCGTAATAAGATTCATGGACTCTTATTATCCAGAAATAATGACATTGCCCGTCCTTTCCTCCCTCCACTGAAGTCACCTGCACCGAGGGAGAGCAGGGGCTGGATTTACAGTCAGACTCACCAGCAGAATGGAAGTGAGTTGTCCCAGCCCACCTGCCACAGGCAGAGTGTGGGCAGAGGAGGGAAGAGATTTGTAGTAGGCCGTTGAAAAGGGCAAGAGAGAGGCCAACTGATTTAAACTTTTTTGTGAGGTTTTAAAAGATGCCTGTCTGCTTATTCCTTCTCATTGCAGTTCAGAGACCAATCTGGCCCCCACCCAGGGTTTTCTCCCTCCGCCCCTGCCACCATGGCCCTGGCCCACACCCTGTGTCATTTTCCATTGCAATACCTGTAAGTCAGCCCTTTGCACAAGTTAGGGACCAAACCAGAGCTGGCAAATGGAATATATAGGTTATTTACAGATTGTTGCCAAGCAAATTTAATCACTGGCCGGCTGTAACTCTATCATCATTTCCCTTGACGAGAACATCACAGACTTAAATTTTGCAAAGGAGGGAGAAGTGGCCATAATCCAACTATAACAGTAACAGCCAATTCTGCTGTGATGGGAAGAGCACTGTATTAGTGCCAATACATTAACCAACTTTCCGATTGCAGTGGGGAAACTGATTGCCATTACAATTCCCACAGCACTCCTCCATGAAGGTAACAGAACTGCTTGAATGAGCATTCATTTCCAGCTCTGCTGGAGAGAGAGAGAGAGAGAGAGAGAGAGAGAGAGAGAGAGAGAGAATAACTGGTTAAAACTTGAGAGTGGGCATGGAGGTTAGGCATTCCTGGATCATTCTTTTGCCTCTAGTTGCATGATGTTGGGCAAGTCAGTCAGCTACTATAAAACTTGGACTGTATTTGGAAAATGAGAATCATAATAATAATACCTACTAGTGTATTAAATAGGGACACAAATTCTTTAAGACTCCTTCCATCAAGAGATGAAGCCTGTGTCCCCTCTCCTTGAATCTAAGTGGGGACTGCTTTGTTGATAGAATATGGCAGAAGTGGCACTGTGGCAATTTCTGGGCATAAACCTAAAAAGGCTAGCAGCATCTACTTCCTGGCTTGCTGGGAGTCCAAAGGTGCTATTTTAGAAGTCTGACTATGCTGAATGTACCGAGCTGGAGAGGGCATATGTCAGCATTTCAACCAACTGTCCCAGAAGAGCTCTTACTTCCAGCCATCCCAGGGCACGAGGCATGTGAAGAAAGCTACCTTGGAGTCTCCAGATAGGCCTGGCCACCAGCCAAATAACCCACGGACCTCAGCTGGTCACACAAAAGGCAGGAGAATTGCCCTGCTGAGCCCTGTTCACATCCGTTGGCCACATATTCATGAGGTATATTAAGTTAGTTGCTGTGTTAAGCTGCTAAGTTTTGGGATAATTTCAACAAATAAACATAACACCTACCACAAAGCTGTTGAAAAGATTAAGCAGAATAATAAAATTGTTCATTGGAAAATATTTTTCGTGCTATTTTAGTAATGATGGTAATATTAAAAAAAGGAACACATCCCAGCTTTGCCTAATATTAGAAAAAACTGACCTTTTAAAAAATAGTTTAGAGAGCTGAAATCCTTCCTGACCTACAGGTTTTATCTTGAACAACAGGTGAAATGAGGACTTGCCTGGAGTAACTGGAGAGTCACACTCATCAGGACCAAGTAAGCATCTCTGCAGAGTACCTTCAGCATACCAGTCGCCACATACACATTTTCTCATTTAATCCTTACAGTAGCCTTATGACGTGACTATTATGGGTTCACGTCTTACAGTAGGCTCAGAAAAGTTGAGTAACTTGGCCAAACTTTCACAGCGAGGAAGTGACAGAGCCAAAATCTGAACTCATGGCTGTCTGCCTCCATGGTAGAGAAATAGCATAAATTGGGTTGCGTCTTGGAGGCAAGAGAGGAAAGCCTGGAGGCATAGTAAGTATGTCTGCACTGGGGGTGGTGAGAAGATGAGCGGCCCTCATTTCTGAAGACAGGGGGAAATGAGCTCCAATCAGTAGAATCCTATTCTCTGGACTGGCACTGATCTCCAGGTCCCCACCTCCCATCTACAAGTCGTCCCTGATGAAGAAGAGTGTGGAAATGGGCCTGGGGAGACAGGCTGGGTGTTAGAAATCAGGGTGAGGATGATTGAAAGCTCCAGTGCAGCTTCAGGACTCACTGCTTCTGTTGAAGTCCGACTTTCATCTCCTCGCCTGGCTTTTGGCAAAGCCACTAGGAGTGAACAAAGGCTGCTTCCTTCAGTGCCTGAGGGACAGAGCCAGTATCAAAGTTGAGGAAGAAACAGATTGGATTTGTCAGGGTATCTCCTGAATTTCTTGCTAAATCATCATAGTCTGTGACCTAAAATAACCCCCAGATTGAAACTTCCGTCCCATTCTTGTCCTGGGTGAACAGCAAGACTTCCTGCAGCAGCAGCCTCTTGCAGCTCTGAGTTGGCCCATGCACTGGGAAATTTGTGGCTGACAAGAAGAGAATTCCAGGCTCAGCAGCACACCCTGCTTACCTCCTGGAACACACAGCTTCAAGCAGCCCTTGGTTCCTCAAATTACTTACCTCATCCCTGATGCTCTGACTTGCCACCTTCCCCAAGTACCTGATCTTTGAAAATAGACTCTTGTTGATCTCATCAAATTTTCTTCTCTTCCCTCACTGTCACAAATATGCAAAAAGTAGGAAATACTCATGCTAGCTTCTCCCCATCCTCCAGCTTTGGAGCAGTAACTGGCTAACAGCAACTAAAATGAAAGCACATGTGTCAACAACAACAAAGAGACAGAGAGAGAGAGAGAGAAAGAAAAGAAAGAAAGAAAGAAAGAAAGAAAGAAAGAAAGAAAGAAAGAAAGAAAGGCTAATTTGATTTAATAAGCTACTTTCTTAACTTTTTTTTAATCTGAAGGCTCTCCTTGTAGGATATCAAAAGGGCCGTTTGAAGATGATGTCTGCAATGCTTGTCATCTTGTGTTTGTTGGAGAAATAAACCCACAACACAAAACACTGTTGTTAGTTAAATAACACAAGTACTACAAAGTAAAAATTAGATCTGGACATAAAACCCATTTAAAAGAATGATCATTCAACAGCTCTTGAAAGCAAACAAGTGGTTACTTTATGTGTGGCATAAGGGAAAAACTCATTTGAGGGGAGTGGACTTGGGTAAAATATCTGGGCTCTGCTTTCTCTTCTGAAATTTTGTTGAAGGTTTCACTCTAGGTTCTACAGCATCTAGTCATGTGTCTGTAACTTATTTCCATGGAGAAGAAAACCCTTACACTTACCATCCTTTCCCTAACCCGTTGAGCTTACTCAGAGTGTTCGTTCTCAGCAACAAAAGTCAGCCTATTCGACTGGTTTTTCCATTTAGGTGCTTTCCCCCATCAATTCATTTTGTTACCCCCAGAATTATATAAAGAAAATATACAGGTATCACAAGTTCACTTTATACACATTTGGGGTGTATGAGTGAGATTTCTTGGGTCATATTATTTTTTTCCTTTTCTCCTAGAATAGCTTTTTGGTGGCAGAAAGATATAGGGATATTATGAGACATTTTATGATACTAGAATCTTATGTTTTTCAAATATTTATAGAATTAAATGTGCTCCTTTCTGTAGTTTCTGCTAATGAGGTTTCATTGTGGTCATGGTTGATGTAATGTTTGGGAGAAAGAGTCTGTGATTCATACTCACCCTGTTATCCTTACCTGAAGATACCTGGTTCATATAATTTTAGAAGTTCCTTTCCAAATCACCAGTCCTCAGTATTACCTAATAATTATATAAAGGACTACCATTAATTACATATTTATTTACTAAATTCTAGCAATTCTATAAGGTTTTCATGCATTGATAACTCCTCAGAGCAATCCGATGAGAGAGCTGTTATTAGCATACCATTTTTTTCAGATGTGACACTGAGGAACAGTATGGCTAAATAACTATATCAAGGTCAGTAACTACTGGAATATGGGACCAACTCTTGATTCTAGGCATTCTGGGATCTGTGCCTTAATCATTGTTTTGTTTTCCCTAAGAACTCCGAACGAGAAGCCAGCTGTGTTCCATCAGATTCTGCCATGGCCAAGCACTCATCTTCGTGCCTGTGTCTTGCTTTATCCAAATCTGGCCCTTGTAGTTCCTATTATTCACTCTAAGTGCTGGGAAGTTGCATTAGGCTAGATTTACACATGCGGTGGCAGCATCATTCCAGAGACTTTCAATATCTTATGTTATGGTAGAGTGAGCCATACTTCTGGGTTTTGGTAGGCCTGCGCTGATGGCAGAGTCATGACTTTTGTTCTTTAAAAATTACAAGATAATACTGTCACCTACCATATAAAAATAGCCAGTATTTTGTTGGACTTGCAATACTTCATCTCCCCAATTACTTTAGACAATAAGCATCTCATTGTCCTCAGTCTATTGCTTTTCACATTCTGTTTTCCCAAGTGTAACACATATTCTCATTCTGCCAGATTCCTCCATATGGACCAGGAGTGAGTTATTCTTTCATGAACAAATGAAAAAAAAAACTTATAACTGACAAAAAAGAACAGAGATAACTTGCCTGTTTGCCCCAATGAACCTCCTTTGGACATCATTTCAGAACTTTGGCTAGGGAAGTGGAAAAAATAAATGAAAACATGAGAGTTTGAGTCATCCTTCTAAATAAATAATTGTTCCCATTTTTTTCTTCTAACCAATCTGTCAGCAAAAAGTCTCCCTTGACCCAGAAATGAAGAATTATATTAGTGATCAGTAAATGTATCACATTCAGGAGGAAAAAATGACATAATGTGCCAGAGAGAACAAAAGTCATCTGAAAATCTAAAGGGGGGGAGGGGCTGGTCAAGGAACTGCCTGATTCCGTGTGGCCGACACCTCATTCCACGGGCTGAGTCACACGCTCTTGAGGTGGGTGTCAGTGCTGAAAAGATGAGCTTTTCTTAGTGTGAGTATTTCAGAGCCCCATGTATAAAAGAGCCAAGATATTTTTCTACAGTGTTGAGCCCTGTCTAGATTTTGAAATGGTTGTTTAATATTATTTAATAAAGGATGATGTCAGAGAACAAAATATGGATTGCTTTTCCATTTTTAACCCTGACAAAGAAAGGAAGACTGAAAAGACTGAACCATATATGCTTAAGGGCTCTAGGTGTAGGGAGACTGTAGA
The DNA here is from genome assembly GCA_028533065.1 of Trachops cirrhosus. Lineage (NCBI taxonomy): Eukaryota > Metazoa > Chordata > Mammalia > Chiroptera > Phyllostomidae > Trachops > Trachops cirrhosus. The sequence continues at coordinate 36,322,934 of CM052540.1, read as the reverse complement.
CCTTGAATAGAAGAGCAAAACTTCCAGGTGGCTATGCTGTGGAAACAATGATTTGTACCTATATTTGGAAGGTACCTGTCCCTCTGAGAAGACTTGTTGAGGGGCTTATATGTGGTATCATTTAAGTTGTGGAGACAAGGGAGTGTGATTTTTGAGCACACAAGCACTGGTGTTTGGCTGTGATTATATGCTGAGCTCTGCTACTTACTGTGATCTTGAATTAGTTGGTAAACTCTTGGAGTTTCTTTGTCATTAAAATGGGTATATTAATATTAATTCATAGGATTGTTGGAAGGGTCAAATAAGCTAATAAAGTATCTCCCTGTTACATAACAAGCACTCACTGTTAGTGACAATAATTATTACCATCATCCTGTTACTGTTTCTCACATGAGAGTCCCCCACTCAAAGGCGTCATGCAGAGCACAGGCAGTTCGGAAGTAACCACCATTGTCCGTCATGTTTTTGCTTCACTTTGCTCTTTTCCGCATGATTTCTTCTCTGTTCCGTGATTACACTCCAAGCCCAGGTCTAGGGCCATTGTAACCCCAGCTGTGAATCTTTGCCAAGGCCTCAGACTTCTCAGAGCCTCAGCTGGCTCATTTGTAGAACTTACCCAATGCGCATTCTCTCTTAACACATTTAAAAAGGGTCACATCTTTTTTTTTTCCATCAGCAACTCCAGCACAATTTTCCTGAAAGGGAGGCAGAATAAATCTACCCAGAGGACCATGAAGTGTGGGGGTCACTGGGGAGGCCCCCAAAGTCACTGACCCCACTCCACATTTTGAGTGGCCCCATAGAATGAGGGTTGGGCTGATCGAATGTGAAGAGGGAGAAAAGGGATGCAGAGTGAAGGAAATACGGGCTCAGGCCCATATCTTTGCCTACAGGAAGGAAAAGGGAGGGCGTGAGACTCTCCCTGCACAGAAGGGCTAGAACTACACATTCATTATGCAGAAGGAAACAGATGAGCCTCTTTCCAAGTGTCTTGTATTAGGAACCCCTCCCAAGTGGTCTTCCTGACGGAAGATGGAAAAATCCTGTCTGTTCTATCTTTCCCATTCTGTATTCCAAATTTTGCAGTTCAAACCCAACTTCTGAATTCTATGTTCTACCTTTGGGGTTTCTGGTTCTGGATTCTTGTTCCTTTTCCATCCTGATTCCTGACCCCCAGAACTTTTCCAGCTCCCATTTCCCAGACTTTCTAGGTGAATTAGGTGGACCTACTGCTGCCTTTGCTAATTGAGGGTTTTCCTTTACTTCTTTTGGCAATTCTAGGCTTTTTCCCAGCAGGAGGGATTTGATCCAGACTGTTCAGCCAGTGGGTGGCCCAGTAGAGTCCAGGGAATTCCTGAGAGCCTGGTCTGGTTTCATCTCTTCCCTTCTCACTCCACCTCTAACCACTAGACACACTATGTTTCGAGCAACTAAAGCCAAACTGAGGTTTTCCATGGTGATAGTTGGGGACTGGTAGGCTTCAGATGAGGAATCTTATGGGGAAGACATAAAAGGTTGCTGTTCTTCATGCAGAGAAATTAAAGACTGCTTCCAGCACAGGGGAAGGAACGGGTGGGGAAGGTGGGAAGTCTCCAGGCAGACTTAGAAGTTCTCAGAACCCTGTCATTCTTCAGCTCCCCACTGTCTGAGCTGAGCACCAGCCCCTAGAGTCCTCCCAGATCTGAGAGAGAATCAAAACAGAAAAACTGCGAGCTCCTCTGTTCGTGGCTGCCCTGAGGGAGAAGGGGAATGAGGTGGAGGCAGCAGCAACATCACTGAAGAGGTGAGATCTTCAAAGGGATCATGATCCATGTGTTGCACTAGGGGGACTGTATAGTACATATTTTGGTCCCAATCCCTCTTCCCCCAAACAGCATTTCTAGTCTCTTTCCGAGACTGCAGGTCTTTATAGGCCCAGAGATGGTGCACAACGTAGAGCTCTCCTAGTTGTGAGAAGAAGCCGCCCACTGCCTCCTGGTTCTTCTGCTGGTACTTGATGGCCAGAGCCCAGTTGTTACCCAACTTGATCATGGTTACTGGCTTAAGCTTGTATGTCCTCAGCTCATAGATGGGACCTACTCTGGGCTGTGGTTCATTCCAGAAGCTGAACTCGAGGAACATCTGGTTTCTCCTGGACAGCAACATCTGGCTGTGCTCCTTTCAGAACTTCAGATACTCCTTGTTATTTTTGAGCTTGTTCATGCAGTCCATGAGGGCTGGGTAGCTGCCTGAGAATCACCACAGGTGTACTGCCTGGTCCTGCTCCCCATACCATGTGTTCCAGTTGCCCATGAGCGAGCAGGGGTAGTAAAAAGGGCTCACATCTTATGTTGCCCTTGAGTCTAACTGAATTTTGTTTTTAAAGGAAGTAACTGACTAGTAGTCTCTAGTGTGAGAATACCCTCAAAGAGTCATCATCCCATTGCCATTGAGAACCACACCCCAGCCTGCCAGGAGGGAGAGGGGTTACAAGGACGGTCCTATACAAAGGCATTTCAATGAATTTCATGGAACAAATGAGGTATGCAGTGCACACCTGCCTGTTAGGATTAATTCTCAGGTTACAGTGAAGCTTGGAAAATTGCTATTTCTTGACCTAAAAGGAGGTTAAAACACTTTCAGTGGAAATCGATCCACTTTAAGGTATTTAGCACTGTTCATATTTTGTAAAAGTCTCTATGACAAGGCTGGTTTCAATTGGCACTTTATGTCACAGTTGTAGGAAGCCCATCACATAGAGAGCAGAATCTTAATGAGTGTTTAACAAGATGGGCTATTTCCTTTGTTTCTCTTCCAAGGTAAAAGGGGAACATGCCCTGGGCCCCCAGACAGGCTGAGGATAATGGGACCCTGATACACATCCGCTATGTAAGAAGTGGCAAAATGATTGCTGGAAAAATAAAATTAATTTTTCCTGATGCTTTTATTTTTCTTTGCTAGGGGAATTTATGTTACACATGGTCAAACAGCATTATGTACAATGAAGGAAATGAGGTGTGAGAAAATCATTCAATAAAAAACGATGAATCATAAAAGATTATTTAGAGAAAAATGCTGTTAGCAAGAGTTTGAGAAGTATGAAGATCTATTTTCATAGGTTTTTAGGAAATGCTGTCACAGAAATTGCACCATTTATACAGTTGTTCCTCTCTTTCCTTGAAAAGATAGTGATGAATTTCAAGAGAAATTAAGTAAGAAATAATACAGGCTGTTAGTCTTGACCTGAGACTGGTTGGGGACAATCACTTTCTGAGGGAACAAAATGGAATCAGAGTCATGACCAACAAATTAGAAAACAAAACTCAAATTATGAGAATGATTTCAATGACTAATATATGACCAGTGGGAAGAAAGAATGTCAAGATGAGAGTAACCAAGGGGTAGGGAGGGTGTAGGGACATGGGAACCTCCCTGCACTTCTGCAGGAGATACCATGGTGCGGTTATTTCGAAGAGCTATTTGGCGGCATTGGGAGAAATCAAGTATGTGCATGTTATAAGGTTCAGCAATTGCACACTTAAGTGTGTGCTTGAGAAAATGTCTTGTCCAGGTCCACAAAGTAACACATATTGGCATGTTTGCTTGGAATAGCAAAGTGATGAAAATGAACTAGGAATAAATAGATAGGAAAACAAATAAAGTGTAAAATATTTTTATGAGGGCCTAGTACACAGGATTCCAGAGAAATTAACTAGTTGTACATAGATTAATGTGAATAGATCAAAATATTATTAACAATAAATGGAATGGCTATATAGCTTGATGCTGTTTATGCAGATAAATAAAACATATACAAAGCATTGCTAGATATTATACACTGATATGCATACACATAAAAATAAAATTTGTGGGATGTGGATCTGAAGCACAAGCATGAAAAATGGCTTACTTTTAGGGGGGAAATGAAATAAAATAAAACATAAAAAGAGGACAAATTTGAACCAATGCTAATATATTAATGACACAATGTTATAAATAAAAAAGTAAGATAAATCTACTTCTGTATGCCAGAAGCATCTATATCTATATATCTGCAGATGTATAGTTATATAAAAGGATATATATATGTATATGAAGATCTCTCTGTGTATATATGTAGATGTAGGTCTATATATCTAGATCTATCTATGTTTGTGTCTATGTCTATAAAATCTGAATGGCATTGAGTTAGAGTGTGGTAGTGTTGTATTCTCAAGGGAAAATCAAATTGGAATGGTTATTCCCCAAATGAAGAGAAAAGTTAGTGAGTAATGCCAGATAAACAGATGTCTACTTCACTTAAACCTTGGAACCTTAGAGAAATAAAATTAAAGTGATAAGATGAAGTGGAATAATTTCAGAAAAACTAAATTTTTGGAAAAAAGTTTTTTTTCCAAGAGACTTATAAAATATGAAAACATTTATTGATTCAAAGAAAGCAATCAGGTTGAAGATGACTCTCCCATTTGAATCTCCGGGGCAGTGAAAGAAATGAGTGGTTGGCCTGCAGAAGACAACACTTAAGACATAGGACACCAGTCATATTAGTGAAAGAGCTGAATTAATTTTTGTTTTTTTCAGAAGGCAAATCTAAGACAGCTACTAGATAATAGAAGGGGTTAGATATTAGTAAGATAACGTTTTCTAACTATGTCTTTTTTAACATGATAGGTTGAGGGCTATAGACTATAGTCTCTCTATTGCTTAACAGATGCCAGGGATGTTGAAGGTCCCTACTGGAGACAGAGGATGGACAGAAGGTCCCCTCAAAATCTCCCATCTTTAGGTCTGTTAAGCTGTGACCATTTTAAGAACTACTGAACGTGACATGACTTTCACAGTGGTCTTGATGTTTTCTATTGAGACATAATTTTTTAATTGATAAAAGTTTGTCTTGATGATGTTATTCATTGAATGATCTTGGTATATGAGGGTTTATTTCCCCCTGTAGTTCTTGGTAAATCATCTTTACAATAGTTATCTAAATAATTCAGTTAATTAGAAACAGGAAAGCTATCTTACTGATACTAATATAAATCTTGTCCCCTCTGATTACCCACGGTAGAAAAACAGATGACATCCTCTTCTAACCTTGAATCTTTAATTAAAAAAATATTATTCTGTTACCAATTCGTCATTGAGCTTTTGCCAACTACTTCAAGGAAACACCCAAACTGCAATGCAAATGTCATTTCCCCCCAGAGTTGTAGAGCTGTTTTACTAACCTCCAAGGTGTAGAGAAGTGGGAAAGAAATCTGTATGTTTCAGGAAAATTAGACATGTGTTCTGACATCCTAGAGAAGCATCTAAAAGCTTATAGGTAGTCTGAGAGACAATTTAATTCCCAAATGGTGAGGGAGCAAGAGTTGAAGTTATAAAAGAGAGAGCATTTGAGAGTATTAATTTGAGAGGAATGATAGTTTGAAAGAACTACAGGATGAAAAATCTAGTGTTATAATTGCCAACTCAAAAATCAGTTGCTTGTTTCTAAATGCCTGTACATTACAACTTTTATTTATTTTTAAAGTATGTATCCTTGCTTTCTGTCATTCTTCATTGCCTGGGACAAAGACATAAGCATAGGCCTTTCTTAATTCCCTTAGCTCTAGCTCTGCCATTAGCCTCTATCCTCCTGGCACACTGAAGGCTGCACAGTGTAACTACCTTCCAGTTTCAATCAGGTCGTTAAAAGGTGACCTCAAGCACCAAGGTCATGATGATAAGGAGCCAAGATGCTATCATTGGAGGCAAAAGTCTGTGACTGTGACTTCCTATGGAAGGGTGATCAGAGCCTACATATAGGTATGCCACAGGGCTGAGTGAACTATTTTATCAAGAAACATGTTATCTGTGTAGACACAGAGTTGGCTGGATTTAAACATTAAACCCATGTGATTTATACATGTGAAATGCATATATACACTTATTTATACACACATATGATTGATACATATAAAACTGGTCTAACAAATGAGCTCCCGTGGTGTAGGATAATTTAATAAAGATTAGCAATGAGGTAAATACTCTTGGTATGAAATGATTGTTTCTCGTTTCTGAAGCCACCTGAATGGGAAGTGAGCTCAATCTGTATATTACTCCTGACCTTCCTCCATCTTTTACTACCTTTGCCCCAGGGAATGTATAGTAATTTCCCAGAGTGGTAAAATTGGGCAGAGAAAGACAAATGTATGAAGTCCAGCTCCCGCTCTGTCTGATGATTGGGTGTGGTCACAGAGGACATGAATCGTCCTCCGCTCCTCAGTGCTGGCAGTCAGCCTCGTTGTGGGTAGTATTCCTCGGTCCAGAATTGCTTCCAATGGGGTGGGAAAATCTATTTAATGCAGAAGTTCAATATTAGGAAACACATATGGCCATATTCTAAGCTGTCTCTTCTACATAGTCCTTAGCAACTATGAATAGTCATAATTTAACCTTCCATTGTCCTTAATGATCTGTCTTATTTTTCAGTTTACTCAGAACCTGGATGAGGGTGAGAAATTTTATCAATGAGGTATTAAAAGGCCTCGCATTCAATGTACAAGATTAGATTGACTCTGGAAGCTCAGTCTGGGTTACATGTTAGAAACAATCACGTGCCCTTTGCTGAAGGAGAGGAGCTTGCCCCTGAGTTGTTTCTGACAGGACAGAAAGCTTTTTATCCCTAGGAAGATGGGTGCAACTTTCTTTGGAGCCAAGTTTTCTGTGTACTGGGTGGTTGGTATTACCAGCAGTTTCTCTAAACAGCTAAAATCTATACCAAGACTGCTTCACACCCAAATATCCTGATACCCTCCCCCTGACCTGTGTGTATTCCTGTGCTTGTCTCATATGAAGGGAGCAGAACAGTCTCCCCTTTAGGACACAGATCCACTGCATGTCTAGCAGGGTCTCATCTCTAGAATGGCTGTGACTTATCTTGAAATCCCTTGACTTAAAAGTTTCCCCAATAAAGTATGTTTCTTAACTCATATATTATGTTCTATATTTCATTTTTACCCAGCTTTCACAAAACTCCAGTAGACACTCTTTTTATATGAGTATAATTTAATCATGCTAAAATCTATCAAAATGTACAATTTGATTAGTTTGGATAAATGTTCACATTTGTGTAACCACCCCTATTAAGATATCGGCTTCATTCACCCCTAAATCTCCCTTGTTGTGGTACTTTGTAACCAATCTCTTATTCCCATTCCTAGTCCCTTGAAACCACTGTTTTGATAATTTTGTCATTTTCAGAATGTCATTAGATGTCCAAAATAATAGCATACTGTATGCATCTTTTAGTTTGTGTTCTTTCACATAAAGTAATGCTTTTGAGGTACATTCATATTGTTGTGTGTATCAGTAATTTTTCTTTTTATTGCTGAATAGTATTCATTGTAAGTGTGTACTATATACTTATCAATTCACCAGTTGAAGGACATTGGGTTATTTCACATTTTTAGCTACTAGAAATAATACTATTATTAACATTTGTGTGCAGGTCTTCATGTGATCATCTATTGCTTTATTTCTCTTGGGAAAGCATCTAGAATGGGAATGCTGAGTCATATAATTATTTAATATTATGAGAATTTTTAAAACTTATTTTTATAATAGATGCAATATGTTTAATTTCCACCAACATTGCTTGAGTTTTCCAATTGTTCTACATTTTCACAAGCACTTTGTCATATCAGTCTTTTAAATATTAGTGTTCTAGCCCTGGCCAGTGTGACTCAGTTGATTGTAGTGTTGTCCCATAAACCAAAAGGTCATGGGTTCAATTCCCTGTTAGGGCACATGCCTAGGTTGCAGGTTCAGTCCCCAGTCAGGGTGTATGCAGAGGCAACCAATAGATGTTTTTCTCTCCCATCAATGTTTCTTTCCCTTTCTCTCTGCCTCCCTTCCCCTCTCTCTAAAATCAATAAGCATGTCCTTAGGTAAGGATAACAAAATTTCAATATTAGCTTTTCTAGTAGTTATATAATGTTATCTTATAATGGTTTTAATTTTCATTTACCTAATGACTAAAAAACTTTCAAAGCTTTTCATGCATGTGCATAATCTTCTTTTTAAGTGCCTGTTCAAACCTCTGCATTTTTAAAAATTGTGTAACTTGTTTTCTTATTATATTAAGAGGTTTTTAATTTTTTAAAGATATTCCATATTGTTTTCCATGGTGGCTGCGCCAGACTGCATTCCCACCAACAGGGCACCCGAGGGTTCCCTTTTCTCCACATCCTTACCAACACTGATTATTTATTGATTTATTGATGGTAGCCATTCTTAGAGGTGTAAGGTGATATCTCACTGAGGTTTTAATGTACATTTCTCTGATGATTAGTGATGTTGAGCATTTTTTCATATAACGATGGGCCCTTTGTATATCTTCTTTGGAGAAGTGTCTATTCAGGCCTTTTGCCCATTTCTTAATTGTTTTATTGTCTTTTTGGCATTGAGTTGTATTAGTTCTTTGTATATTTTGGAGATTAAACCTTCATCAGATGTATCATTGGTGAAAATGTTCTCCCATACAGTGGGTTCCCTATTGTCTTGCTGATGGTTGTTTTAGCTGTACAGAAGATTTTTAATTTGATGTAGTCCCATTTGTTTATTTTCTGCTATGTTTCAAGTTCCTTAGGTGATAATATCAGCAAAAATATTTCTGTGTTGAATATCTGAGATTTTACTACCTATGTTTCTTTTCCACTTCTGTGGATATTGCCTAAGGATCCCGAAACACCAATAAAAAATATATACACCCCTATGTTTACAGCAGCGCTATTTACAATAGCCAAGATTTGGAAATAGCCTAAATGCCCATCAGTACATGAGTGGATAGACAAGCTGTGGTACATTTACACAATAGAATATTATGCAGCAGTAACAAGAAGAAATCCTAAGATTTTGCAACAATGTGGATGGACCTGGAGAAAATTATGCTAAGTGATTTAAGCCTGTTAGTGAAAGAAAAATACCACATGATCTCACTTGTATGTGGAATGTAATGAACATAATATATTAATAAACAAATTAGCAACAGAAGTTTAGGTTCATAAAACAGACTGACAGCTGCCAGAAAAGAAGGAAGGGAATGAGATGAAAGATGGTGAAGGGATTAACCAAAGAACATTTATGTTCAACCCATGGACATGGACAACGATATGGGGATTGGCTTGGGGAGGGGAGGGGACAGGGCTGGGTGGAAGTGGAGAAATGGAGAAAAAGCAGAAAAATTATAACAGCATAAATAATAAAAGTTAAATTTAAAAAAATTAATAAAATAAAATTGTAAAAGAAAGATAAAACTCTGCTCATTATGTGATAAAAAGATGTTTTAAAATATATAACTAAATTATTCAAAGAAAAGAAAGTTAAAGTTTTGGTGAATGCCAATTTCTCATTTTTTCATGGTTTATGCTTTTTTTATTTTATATAAGAAATCATTGTGTTACCCAAAACTTCAAAGATTTTTGACTATCTTTTAAAGCTTTTATAATTTTGGATTTTATATTTAGGTCTATGGTATAGTCCAAGTTTTTTAAAAAAATTATTTATTGATTTTAAAGAGGTAAGTTATTCTTGTGTACTGTGCAATATAAGGGTCTCTGTTTGTTTTCACATGGATGAAGAGTACCTGCAACCATTGGATTACTTTGGTACCTGTGTGTGGTCAGTTCCTGGACAATGGATCTGCCCCTGGGTTCTCTTGTGTTCCATTGCCATACAGGTATGTCTTTTTTGTTCCCAAAACCTCTCTCTCAACCACCATGGTTTTGCAATAGTTCTTAAAATCAGACAGTGTGAGTGTTCCAATTTTGTTCTTCTTTTTCAAAGTACTTTGGCTATTCTAGTTTTTTGCATGTCTACATAAACTTGAGAATTATAGTGTCAGTTTCTACAAGGCTAGCTGTGACTTTGTTTGGGATTGTGCTAAATCTACACATCAGTCTGGGAGAACTGACCTCTTAAAAGTATTAAGACATCTGATCCAGCAACATGGAAACATATCTCTCCAATTATCTCAGTTTTATTTAACTTTTCTTTCAGCAATGTTTTACAGTTTGTAGTGAATAGATCTTGTATGTATTTTTAAACTATATCCAGAAATATTTTATATTTTCAATGTTTTATAAGTGTTTGATTTATGGAAACATTTTATTTCCAGTTCCAATTATTTGTTGCTAGTAGGAGAATACAATTGGTTTTTGTTTACTGTGAATTTTACATCATTTTTTGCTGTGTACCTTCAAAGAGTGTTGGACTGTGGTTGCATTTTGTTCTGTTTAGTAAGTTAGATCTTTTTGAAAATTGTGTTCAAATTTCTTGGGATATTCCCAAAGTGACCTTTAATCTAGGGCTTCTGTCCCCACACTAGGGTGATACTCTCTTGAGGATTCTCTCAGTGCTTCTTATATCAGAAAGTCTTTCAACTCTAACTGATTCAAAAGTGAATTATCCTTGGAGTATGATACAAGCTCTGTAAATTGTTCTTCCTATTGCTTCCCATTGTTCTTATGCTGGCATCAGGTAGATTTTTATCCCATGTTCACAGGTTAGCCATCATCTAAATCTTCAAGGGGAGATTGCACTCGCCCTGCAGTTTTCTCCTTTCTGTGGGCCTGCCTCACAAAATCTAGTCACCGCTGTTTCCTCAACTCAACAGGTCCACTGGGTTCCTTTTGGTTCCCCCTGTTCGTGCTGTAGCCTGAGGCACTCTTCAGGCAATAAGGAGGCACATTCTTTGGGCTCACCTTATTTGTCTTCCTTTTTTCAAGGATTGCTGTCCTGAGCTGCCCATGTCCAATCTCTGAAAACAATTATTTAATGTGTTTTGTTCAGTTTTCTAGTTGTTTACTGTGTGAGGGAAATTGTAGCAACTGTTTATCTTTCATGGGCAGAGCAAAAATCAATACTTTTTTGGTCTTACAAGTATTCCGTAGAGAAGACATCTGTGGCTTTTGTGCAGAAAGCGGCAATAGGAGCCCCATGATAGGTTACTCTGGAAGGACTGACACCAACCTCCTCAAAATTTCTGTTTACTCTCTTTCCTGTATGTATGAGATAAGGTAACATTTTCCTGATTTGAACAGGATCTAAGCTTATTAAAAGTCCTTTGAGCCTTCCTTGAAGAAGAAGGTTATACCTCAGTATGGCAGGTATCAGTGGCCATATTCTGTAGAAGAGAGCAAGGAACTAGATAGGTTTTAGGATTGCATTCCTTGTGCATGCTCAAGACACAATTGTCCTACTTACCAATGAAAGGAGACATGCACTGCAGTCTTTAAGCAGGCATGACACTGGATAATCAACTCCAGAGACTACTTTTCAAAAGACCAGTCGGACAAATTTCAGGACACATGTTATCAGTACCACTGCATACTCTCATGAATTTAGCAAGTATTTATCCCAAGGGGCAGTACTGATGGGAAGCAACTTGTGAGTTCAATCAAATGATGATATCCTACAAGGAGAAAACTTATTGTGACTTATTAACCTTACAAAGTTGAACATGAGTTATATCTAACTTGAGTTTCTTCACAGTTTTATCTATGAGTATGATGTGGAAGTAAACATAGTTAATCAGTGCTATTCTACTTCATTAATAACATTACCAAAGTCATGAGCTGGCAGCAGTGTATGTGTGAAATGTGACTTTTTAAGCATGGTTTGATGCAAAGGGCACCCAGAGCCTGGCTTTGCGCACTGGCTCTGTCACTACTCATCTCTGAGACATTACACAGTATCATTCTGTCTCTACTTCAGATTTTTTATCTGCAAAATGATCTGCAAGATCAACAGTTTGCAAGTGCTCAGGGGGTGGAGGTAAGAAGTGGTTCAAGTCATTAGATGATAATGGGCTCCGTTAAATAGGGCAGCTTGAGATGGTCCATCTATGTTGAGGGAACAACTAGTAGCAAAAAGGCGTGCTCATGACTTAGTTATCATTAGCTCAAAACCTGTGGCAACTGCATATGCAACTTCTGAGTACTGTTTTATCTACATCCCTTAAGTTTTGGCATGCTGTGCTTTTATTTTTTCATCTCAGAGTGTTTTCTAATTACTCTTGTGATTTCTTCTTGACCTATGGTTGGTTAGGAGTCCATTGCTTAATTTCCAAGCATTTATAAATTGCCCAATATTTCTGCTATTGATTTCATATTTAGCCTTATTGTGGTCATACTTTGCATCATTTCAATCCTCTTATGTACATTAAGGCTTATTATCCAGCTCAAATATGGCCAGCCTCTGAGAATGTTCTATACGCACATTGGACATTGTATATGCTGCTGTTGTTGGGTCTCTGTGATATGTTATCTATAATATTGAGTAATATATTATGCAATAAAATTTGTACTAATCTATAGGTTGAATTTTTGTAAAATAAGTCTTTTTAAAGATAATTTTAGAGCATTTAAAGGTTTATAGCACAATTGAGAGGAATGTACAGAGATTTTCCATATATGCTTATACTCACACATGCATAGCTTCCCCAGAATGCCAACATTTTGGTGAGAAGGGTACTTTTTTTTTTTTAACAAAGGAAGCTATATTGACACATTATTACCAGCCAGAGTTTATGGTTCACCTTAGGGTATACTTTTGGTGTTATATATTCTATGGGTTTGGACAAATATATAATAATATATATCCCTCAATATGGTATTGTACAGAGTTTTTCACTGCCCTAAGAATCCTCTGTATCAGCCTATTCACCACCCCCAACCTGACAACTATTGATATTTTTACTGTCTCCATAGTTTTGCCATTTCCACAATGTCATATAGTTAGAATCATACAGCATGTTGCCTTTTCTAGTTGGCTTCTTTCGCTTAGTAATATGCATTATAGTTTCCCTATATCTTTTTGTGGCTTCATAGCTTATGTCTTTTTGGCACTGAATAATATTCCATTATCTGGACATAGCCCAATGTAGCCATTCACCTATTGAAGACTATCTTGGTTTCTTCCAAGTTTTAGAAATTATGAAGGAAGCTGCTATAAACATTCATGTACAGGTTTTTGTGTGGACATAAGTTTTCATCCTTTTGGTAAATACCATGGAACATGATTACTGGATCATATGGTAAGAGGATATTTAGTTTTGTAAGAAACCGCCAAACTATCTTCCAAAACACCTGTACCATTTTGCATTCCTACCAGCAGTGTGTAAGAGTTGTTAATGCTCTGCATTCTCACCAGCATTTGGAGTTGTCAGTGTTCCAGACTGTGCCCATTTTTATGTGTGCATGGTGGTATCTCATTGTTTTATTTTGCATTTTCCTTTGACATACAATGTGGAACATCCTTTTATGTGCTTACTTGCCATCTGTATATCATTGTCTGTTAAGGTCTTTTGCTTACTTTTAAATTGAGTTGTTTGTTTTCTTATTGTTGAGTTTTAAGGTCTTTTGTGTATTTTTTATAATACTCCTTTTGTCAGATGTGTCTTTTTGCAAATATTTTCTACCAAAATGTGGGTGTATTCTTGTTTCCTTGATATTGTCTTTTACAGAATAGGATTTTTTAATTTGAATGGAGTCTAGTTTCTCAATTCTTTTTTCACAGATTGTATCTTTTGTGTTATATCAGAAAAGGCATCAACATACCCAAGGTCATCTAGGTTTTCTCTCGTGCTATGGTTTTCACTTTTATAGTTTTATGTTTAAGTCTATGATCTATTTTTAATTAATTTTGTGAAGGGTGTAAGGTCTGAGCACCATTTGTTGAAGAAACTGTCTCTGCTTCACTGTTTTGCCTTTGCTCCTTTGTCAAAGATCATTTGACTGTATTTATGGGTGTCTTTTTCTGGGCTCTCTGTTCTGTTCCACTGGTCTGTCTGTTCTTGTGCATACCATACCTTCTTCATTACTGTAGCTTTGTTGTAAGTCTGGTATTGTCAGTTCTCTAACTTTGTTCTTCCCCTTCAATATTATGTTGTTATTCTGGGTCATTTGCCTTTCCAAATAATTTTTGAATCAGTTATATGTTTTCTTCCCACTCTGTAAACTTTTTATTTCCTTTTCTTGCCTTAATGTATTAGCAAGAATTACTAATATGATGTTGAAAAGGAGTTGTGGAAGGAGACATCCTTGCCTTCTACTTGATTTTAGTGGGGAAACTTTGGGTTTCTCATTATTAAATATTTTAACCGTAGGTTATTTGTAGTCTTTATCAAGTTGAGAGAGTTCCCATCTATTCCTAGTTTACTGAGAGTTTTTATCATGAGTGGGTGTTGAATTTTGTCACTATTTTCTGCATCTATTGACATGATCATGTGACTTTTGTTTTAGTCTATTGATATGATGGATTATGTTAATTTATTTTTAAATATTAATCCAGTCTTGCCTACTTGAGATAAATCCCATTTGGTCATGGTGTACAAACTGAATTTTTAAACCTAAATTTACATATTTTTTGAATACTAAGAAAAAATGATTTTGAAAATTAGTGTTTTGAAAGATTACTTGAGTAGGATTTGTTAGTTAAACTGCTCAGGAGACACTGGACCAGTTTCTAAGTCTTCCTTTGGGTATATACTTAAGGTCAGTTTTTGGCCCAGCAGAAACAGTTTTGTTGTCAAGGAGAAAGAAAGATGAGCAATAAACTAAACTGTTGTTGTTTTTGCTCTCTTAGGAAATACAAGATATAAAATATTTACTTACAAACATTCTCCCAATTCCTATTCTATGTATATTTTTGGATTTGACATTTATGGTTATGTGAAATATTTTTATCTATTATTTTAGAGTATGTTTTTGGTTTTTTCAAATGCAAGTTCTGTTGTCAGGAACAAATTACCTAATCCTGACTCCAGCTGAATTTAGAATGAGACTTAATATGTGGGGACTATAGGGCAGGAAAAGTACCAATAAGCTAGGGTCAGAAACTCTAGTAGCAAGTCTTACCCCTGCTGCTCATAATTTCTGTGATCTAGGTAATTAATTACACTGCTCCATGACTTAGTTTCCAATTTTGTTGAATTGAGAAAATGCCACTTGGTGTGTGAGAAAAATTGATGACTTTTTCATCTAAATCCCCTTATACTTCTTTTTTAAAAAATACTTTAGTGTTGTTCAATTAGAGTTGTCTGCATTCCCCCCACCCACACTCCCTGCCACCCCAGCCAAACCTCCCTCCCTCCCTTGCTTCCACCCTCCCCTTTGGTTTTGTCTATATGTCCTTTATAGTAGTTCCTGAAAGCCCTTCCCTCCTCCCCTCTGGCTATTGTTAGATTGTTATTAATTTCAATGCCTCTGGTTATATTTTGTTTGCTTTTTTCTTTTGTTGATTATGTTCCAGTTAAAGGTGAGATCATATGGTATTTGTCCCTCATTGCTTGGCTTATTTCACTTAGCATAATGATCTCCAGTTCCAACCATGTTGTCACAAAGGGTAGGAGCTCCTTCTTTCTCTCTGCTGTGTAGAATTCCATTTTCTGTAATCATACTTTTTCAGTGCTAATAATGTAAGCATGATATATTTTAAAACCAATGGGTGTTCATGAGTTACAGCAAGAAAATGAAGAGAGGGAAGAAATTTTGGTCCAAACATTTTCCTCAGTATATCACATCCTTTTAAATACTGGTCCCCTTGTAAACACAGACAAATTGTAGAAGGCATTGGTGTGAAGAAAAATGTATTCTTGTTAACTTTCTTTTCACCCCCCCCCCTTTTTTGTCTTCAAAAATCTGATACTTCTTCTGGTATATTTTGTCTTAGTGCTTTGCTATACTGGGACCAGCACAGTGTTTATTGATTCATTCATGAAGTATTTATTGAGCATCTACTAGGTGATAGACTTATACTAGGCTTGAACGATTTTATAGTAAATAACACAGGCAAAAGTCTTTCTTTTAAGAACCTTATATTTTCTGGGGAACACAGACATTAAACACATATACTATTATTTCAGGCAGTACTCAGCACTAAAGAAAAATGAAGCAGAGCAAGGAGGTTAGAGGATAATGTCAGTCAAAGGGGGAATCATTTTATATGGGATTGTCAAGGAAGGTTTCTCTGATAAGGTGACATCTGAGTGGACATGTGAAACAAGTAAAGGAGTGAGCCATAAAAATATCTGTGGAAAGAATCTTCTAGGCAAAAAGAATAGCAAGTGCAAAGCCTGAGTCAGTTGGAAGCTTGACATGTACAAGGAGTAACAAGGAGCCTGGTGTGGCTGGAGCAGAATGAGAGAAGGGGAAAGTGTGGGAGATGCAGTGGAGAGACAGCAAGTGGCCAAATGATGGAGGGTCAGGAGGCCATTGTATGAACTTTGGCTCTTTTACTGACTGGGGAGGGAAGCCATTGGAGGTTTTTGAGCAGAGCAGTTCCATATCTGACATAATGTAAACAGTTCACCGGCTGTAGTGTGGAGATTAGATTATAGTGGGTGAGGTGGTCACTAATGCTATGCAACTAATGGTAGGATTGGACTTCCTGGCCCTGTTGTAGGGGGAGCCATGTGGCTCATATTGACCAGAGTACTGTGAATGACAGGAAGATAATTCACTTTCAGGTCAGAATCTGACTTCCATTGTGTGAAACTCTGTAATTTTACTTCAACATAGCAACTGACAGGAAGCTAGATGGTGATGACCCTGTAATCAAGAGTGAAGACCACATGGAGCAGAGGGCCTGGCTGACCTGCAATGGACATAAAACGTGAGTGAGAAGTAAACTTGTTTTTATTTACTTACTGCTTTAAGACACTCAGTACTTACGGTGGTTAATTGGACCTCAAATTAGGATACTGCCATAACAAAAAACAAAATATTGTCTTATTGGTGGATGTGGAAGACAAGGCTATTATCAGAAGTTGGAAGTATGGTATTCTATGTTTTTCAATGGCCCTTTATTTGGCAAAATCTCTGATGGCAGGGAAGGCAGAGAATGTAACTAATGAACATGTATGTGGCTCTAGGGAAAGGCATTAGAAAACTAAATATTAGTAGTGTGTGTAGATTGATGTTGGCCAAATTTCATAAAATATTATGCAAAAATGTAACCTGAGAAAAGAATATCCTTATCTGTAAGAACCAATGAAAGGGATTAGGGGGTGTTCATAAATTTGGAAGTATGTAAAGTTGGGAGGCACTCATTCTCCACCACAAATAGTAAAAGATAAAATTTAGAAATGCATTAAGAAATAAAATTCAATTAAAATTGAGACAGCAATGATTAAGAATATAGCTCCCCAACTTACTATTAAAACATTTAAGTGGTTGAAATGATGACCAGCAAATAGTTTCAACTGAACAAACAACTTAGAAAAACAGAACTCTGAAAGTGCAGCTCTCCCATGGAAGCTCATGAGCCCAACGTGATCCTCACTCAGTCTAAAGGTGAGAGGTTGAAAAAACTGAGACATATAGCAAATTAAAAAGTTTGTCAAGAAAAAACCCTGAGGCTGTGGCTTTGGCTTATGAACTGACTACCATCAAATACTGTCAAACAGGTAAGAAGTCTACTAAGCTTTAAAGACTGTTGTAGTATTATCATGAGAGCATCAAAAAGTTAAAAATATTTAAAAGTTTGTAAATTAAAAATGTAACCGTGGCTAAGTTATTGGTGAAAAAAGAAATTTTTATAAGTTTAATGTAGCCTAAGTATACAGTGTTTATAAATTTGGCAGTCATGATGTAAAGTAATGTCCTAGGCCTTCGTATTCACTCACCACTCACTCACTGACTCACCCAGAGCAACTTCCAGTCCTGCAAGCTCCCTTCATGGTAAGTGCCCTGTACCGATGTACTATTTTTATCTTTTATATTGTATTTTTACTGTACCTTTCCTTGTTTAGATATGTTTAGATACACGAATACTTAACCGCTGTGTTACAGTTGCATGTATTACAAATTCTTAACCCTGTGTGCCTACAGTATTCAGTACAGTAACACGCTGTACAGGCTTGTAGCCCAGGAGCGATAGGCTGCGCCACACAGCCTTGGTGTGCAGTAGGCTGTGCCATCTAGGTTTGTGTAAGTGCACTCTGTGATGTTTGCAGGTGACGAAATCACTTGCTGACACTTTCTCAGAATGTATGTCTGTTGCTAAGCAATGCATGACATTCATTAGATTTACCTGACTCTTGAAAAAAAAATACTGATGTTTGAGTCTCTGGCTTCTAGACTTCAGGTTCTTGATATTTTTGTTCTCTGATCCTACTTGTTTTGATATTTCTCCTTGTTAGAAATGAGAAATTCCCACTTAGGTCCCCTCTAAGGCCCTGGCAAAGAAGAAAGGGGTGATTTTGGACAGCTCACAAATGGCAAAAGGTTTTTTTCAACTGCCTCATGCCAAACTTTAGATAAATTTTGTTGGAGGGAAATAGAGCAAAACTGAAAGAAATGAACCACATATGCCTCATTTTAGTTGGATTAAGTTGGAAGGATTTTTTCTATCAAACAAAATATGTGTTGCAAGCAAGCAACCAAATCCCTTTAGTCTTTATTCTATTGTATGTATGTTCACATCTGCTTTGGCTAACATCTGCTCACTTTCATATGCGCTTGAATATTGACTAAGTAGTAATCAAATGTCAAGGCAGTTCCCCATTCTCTTGTCAATTTCATACTATTAACAATTACCATATTTCCCCAAGCCTATTTGTTCTGTATCTGGAGAGCATGGACTATTCTTTCCTGCTAGGCTGCTGCCACCCCTTGCCTATGTGATTTGATTCTGTGTGTATAACTCTCTTGTAAATACAGCCCCAATTATATTACTAAGTCCCCAGGTTTTTTGTTTTACTTCCAAGTCCTTCAAAGGACAGAACATCTCATACATACCTATTTTATCACCATTATTTAATTTACTTTGCTTTTCAGTCACTCCCCAATGCAACCAACATTTATTGAGCACTTACTGTACACAAGGGATGTTGGCTGGGTATTGGAGGCATGCGAAGATGAGAAAGATGTGATCAAAGATCGGAAGCAGCTTTCGGTCTGAGAAGGCAAAGGGTGTGTACGTGGTTAACAAGACAGATTTTTATTAAATACAGATAGAACACAGTTTAAAGCAGCTGGTTCAGTACTGCCACATTGACATTTGAGGTATTCTAAATCTTTTGTTGTGGAGAATAGGGACACTAATCAGAAGGCACATTCCACTTGCCTATTTACATACTACATGTATTCCCGAAGGATGGTGGTCCCCTTGGGCAAGTCTATAAAGGAAAAGGACCCTAAGGCATCTCTTTTTGCTAGACCTATGTTCCTGGCCTTCTAATCTCAACTCTGAAGTAGATTCTGTGGGTACTGAGCATTCGAACATGGTTATCAGCTTGACAAATTTAGTCTAATCCAAGCCTCACACTAGTGTGTATGGAAAGTAGTATTATTTCTGGGTAAAAAAGATTAGAATGTTTAAATGAGTTTTGTAATATGTAGCATATGCCCACCACATGTTTTTAACACTAATGTCTGAGTAAAAATGTTCAATGGCCACATCACTGATGGCACAGGGATAAATGGACTATCATGAGAGCAACAAGATGAGAAAGTTTTCTTTGTCTGTCTCACCAGTGTGCTCAGGGCTGCCCCTGTGCACAATTGCGATTTGTCACACAACTCTGGAGGGCATCATTTACCAGGAACGCAATGAGAGTGGTGCTGCTATGCCGAGGTGTACCCTGACCTGTCTAAACCACTGGGTAAAGGATGGAATGTATAATGACCTAGACTAGTTATTGGTATGTATTTTAACTTCGCAGAGTATGTTCATAGAAATAAAGGTGTATTTTGGTAATCTTCAAATAGAAAATATTCAAAATATCCATCACATCATTCAGGTCAAGTGTTATGAATGAGTATGTGTGCATTTATAGTTAGAAGTTGTGTGTGTGTGCACATATATATTTAGATGATTGGCCTCTTTAAACTATATATTCAAAGGCAAAGAGTATGTTTAACTCATTTTATATGATAATATATTTAGTCCATTTTTCTTACCACATATTTATATAAATTCTGAAGCTACCTCTGATACTTGAAATGGAGGTGAAAGAAGGCTTATCCCTCCGGTGTGTTTTCTGGAAATTTGACTTCCTCTCAGATTGAGAAAAATCTGTGTGTTCCCACAGAATGGTC
The DNA here is from genome assembly GCA_028533065.1 of Trachops cirrhosus. Classification (NCBI taxonomy): domain Eukaryota; kingdom Metazoa; phylum Chordata; class Mammalia; order Chiroptera; family Phyllostomidae; genus Trachops; species Trachops cirrhosus. Next base: position 36,302,877 of record CM052540.1, on the reverse strand, counting down.
AATTTATTTTCTGCTCTGATATTTTATATGTGAAGGTTGCATTCTTGAGAAAGTACGAGCATATGAGAGGCTAAAGCTATGCTCCTAGACTGGGCAGAAACTACCATACATCAAAAACAGAGTAATTGTATGCAATGAGAATTTATTTGTGTAACTTGGTTTCAGATATGCAACTATAATTATAGAAGCCTTTATTCTTTGTTCTGCTGCTGTGTTTTGTACTAACAAGTTCAGTTTGTAGAGACTGATATTTCTCCTACTGAATTAGAATGAAGTCAGATGGGCAAAGGCATTGACTCTGAGTTCTCTTTCATTATATGTTAGAAAACTTGATTTCTCGCCATAGGGTAGATGATTAGATTTTTACATTCCCCTTATGTAAGGAAATCAGGCCCTTAACTGTATATTTAGATAACCTAGGTGCTATTATGGTTTCATGACCAATTTAGCACCAGAAAAATAATGAATCATGCAAAGAACCTTAGAATTTGAAGAAGAAATTAAGGAAAAGGTAGACTGAGAGTATATTTTCTGATTTCTTTTGTTCCTAGAGTGGGAGAGGCTGATTCCTTATTAATGGACTGTGGGTCATTGAGAATGAATGAGAGCTGGAGGAAGTTAAGATAAGATGTTGGTATATTAGGTCTTTGTAAAATTCCTCCCTCAATTTCTCCTTTGGGCTAATACAGTCACAGAATGCAACACCAGAATGGATGCCCTGGGGTCATGTGAAATATGACTACAGATCAAGAGCTTTAGTGGACTAATTGGTTGTTGTAAAATTATGTGTTTCCTCTTAAGGGTCTCTCTGACTCCTTTCTTATTGGTACTCATTTACTTCAAATTTGACTCCTGTACTCTTTTACTCCATAGTGTAGAGATAATCCCAAGGACCAGCTTCTTACTCAAAGACTATAATTCCCAGTACCCTTTGTGCTTAGGTATGGGCATATGGGTAATCCTTACCAATGAAATAAAAACATAAGTAGGTTCAACATTGGGCCAAGTGTGTCATCACCGTATTTCCTTGTTCCCTTTTTGCTGATTAGATGCTGACTATTCTGAGGCCTCTTTTTCTTAAAGACAGAAGAAAACTGAATTCCTGAATGAGACTAAGATCCATCAAGTAGAAAGACGTAGTCTGCTAGAGGAGGATAAAAATTCTAAACTTCTCTTGTGCTAGCCACTACATTTGTGGGTTTATTTGTTTGAGCAGCTAGTGTTACCTTAACAAAATATGTAAGAAATATTTGAGTTAATATTCTGAGTAGTGGAATTAGGAACTAGACTGCCAAGGTACAGTGAGTCAGAGTAGAGAATTTAGAAATATCCAACAGATCATTAACAGCTAGAGATATCTAGAGAATTGACACCACCCTCTGCTCTCTTCCAACCAAATTTGAAGGAAAAAAAAACCCTTCATAGTGTTAATACTTACTCTAGTAACATATTTTAATTCAGACATTGGTTACATGACTTGTTTGGAAATCAAACCCAAACACAAATCTCCATTATATTAGAAGAGTATCCTGGTTTGAATTTTAGACAAAAAATATGATAAAATTTTAAATTTGTTTAAAGGTACTAGTAAATTTCTAGTCTTAAAACTAATTCCCTTTTGAAGAAAATATTTATTTACACTGGTCCAGAGGAAAGGCACTCTCTGACAGTTTGAGTATCATGGTGTCTGCTTTTAAAGCATCATTTAAATATACTTTTTTTCCTACCAACCAAACATTAAATGTATTGATTGAATATCTCTAGCAATTGCTGGGACAAAAAACACTATGACTTATTCCCCAAGAGATAAAATGTCTATGAAGTGACAAAATTCTACAGAGGATCCGTGGAGAAAGTCAATAGTGACAAATGCAACACATATCCCATCTCTAAAGAAAACAGAGCCTCGACTGGAGGGATTCAGTTTGGTTTAAGAGCTCAGTCTGGTTCCTGAACAAGGATGCATGAAATAGTTGATTGGTCTGAGTTGTAAAAATTGTATATATTTCCTACCAAGGGACTCCCTGGTTTTGGATTTTTAAAAGGGAATCTAATAAGTTTTAGACTTGGCATTCTGACCATTATTTTCTCATGGTTCTCACTAGAAAGTCAACGTGGCAGAAAAATTAAGCCAGTATTTATTTGGGATGGAAGGTATTTAAAATGTCTTTTCATACTATAAAATAAATAAATGTGTGTGTATAATATTGAAAATTTGGAAAATAAAGATAAGAAAAGATGAAATAACTTATGAGTAATATTTCTCTATGCACAAATGTGGGGTTTGTGGGAAAATATTAGATTTTGCTGTATATATGGTTATTAATTTCACTTCTCTCAAATGCACATTAAATACTTTTACTTGTTTTTGAATATTCTTCAACTGTAGTTGTGTTCAATAATTAGGTTGATTGGAATTTTCCAATATAAAAACAATTTTTATGAATATTTGTGTTAGTAAACCTTTCTATATACAGGTTTTCTTAAAGTGACTTGGTGGTTGAATAATGATGCTCATTTGATTTTGTTTTCATATTCTGACCAAATGTCTTCCAAAAATGATGTGTTAAATTATTCTTTATTTATGACAGAGATTATTTCTCACCACTCTTCAATCTTAAATATTGTCATTTAAAAATCTCAAATATATCTTTTGTTTTAGTTTACATTTTTTTTGTTTATTACTGTGGTAGTGTCTAGTTATTCCTCTATTACAAATTGTTCATGTCTTTGAATTTTTTAGGTAATTTTCTTCCTCCTTCCCTTCCTTTTGCCTTTCCTTCTTTTTCTTTCTTTCTACTTTTCTTCAGATTTTTAAAAAATATACTCATTTTAAGAACACAGTTGAAAGAACTAGGTACACATTTAATAATACCTTACAATTAAAACATAAATATTTTTATCACCTCTGTGGTAGTCAAAGTAAATGCCCCCACCCCAAGAGATATATATGCCCTAATCCTTGGAAGCCATGCATGTTACCTTCACACATGCACACACCAAAAATCTTTGCAGATGTGATTAAATTAAGGCTTAAAATATTTTTTATTTATTTTTATTTTTTATCCTTGTTTATTCTATTACAGTTGTCCCAATTTCCCCCCTTTCCCTCCTTCATCCCACTCCATCCCCCACCCCCACAGTCCATCCCAACCCTGTTGTCCACATCCATGGGTCATGCATACATGTTCTTTGGCTGCTCCCTTCCCCTTCTTTCCACACTTCCCTCCACCCCATTTCCATGTTTCTGGTTCTGTTTTGCTCATTAGTTTATTTTGTTCCTTAGATTCCTCTTATAAGTTATATAATATATAAGATTCCTCTTATATATTATTTGAGATTATCAAAGTAAGCCCTAAATGCAAAGTATAAAGAGTAAATGAGTAAAACTGAAAACAGAAGTTAATTATTTAGGACACAAAAGATCAAGTAATTGATAAATATTGAAAGGATAATAAAATACTCAGCCTCATTACAGAATGTTTAACATTTTAAATAACCTATTAAGACTATCTTCATAGGATATTTCATTGAGAAGCTAATTTACCTGGGTATGCAGTTTTGAACATGTTTGTACTAAACTTGTTTTCACTTTAATATCTTTACAATTGTTGTTTCCTCTGTTTGGCTCTGCTTTCTTCCAGATATATGCATTTACTCAAGGTAAAAAGATGAGAAAAAATATGCTAAAGAGCAGAGAAGATAGAGCCACATGTAGGAAAGATACTGAAATATTTGTGAGAGGGTATTTTTAAAGCTTATATTAGTAAATTTAACAGTCTTGATAAATCAGAGAGTTTAAAGAAAAACACAAAGTGAACCAAACTGTCTCAAAAAGAAGTATATTAGAGGAACAGAATAATAACCATGAAAGTGTTTAGAAAAGTTATCAAAAATTACTCCCCCCAAATGCCCTTATATGATTTTACAGGTGAGGTCCCTACACACCTAACACACTTTCAAACAAGACTTAATTCTTCTTTGTGGAAAATGATGGCATGATCTGAATTCAATCTGTAAAGCCAACATAAACCCACTCAAACCAGACAAAGACAGATCAAAAGACCCACAGACCAATCGATTCATACTCATGGTATCTATTTAGGTATGTTGGTGCAAGTAAAATATACAATGACCAGGAAGGACTTACTCTAATTATTAAAATTCAACTCATTAACCCAAGATAAAAAGAACATATGCTTTTCATCAAAACAATGCCCTTTTAAAAGACTCAACATCTGTTTCTAATAAAATTCTTAGAAAATAAAGAATAGAATACTTCCTCAATATTATAAAGAGTATTTATCTTAAATTAACAGTCAATATTATATTTAAAATTTGAGCACCAGAGGAATTCCCTTTAAAAGCTAGAAAGTTGAAAAGGATATTATCATTTAACATTGTTTTAGAGGTTTTATTGTAATAAATTAAAAAACAAAAGAAATGAATTTTAATATTGAAAAGAAGGAGTAAAAAATTTAGCATGTGGATTATGGGAAGACAATGATTACCAATCTGCAAATTTAAGAAAATTAACTGAGAAATTATACAAACTAATAGTATAATGCAGTAAATTATGAAAAAAGCAAAATAAACATAAAACCTCATGACATTTTTAGCTTATATATTATCACTAATCAGTTAATAAACATCTTTTGAGAATCACATTTTCAATTATAAGGTGAAGTTTCTATTCATACTGAGAGAGGAAGACTTCAGAGGAGTAGGTTTGAAATGGGAAGAAGCGAGGTGTATATTTGATATGACAAATTAGAGATACTGATAAAATTGAAATGCAATTGAATTTACCACAAATTGGTATAGGGTTCACTGGGCTGGAGATACAAGTTGGAAGTTGCTGGGATGTAGACAGTATTTATAGTCATAAGACTTGGTGACTTCACCTCAGGAATGAGTGTAGTGAGAAAAAAATGATGCAAGGACTGAGCCTTGAGATGCTCTAAAACTTACAAGTTGCATGAATATGTATGAACCAACAAAAGAGGATGGGAGGCTAAGTTGAGAAATGAACCAGGAGTGAGGAGGATGATGAGAAGAAGAATATGTGTTCTAAGAACTAGAAAGTGATCTGTGTCAAATGCTGTCCACTAGTCAAGGAAGAAGAGAACAGAGACTTGGCCGTTGGAATTGGTGATGTGGGGATGACTCATAGTCTTGATAAGAGGTATTTTGATGAAGTGGTATAGATATCAAACCTTGTTAGAGTGGGTTCCAGAAAGAATAAAAGGAGAGGAGACAAAAAACTCTTGGGAAGATTTTTGAGCACACAAAAAAATCTCTTACGGAGTTTTTGCATAAAGGGAAACAAAAATAGGACATTAGCTAGAGAAGACTGCAGCCAAGAGCTTTTTACATTTTTTAAAAGGTAGAAGATATAACAGCATTTTTTTTGTCATGCAGATGGGAATATTCCAGGAACATATGGAAAACTGACAGTATATGAAAGAAAGGTGGAGTTGATGAAACTAAAGCCTTAAATAAGCCAGAGATTATAGATCTGATTCATGTATAAATGGAGCAGTTTGGTTTGGGAGTAGACAGTCCATCCATAACAACAGTAGACAAAGTCAGGCATATAGAACAGATTCAAGTTGGTTGGAAAATGTGATAGATGGGATATATAGAACTTTTATTCACCTTCTGTTTTGATTATAATTTTGTCATTTTTGTATTCTATTTATCTTATTAGTTTGGTAATAAAATTCATATAAGAGCTTCAGAACAAATGGGACTGCTTATGCTTTAGAAAATTTTAAATAATTGTTTAAGACTCTCTTCTTAGGATATTTCATTGTAAAACTAGTTTACCTGGGTATGCATTTTTGAACATTTTTGTGCTAAACTTGTTTTCATTTCAATGTCTTTATAATTGTTGCTTCCTTTGCTTGGTTCTCCTTTCTTCCAGATATACGCATGCCTGGCTTCCTGTTATTATTTGTATATCTGCTTAAATTTTATATACTCTGCTAGGCTTGACTGCCCTGCTTAAAAGAACCCATGTCTCTATTCATTTTCAGCTCATATTGTCTTAATTTTTTTCTTTATAGAATGTATCACTCTGTATGATTAACTTGAATAAAGTTGTGTTTGTTTAGTTTCTGTCTCTTTCCCATTGATGTAAATTCCATAAGATTAGCAATATTGCTAGTTTCATTCACCATTGTGTACCCAGCATATTAGTATTTGTTGTGTTGCCAGCAATTACTATTATTGAATGAATGAATGCATGAAAGATCAGGAAATGTTGGAGTAAAGACATTAAAATGGAAACCTATATCATGTGTAGGAATTCCTTAACTTATAAAAGAATGAAATTATAATTGTCCTAGAAACATTGTCCAGAAAAAGGTTGGTGACTGAGTGCAGGGTTTTTTTTATATTGTTTTGTTTTTTCCGCATTGATTAGTGCAGTGTTTTGCAGATATGAAAGCATTTTGGTTAGTACTCATTGAATAAATTTATGAATAAATTGGTGAATTAATTTATAATATAAATAAATTGAGACTTATTATAAAGTCTCAGTATAAAGTCTTATTATAAAATAATAAATTGAGACTAAGGCATACTTCAGTTTTGTTATATTTTTCCCACACCAGTATTTTACTGTGGGTATTACTTTTAAAAAATTAGGATTAACACATGCAACTAAAAATGCCTGATTTTAAAAGCAACTTTGAGGCTTAAAGACATGATAGCATCCCCTCCTAGTTTCTAATAGAGTGTTAAGGAGCATATAATTAGCTTTATAATAAGCTGATTATAGAGTAACATGAGTGTGGAGCAACAAATCATCTTAGTGTCTAGTATGTTACATGAGACTCAAGGAAGAGAAACATTATTATATTTTAAAAAGTTACGTTGCCCATTTAGTCCAAGAGACATAAAACTGTTGATGTTATGGGAAAAAAACAGACACAATTACTATTTCCAGATGGATTTTGCTTTTATATATTGGTATCCTCTAAAGTTCTTAGGATAGAAAGTAGTTATGATTATTGGCAGGTGTTCATAGCATATTTTATTATGAGTACTATGGAGAAAACCAAAGATTGCCTCAGTTCAACAAACTCTGTACAAAAAACTACTCAGAGGGCCTTGGCATAGTCAAAGTCAGCTTCTTGGCTACTTGAAATGCTGGGGTTGGCTTTGTGACATTTAGATGGGTAAATCTTAAATTCCTTCACAGACTAATGTTGAGGGTCAGTGTTAAGTGTATTGACTTTTTATAAACCTGGCACTCACTCCCTGTCTAGCTCTTTTATTAATTTATTAATTAATTCATTTACATAGAATTCATGCTGTGAATCAGACAATTGTAAGCATTGGAGATAAGTGAGTAGCTGTCATAGAAAGAGCCCATATGAGTATATGATGGGCCAAATCCTAAGTGAATATAAGAAAGAAGAAAGCTAAGGTACAGTAGGAGTGTTTATTAAGTTTTAGTGAGCATATGAATTGCTTAGTGGGGTGTGTTGTTTATATGATTATTGATTTAATAGATCTGAGGTGGGAACTGAGCTTCTGTGTTTCTAACAAGCTCTCCAGTGATGTTGCTCATCCTTGGATGATGTCATAAGTAATGAGAACATAGAACACAAAAAAGGGAGGTGTTTGGTTTCCTGAACTTTTCAGTAATTTGAAAGTATGCAAGGGACAAAAGCAAAACATGTTTATGCTGAAACGCACATGTGAGGACAGATACCCTCACCTGCATGCCCTGTTATCACCATATGCAATTAGCTCTTCAGACCTTCTTCACACGTATAGCTCTGCTCTCCCTTGAGAGAACTGACCTGGTAATAGTGGCCACTCAGGGCCTAGAGACACACTTGAGGCTACTTGGGAAAATAATTCCAGGTTCTTCTCAATATAAATTGACTCCAGTGGGTGGGAATATGAAAGAGCATAGATCCAGATAAAATAGTCTGTAGACATTGAACTGGGTTTAGGATGTGAATGGACTCAAATACTTACATGCTCAAATACTCTACTTAGCCTGCCTGCACCTTCCCCATCCTAACACAAAATGGACAAGCATCACTTAGGACCAAGTGTCGCTGGCTCTCATGGGATCATCCAAGTCTAACCCTCTCATCCTGCAGGAAAGGTTCCTGCTTCTTATGTATATTCTCATTACAACCTGTATTCTTGTGCCTGTCCCTCTAACTGGTATAATTTTACCAAGGATTTTTCTTGGCCTTCAGTGTTCACTCTGGAGAATAGGTGACTAAAACAAAATTGTGCATTTGAGAATCATCTTAGAAAACAAAGGGAATATGGTAAGCATTTTTTATTGGTGTATGAGGCTAACAGACAAAATTCTGATCCAGACATTGCTTCACTAAAAAAATTATTTGGCCAAACAAAAGCAGTTTGACAACATAGGCAACAACAAACTAGATTCATTTCCCTCATAAGTTTTTCCTCTCCTTGTCTTCCATTTGATTCCCTCTACCTGACTCTCCTTTTTCCTTTTGTCTTTTAGACCACTCCTTCCACGCCTCCATTGAAAACTATCTTCTCCTTCTCCTCCTCTTATCCTGACCATTTTTACTATTTCCAGTGACTCTCCTAAGACCCCAGAATACCAAATGCCTCTAAAGATACATCCCTTCTATGAGCTGGGTCTATAGACAAGGTAGGATTCAAACCTTAAAGCCATGTTAAATTCAAGGCTATAATTAAGAACTTTCTTGAACCCAGAGATGACCAGAGCTATTCATAGGAGAATCTAGATTTCTTTTGGATGTATATGACCCAGGATTCTCTGACCTATATCAACTTTCACACATACTGGTCAGAACCTCAGATGCCAAATCTTAAATGATAGAGGATGATTGAATTGATCCAGACAGGGAGTGTCTTTCTGCAAAGGAAAGCTTCTTTTTATAAAAAATCTGAGGGCCAAAAAAAGGCCCCAAAACTAGGGAAGCATATTCTAAAGGCCATATTGATATATTTCCAACAAAAATCAATTGTACCATAATTCAACCATGCAAATGAAAAAAAAAGATGAAATTAGAAGGGAAAATATCCCATTACCTGGACTACAGGTGTTGTAACACATGCTGAGCATTTTGAACTTGTTTTTGAAGAACAACGAAACAAGACTCTATATAAACTTATGACCCTGCAGATCAGCTGGTGGCACATTTCCTCACAGATCCAATTGACAAGGACACTTGTAGATATATTCAACAGAGGGACATTTTGAACAAAAGACTATCCCATCTTGGAAAAGATAAGACAAAACAAAATCTTTCAAGTCATATTGATGAGGATGCTTAAGGAAGAAAAATCATTCAGTATCCTGCCCCACATTAACTGCTTACAGATATGGGCACTACTCTTTCTATATTAATATAGGAGTAAATATAGCACCTAGATGCTAGGTACTAACAACAGCTTACGGATTTTCCCTCTCAGCCCTTAAATGTACGTAACCCTTGGATCAGTGAATAAGAAGCATTACTTCCTACTCCATGTCACTGCCCCTGAAAACCTAATAGGGAGGGTTGTATTTTGCAAACAGAACTATAATATTAAATGCACACCAGAAGGGCTATTTCTTGAGGTTCCAGAGGACACAGATAACCAGAATCAAGTTGTGTCCTTTCTGGGTATATTTTTGCCTTCTCCATTGAATCTGATGCATATCCTAGTTAAAGGTCTTAACACCATATTGGATACTCTATGGGCTAAAAATTCCACTGAGGTAGGAAAAGTAACTGGAGCAGATCCTATTAAAGTTCAGATAGGTCCTACCAAACTGTTACACAAACTTCCCCAATACCCACTGAAGTCAGAGGCAAAGAAAGTCCTCGAACCTATAGTTGGAGGCCTTATAGTCAAAGGCCTCCTCAGACTCTGCACTATCCCTTGTAACAATCCTGTCCTGACAGGAAACAAACCAAATGGTTGAGGATATCAATTTGTTTAAGATCTCAAAGTATTAAAAATATTTATATCTCTCTTCCCTATAGTCCCTAACACCAATATTATCCTGGCATCAATTCTGCCCAAAGCCACCTGTTTAACCATAGAGAATATTTTCTCTTTCCTTTTCAATGTGGGCCCAGCCCAGGACAATTTATACCTTTTTGTATTAACCTGTGGAGGACAATGATACATGTGGAAAGGTAAGCACCAGGGGTTCACTGAAGCCCCTCATTTTCCCCAGGTCTTCATTCATGACTTAGACAATCTAAATTTCCTGTGTGATTGAGTTCTGATACAAGTGGATGATTTGTTCAAAGAACAATGTTTTTTTGTTCAGAGAGCAAGGAAACTTGTAAAAAAAGATTTTATTTACTTACCTTAGAGGAAAAGGGACATAAAGTTTCAAAAGATAAATTACAAATTTGCCAAAGCATAGATGATTATTTAGGATATGACTTAACTAAGAAGGGAAAAACACTTTTTGAAGATGAAAGATTATTCAAACATAGTGTAGACCCCTTATACAATGGCCTCTAAGGGAATGGGTGTCAGGATTTTCTGAAACTGTAACACCTCTTCATGAATTCATCAAGTCATTAGTAAGAGATCCTCTGCTCAGGGAGCCCGAATATGGACAGGCCTTCCCTACTTCCAAAAAAAAGCCCCTTTTTCTATTTTGCATGTGAAGTTTGTACAAATCTTTGGAATTTTAACTCAACATCATGGGAACCAGAAAACACCTATCCTTTACAATATCTTCCCCCTTGATCTGGTTGCAAGAGTTATTCCCTTTATCTCAAAGCAGGAGCTGCTGCTTCAAAATGGGTTCATGCTTTTGGTGAACTAATTCTAGGTAATCCATGTAACTTCATGGTTCTCATACACTACAGCATCACTATTGATTAAGGATGCACAACACTTTCCAGCAATTTAATGAACCCCTTCAGATTCTGTTGCTCTTCCTCCCATGTTTCTATGCATTGTTGCAACATTCTGAATTCTGCCACTCTCCTGCCCCTGCCAGAAAAGGGGAACCTCATGGGATCTTACCTGAGACAGGGAACTTTCTGTGCTTTTCTCAGATATATGAATGCCTTTGAGAACTGTGACCTATTATTGTTTCTTGATGCATCATACCTCAAAGTTGAAACTGGAGGCTGTGAAACAACATGTCTCTCACTAAATTAAGGTCTCCATTAGAATATAGTTCTCTATTTGAGGTAAAATCATCTCAGAAGGCAGAACTTTTTGCATTTTCTAGAGCTTGTAAACTAGCCAAAGCACAGAGAGTAAACATTTATACAAACAGCAAGCGTGCTTTCGGAAGAGTACCTGACTTTGGGATGCTTTGGAAACAAAGAAGGTATTTCACCTCTGCTGTAACATCCACCAAAATGAACAAGTTGAGGAGCTTTTAAATGTACTCCTATTTCCTAGGGAGCTGGCTATTGTAAAGTTTGAGACTCATGCAAAATCTGGTTATTTCCTCTGAGATAATCTCTGTGATCACAAGGTAGCTGATTGTTGGCACCAGATAATTTTAAAAACATCTTAACTAAATTTCTCCATGAAATTACTTGTCATGTTGCAGACAGATTGCTTATTATCTTAAATCAGAATTGGTTGGGAAATTTGAAAAAAAATGGGAGAGCATATATTCAGGTCATATACCAAAGTTCAACAATATTAACACAGGAGAAACTTTAAGGAGAAGGAACGGATATAAATCAGAGCCTGAGGCACCATTTCACCACCTCAGATGAATTTTGTCTAGCTTCCATACTCAATAGGGTTTGAATAGGTTTTCATTATTGACTTTTTTTTTCAGAATAGTTTAAACTCTTTCTTTGCTCAAAAGATATTGTTTCTAAAATACTGTTTGATTTTGTGTTTCCAACCTAGATTTACCAACTTTTATATGAAGTGAAAGAAGCACAAATTCATGAGAAACATAAAAGAACTTTGTAAGGTGTTACCTCTTACTCAAAAATTATACTGTCCTTACCATCTATAATCTTTTGGTAAAGTTGTAAGAAACAATGACATCTCTCAAGTATGCCTAGTAAAACTTTCAGAAACCCCTGAGTTCCCTTCGCCAAAGTTACTCTCATATCCTATGTGCCATATGGTTCACTCTCTTAGGGACATATTAGTTATCCTTCTATGAATTAAAAAAATGGAGAGCTCATGTGTTTATGAATTTTACTAGACTCTGCTGTGCTGCACACAGGCATGACAAAATATTTCAAGGGACTCGGGTACTATACCCAAACTTATTACCAACAATCATCTTTAATCTCTTCATGATCCTTAATCAGGAGGTTTTGTCTGTTGCAGGAGAAATCAGGGTAGAACTTGTCTTGAACCTCTGAGGAAATAATCTTGTTATGTACTGTTAGTAACAAACGCAGCAATGAAACTCTAAAGTTTATGTTGCACAACTAAAGAAGCAATTCAGAATCCACACAATTAGAAAGCTACTCTAACAGAGAAACTCAAATTGAGTATTCTCAGAAATCTTCTAGAAGCAGCTATCTTCAGAAGTAGGCAGCTAAGCTTTGGAACAGGCTAATGACCTTGGATAGTAGATGGCTTCTGCCCAAGAAATCAGACCAAGACTCCTACATAATTGCTATTTTCTTTTTATCTGTTTGCTTATAATAATTCTTTTACTTGATTGTTGAACACTCTAATGACCTTTTTTTCTTTTCTTTCCTTTTCTTATAATGGTTAGGTCGGAACATGCTCATTCTAATGCTATTCTTAGATTTCCCAAATAGTGGTCACTGCCTGCAATCTTGCCAACTGCAGGATGTGCCATCCATCATTAGGTCCCATGATAAAATGTTTCTGGCAATTCTGGTATTATCAAATGAGACCATGCAACTGATGACATTTCTACTGAAATCTACATGGAAAATGACCTTTAGCAAATTACTACTGTAACTTTGCTAGTGTCCCTCTCTTAAAAAAAGAACAAGTTATTACAACCTATTGATCAGACCCTAGGTAATTTAAATACGAATTCAACAACCTTTGTAATGCAATGAGCTAAATACTTGCCACATGAAAAAAGAGTAATAAAGATCCCAATATGTAATGTATGGCCTTGATTCAAGCTAGTTTCACGTACAAATTCCTTTTTAACCAGATCTCCGTGTATTTCTATGGCACACTACTTCCTGTGTGGGCTAGAGATGCCTGATCCACTTTGCCTTATATAACATCTCAGGTAACTTGGGAATTCTAATTCTTCTGTGTACATCAAGAGCTTGATTCTATAAATCAAAGGCTGGGAATTCTAACTCATGTATGAGCTCCAAAAGGTAAGACACTTAGTAAGACACTCCCCTTACTGTTTATACAAGCAATTACAGCAGTGTTCCCAATGGTGGCAATGATAGAAATAGAAAGGACAGTAAAAAACTTACCACTAACTGACAGAAATATTAGTGACACTGCCAGTGTCCTATATGAAATGGAGATCAGCCTTGTGGGCACGAATAGTGAGGGACAATTGCATTTCTCTAGATTTGTTGTTGGCTAATCATTCTGGTGTCATCCGGTTCAGGAAGCCCAACCATACCTCTTCAACAATTGGCCCAGAATGGTCAGAACTTGGCCAACAATTACCCATTTTCCTATTTTTTGATCCTGCTTCCAACTGAGAACCAAGGAAAAAAGCCAAATATGTTCCTGAAGCCAATCACATAAGATATCTTATTTCTATTTAGTTTACCTCCAGCTTCCCCACACCGATGACCTCCAATGAGAACAAATCTGAAGCCATCCATGTGCCACCCCTGCCACTTTTTTTAAATTATAAAGCTTTCCAACTCCCCTGCCTGCCTGAATCTCTGCCAGCTATAATTCACATAGAAAACTCTGGATAAATATCATCTGTTTGTTCTACTTTAGGTGGTCTCTGCTAGTTCTGCAACTCTTTGTTACTGGAATCAAATATTCTGTTACTTCTTAAGACAGTAGTTGTCAAAATGATAGCATACACTAGAGTCATTTGGAAAGTTTGTTAAAATACAGATTGCTGGGCTTTAACCCTGGAGTTTGTAATTCAGTAGGTCTTGGGTGGGAATTTGCACTCAAGTTTTCAGATGATACTGTTGATGGTCAGGTGACATTTAGAGAAGTGTTACCTTAAATCACCAACATATTTTAATAACAACAGCAATAATACCTGAATTTATGTAGTGTTCTTCCTCACTGTGAGACAATTGTGTAAAATCTATGGGCACAAAGCCATATTTTAAAACATGACCTTCTTTGAAAATACACAGCTTGCACTGGACTTATGAGGTTATGTGAGGAGGAGAGATGAATTTGATCTGAGTTGAGGAAAATGTCTTCACCTTGCTCATAATTATGATTTGTTTTGTCCTTTCAGCTTAATTAGCTGTATTTTAGCAAAGATAACTAGGAGACTTTGCTGAAGTCTAGGGAGGAAAAGACAACCTCTTACTCAACAAAAAAAGGTGAAAAGAAAATTATTGGGGTTAAACTAGTTATGATCACCTTTCACCAGAGAAAAGTTCATAATTTAGCAACTGCATCTGGCCATTAATTGATTACTTGCTTTGTGGGCTTCACTGTCATTTGAGTGGAAATAGTGATGCAGAAAGCTGGAAGAGGGGGAAGGATATAAAAGCAGTTCTTGCTAAGAAAGTGAGGAAGACACAAAACTACACAGGTACCATTAAGAATTTAGGGATTTCCCTGGCTGGATGGCTCAGCTCTTTGGAGCATTGTTCATACACCAATAGGCTGTGGGTTTGATTCCCAGTTGGGGCACATATGGGAGGCAACCAATCAATGTTTCTTTCTCACTCTTTTTTCTTTCTTTCTTTCTCTCTCTCTTCCACCCTGCCCCCAACCCCCTTCCTCTTTCTCTAAAACTGGTAAACATGTCCTCAGGTAAGGATTTAAAAAAATCAAGGATATTGGCAGTGAGTCCCCCTTTGGAAGCCTGTGGTCTTACTGCTGTATATAGACCTTGGCTGGCCTGTGATTGTCACCCCTGCCCTCTGTACCCCACCAATATTCTCCATTCTCTTCCACCAACATTTTTGTCTTTCCTGCTTTATGTATCCCATGGTTCTTACAACCTAAATGTATTAGCTGACCAGTAACTAGATGATGCTCCTGTTTTCATCTTCATCATGCATTTTTGCTTCAATTGTCTGAATTAAAGAATACACAATAAATCTCAATATAAATTGAACATGTTCCTGGGTAGTCTGCATTTCTCAGTTAAAATTTGCTCATAATGAAAGAGTAGTCAAGTACTTCCTTCTTTGTGCATTCTATACTAGAGAACATTTCTCTCCAATGGACTGAGAAAACATTTTTTTACAATAGCCAGTTTTAGTCTCTGCCTTTTAAAATTTGAAAAATAGAACAGAATAGAAAAATGCAGATAATAATGATAAAAGGGCAAAAACAGACCCAAAAGGGGCTATTTAAAGAGTTGTTTGCCTAGGTAACAGAGCAGAGCCAAGGTTGCATCGGAAGGTCTACCTTGTGGTCAAACATGACCACCTAATAATTTTTTGTACATGACATCTGAGAGAATGAAGAATGAAACCAATTACAATTTCTAATGGAACATTTGATCTAGCCAATGCTTCTGAGGCACAAAATGCCTTCAGGAAGCTTTCTTCTCAGCTGGAACCTAATTTTACTGGACCCATTTTATTCTGTATGATAATGCAGATGTCCTTTATGGCTTCTTTGAGGTCAAAAAGGCATCACTGTGTGCTGTTTAGGAGTAAGTTTCTTTCTAAATAAGATCTGACTGGGTCATTACCCAAAGCAATAATTGGGTCATCAGGGACAAGATGAGCTCAAAATGAAAGAATTATTCACTGGCTAAAGATGATAAGCCACTAAGGCAAAATCAGCAAAGACCACAGATTGTGTCATCAGAATTAGGCTTTCCTCTTACTTAAAGGAAGGAAGAATTGACCTTATATGACTCGTTTGATAAGTATTTTAAAGAGAAAATAAGAAAATTTCAATTACTGTCAACCAGCCAATAGTTAAGGACCAATGATATGTATATTTAGAGAAAACAATGTTATTCATAAAAACTGTTTAAACATGGCTATGAAGGAATTGGGCTAATTTTAATAAATTTAAAAAATATAAACATATAAACATTTCATATTTTTAAATGACCAATTTGATTTGGCATATAAGACATGAACTGTGATTTTTTTACACATGTAAAAAAGTAAATACTTTGTAAATAGGCATTTTTACTTAAATGATATAGAAATATTGATATTTTCATCATGTGGGAAAAAATAGCTATTGCCATCTCATTTGTATTATTTTTACTTTATATTTTCAATCTGAAAATAGGAGACCAATATTCTTTTGTGTTCTAATTGTTAAACTGCTATAAATAAATAATAAAACTTTAATTAAAGCCACCTAAGGGCTTAGTAGCTTTTTATCCTTGGTTTTCTTCAACACAGAAAGCACTTTTTATGGGCAGAAAACAATGAAACTAATAGCTCTATACTTGCATATTTTCATATTTTATTTGGAGAGTTTTATTACATGTATGTTGTCATACATGGTAGGTATCTAGTTTCCTATTAACAGAATTATATTAAATATTGCAGTGAAGTGAACAGTGTTTTCTCATCTCAGTGTTCAAAGGTATACTTGCAAAGCACACTTTATTCAGGAGTCCTAGTGGGTAAGTACCATGGATATGGTAAGAAAATACTTTTAGAATTTTTGCATTCATAGTCAGGCAATGTAGTTGTGGTCTTTCAGTCAGTTTAAAAAATTGGTTATTTATAACCAACTATAATCTAGTTGGTTATTTGCAATTTACAGCAAAATTGTGGTGAGAGCCTATACAAGCCTATTTAAATCCATGATTTAACTGTGAAAGTGACTCAAGTGAGCCACTGAGCAAAGTGGACTTAATAGTTACAGGTTTTGAACACATTGTAGGGTGTCCCCGTTCGTCCAAGAGTAAGGGATTTCCTGGAACACAAGGCTTTCAATGCTAAAGCCAGGACCATCCCTGGAAAACTAGGAGAAGTTGGTCACCCTAAAACATGTCTTCTGGAAGCTGCTCTGAAAAGAGCAACCCCACCCTTACTTCCAGCCAGAGACAACATTGAACCATTTCTACCATCTCACTTCACTGAAGGGCTTCATTGCAATGAAACAAGGGAACAAGGGTCTCAGATATCTTGGAGAAATGTGACAGAGTGGTAAGAAAATGATGTTAGATTGTATTGTAAGTGTGATTTGATGTTATGAAATCAAGAATAGTCTCAAGAAGGAGGAGTGGTTAACGACATCAAATGCTGTTAGAAATTCAAGTAATATAAGAAGTAGTGATTTTGATTAGGTTTGGTAGCATGGAGACTCTTATGAGAGTAGTTTCCTGTGTAGTTTTGGGGATGAAAGCATGACTAGAGTGGGTTTGAGAGAGCATGGAGAGAGAACAAGTGGACCCAGAGTGTGGTCTGAGGACTGAAGTTAACACCATATAAATTTCATCAAAGGTGGTAGTATTTATTGTTTGTAATAAATGGGCTTTACTTAAGAATATTGTACATTTGTGAATTCAAAGCATTCTTTATAAAATCATACATAATTATAATCTGTGCTTTTTCTAATAAGGCAGGACATTTTTTTCTGGGGCTGTTTTGCTCTTTTAAGCAGGAAATGGTCACTGTTATACAGTTATAATGAGTTGACACACCCGTATCTCTTGTAGAAATAATCCAGTTAAAACAAGTCAGGGTCTTTCCCTAAAAAGTTTATCCACTATGGGATCCAGACCACTATTGTTAACACAATATCAATCTTGGCTCTTACCTGTCAATATGTAATGCATAGAAAGTCAACTTTCACCTTCTTATTCAAGATGATGATGTCCTGGTTTTAAGTTATAGTCATAATAACCTTAACAATGATCATAGTTATATGATCATTATATTACTATTATAAAAGTTGCTATATTAAAGTTGCTAAATACAAGGTCACAAATGAGTATGCCTTTATTTTTTTTCAGCTCTGAATTTCCATGTCAACAATTTCAGTATTTATTAAATACCTAACATGCACATTGTATAGTGCTAGGTTTAGGTGTTAAAGGGAAGGAGAGAATAAGGTAGATGCTGAGCTGGCTCTGACTGTAGACTGGCCTAGACCCAAACGTAGGTTAGAATAAAAAATGGGCAAAGTTAAAGAGTTACTTTTATTTTGGGTTGTAACCAAATTTACAAATAAACAAAGACAGGCAAGAGGTCAAGATTATAAGTAAAGGGATGCTAGCCTAGAATGTCTTCTTTGTGTTTTTTAAAAGTTAAAAAGTTACAGTTGATGTTCAATATTATTTTATATTAGTTTCAGATGTACAGCCCAGTGGTTAGAGAATTATATAATTTACAAAGTGATCCTCCCAATAATTCTGGTACCCAACTGGCACCATACATAGTTATTACAATTTTATTGACTATAGTCCCTATGCTTCACATCGTTGTGACTGTTTTGTAATTACTGATTTGTACTTCTTAATCCCTTCACCTTTTTCAGCCAGGCTGCTCTACCCCTCTCCCATCTGGAAACCTTTAGTTTGTTCTCTGTATCTATGAAACTGTTTCCATTTTATTTGTTCATTTATTTTTGTTTTTTAGACCCCACATATAAGTGAAATCATATGATAGTTGTCTTTCTCTGTGTGACTTATTTCACTTAACATAATACACTGTAGGTCCATCTATGTTGTCACAAATGGTAAGATTTCCTTTTTATGGCTGATGTTATTCCAGTGTATATATGCACCACATCTTCTTTATCCAGTCATCTATTAATGGGCACTTGGGTTGCTTCCATATCTCAAGCCTTCCTTCTTCTTTACAGTAGCAAACCCAATTTCCATGGTCTCAGTGGCTAACATGGAGTGGAGAATTTCTTAGGTTGTGAGAGCCTGAAGCTCCAGGCCTGCTGCCTTTTCTACTATTCTATTGTGAGAGTGTCATATTAGCAATCTAATATCTACTAGAGTAAAAACAAAAAACAAACTTAGAGCTAAAACTTGAATTTGCTTATAGAAAAGGAAATTGGGGGATGAGACAAGAGTGAATGACACTCTACTCAGAGGAACAACATAAGCACAGGAATAAGAGAACAAACACAAGGGTAGTAGTGATGACGTTGAGTAAGGTCTCATTTTGTGCGATGAACTTGCCTGCTGAAACCAGTGAACACGAGTCACCTTCTGGGGATTCTTGTTCAAATGCAAATTTTTATTCAGTAAGTCTCCTAGATTCGGTAGATGCTGCTGGTTAAGGCACACACATTTGAGTAGTGAGGGGCTAAATGCTTAGCATGGTGAATTATAGCAAACTGGGAAAAGCAGGTTTAGAGCAATTTGTGAAGGGTCCTGAAGAATTAGATTTTTCAATGAAGACAATGGGGCACCTATTCATGAATTTTAATGCACTGTTTTAAAATGTCATGATTTTAGGAATAGCCATAAAATAGAGAGTCAACAAAAGGATCATACATAAAGGGATAGATTTCTGAGAAATTTAAAAGACTTGATAGGATTTGGAGATACATAAAATATGTTTGAGGTGAAGGAGATAACTGATAAAAGATAGGAAGTGAAAAATATTTTCATTATAATATTGGTAAGTGAAGAGTTGGTGGATGGTGAAAAGTGATACATGAGAATACTGCCCCCATTATATCTAGAGATATGCTAATATCATTAATAATATTGGCAGAAAAAGGAAAATTCAGCCTTTTGCTGAGAGACAATAAATAGGTGCACACCAAAAGAGGGCAAAAAGTTCAGGAAAAAAACTAAAAGTTAAATTTTTGAAAGGGTGTTATTAACAATTGCAGAGTGAAGGAATAAAGGAAATGAATGGAAATGAGAACTTATATTCAGAAATTGATATGAAACTTCTAAATCAACATATAAACATTGCAGGGTAGAGAGCAAACAAGCTTCAGTTGAGGTTTTTATTCATAAAACATCAGCTAGAGCGTGTCATTCAAGCTGCTTGCATAATCACAGTCCAACCCTTCTGCCGCACTTGCTATTCATGTGGCTCATTTTATAACAGCAACTTAGGACCAGCACTCTTGGTGATTCATTAATTCTGTGTGTGTGTGTATGTGTTTCTTTTTAAATTAAAGATGCCCTACCTGCATCTAAGTCAGAGGGGATTCTATGATGAGCGACTCTAATGAGTGTTTTGATGATAGGCAGAGGTTTGAGCTCTTAGACTATTTTTTTGTTCCTTGTACTGAAACATTCAGTAATGATGCTGTGGCAGGAACTCTTGTTGCTCAGTGTCTATCTCCTTTGTTTTTATAGCTTTACCTTTTTATTTACATAAATGTCCAGTTAAAGACTATTTTTCCCAACTTCCCACTGGGTTTTGGCCAAGTGATCCAAGTAAAAGTGATTTATGAAAATTCTTTAAAGAATAATAAGGTTGTGCCCCCTGCTGCAGTTTCTTTCTATATCTGCTGACTGAAACATGGACATGGTGGGACACCATCTTGGACTGTGCAGAACAGGAGTGTGCTACACCAGGAGGGCAGAACAGGGAGATGATGTAAGCTTATTTTTCCCTACACCCTTGAGTTGCCTGTGACTCGCACACTCATATTCTTTCACAAAAGAGAAATACATTTTAATCTTGTGTATTTGGGGCTGTTATTGTAGCCAAATTTGTATTCTAATGAATACAAGTAACTCTGAGATAGGTGTTCTCAAAAACCTAATGCACCTCTAGACCTTTCTTACTCAGAGGAGGCCCTGTCATCTAACTCCATGGAAGTTAACTGTTAGAGCATACTTCCACATTTGCCTTAGTCCCTTGACTGTCTATGTCTGTTCATCCACCCTTCAAAGAGGAAGAGAGCCAAATATTTTCTTCCCACCAAAGCACATATTTCCATATTTACACTCAGTTATGTCCCTTTTCAATTCATTAAAAGACATAATCTAGTCCTTATCTCTTTTTTTTTGCATAGGGCCCTTCATTCTTGCTTTTAATTCATTTTTTCCCTTCAAACATGCATAATTCTCCTTAAATTGGTCAATGAAATCTTCAGTTGAGTATGCTGTGGTCCCATGGCTTCGTATCCTTTTTGGGCAAGTTACCTAAATGATAGGGCTATGTACACTATCTCAATTTCCTTTTCGTTTCCTTTTCAAACAGTGCCCTACACAAAGTCTTCCATTCTAATTATGTTACTGAAACTGATTTTTAAAAAGATCATCTTTTGCTTCCCCCTGATTGTTAATATAATAAATATTAATTCTAAAAGAAATCAGGAATTATAAAAGACAGAGACCTAATCCTTAATCTATCATCTAGGATAAATGTATATGTAATAAAGATAAGTATTATAGAATATTATTACATTATAAATATTAGGATATGTACCCAATATTGTATATAAATATATAATATACTATTTGTACATATTTTAATATTCATAATATTTAGTATATATTGTATATTTAAAAAATATTTGGTACATATTAATACATTAGATGCACACTAAATATATGAATTATATATTTGGTATGCATCCTAATATTTACAATTATATCTGTTTTTATATTTATTTTATAAAATGAAATAATGCTATATATATCTTATTATAATCTGATTTTAGATGAATAAAGTAGTTTGGACATCTTTCTTCACCAATAAATGTATTATGTAAATACCTAGATAACATTGTATTAAATAGATACTCATTAATTTATTTAAATAATCCCTTATGGTTAAACATTTGGACTGTTTCCAGTTTTTGCCATTACAAACAATGTTAAGATATTTATCTCTACATGCCAGGCTTACTCTTTCCTTTTTGTTCTCACTGATGTTCATATTTTCCCCATGAAAAAGATTTTCTTCTACAGTCTCCCATATTCAATTCAAGCAGAATAAGATGCAAATCTGATCTAACTTCTCAATGAAAACTGCCCACTTTGCTTTCTTCATTGGTATCTCTTTATCTGAGTTTATGTAGTCATTTTCCCCATGTATTATGGTACTTAATTATATTTGGCATTCAATTATTCACAATTGCATGCGTGTTCATGGTGAGCCAAGTGATCCAAGGTATAGGCAAGGTATAGGCTTCTTCTATAATTGCCAATTGACTCAGCATCATTACTCTGTGAAAAGCTGCATCCCTTGTCTGAAGAACTTCAGGTCAGGTCTGCTTGTAGGAGGGGTGTGTGTGTGTGTGTGTATGTGTGTAAGTGAGAGATAGGAGAAGAAGGGGCTGAGCAGAGAGATTTATTTCTGATTTATACATATATTTATATATGTATAAATATATAACTAAATATATAACACTAAATATATATATGACTATCACTGTATTCAATTCCAAAAATAAATTTGACAAGGATCACTTGTCAAATTAACTTTCGTTAGTTTAATTGACATTTGAACAAGAACATTATGTTTATGATGCTAATGGAGTCATGGGGCACCACATGTGAGAAGGGTGACATGTGGATAAAAAATGGAGCAGGGAGCAACAAGGAAAGAGCTGAAAGTTTGGAAGCAGAACTGCATCAGATGAGACAAATAGTTACTTGGAATTGTGTCTATGATTAGAGACTAAGAATCAGAGAAGAACCAGAGCTTCCTTTTTACATGACTTTGGTTAGCAGTCATAACTATAAAGGGTCTGGATTTTGATTCTTATCCCACCTAGGCCACATACTTATTACTTACCTGGCACAGGCCTCAGTTTGTGAAGTGAAGGTAATATTTATTGGTCTTCCTACATCAGTGCAGCTTATATACCCAACTATGTAGTAAATGCACTTCAAAACTGTAAACTCTGCAAATCTGTGGCAGTGTTCATTTCCAAAAATGGCTGTGCAGCATCTCCTATCCCACCTGATAGGAGACAATGGGATACTTTCCCATCAAGAGGTAGTGATCTATATCCAACCCCATTAGCCCTTCCTTGAATCTGGGTGGGCCTGTGTCTACTTCAGCTAATAGAGTGTGGCAGATGTGATGCTTGGTGACTTCTAAGGCTAGGCCATGAGAAGTAATGCAGATTATGCCTTGTTTTTTGGTACATACTCACGAGAGCCCCGCGCTACCATGTAGGAAGTCCAGCTGCCCTGTGGCTGCCATGTTTTGAGGAAGCACCAATTACACAGACAGGCCATGTGTGGATGCTGGCTAAGGATGCCTCCAACTGCTTCCAGCTCTTAAATAACCATTTTGCTCTTTTCAGCTGAGGTCCTGGACTTCATGGAACAGAAACAAGCCGTGCTCACTGTGCCCTATCCAAATTCTTGACCCATAGAATCTTTCACCATAATGAATGGTTATTGTTTTATGACCCAAAGTTTAGGGTGTTTAGTTTGCAACAAATATAATCACAACAAAATTTAAGACATGATAATCATTATTATTGTGATCTATTGACTTAGGAAAACACACTAGGATCATTTGATTTAATCTCTGACAAAAAAAAAAACAAAGGTGACTGATTTGGAAGCTCCAGTTAGGAAGTAAATGAGATTTAGAAGATTTGGTGTCATTAGTGCATTTTTCAAGAGTGAGGTTTTAGGACAGAGAAAGTCTGCGGATACTTAGTCTATAACAAATTAGAGATCCCCTTCCTCTGGCATCAGCTGGGATAATGAAACTCATCGAGATACTCTGGCCTTGCTCTTTAACAATGAACTTCAGAGAGGTGCAGGCTGCCCCAAGCCCCAAGTGCTTTTCTTGTGTCTCTGCCAGACTGATATTGTGAGCCAGCACACCAAACTGTCGTCCTGATCCAGAGCAGCTGTCTAATTACAATTTTGTTATTATTAATTACAGAGTAGAAAATCATTTGTAATTAGCTCAGCCTAAATCATAGTTTAAACAGCCAAAAATTACATTACAAACTAAAGTGTAATTAAAGCACTACACTAAAGTGTTTATTTAAACCCAGTTTAGTTACTGCAAATTTTTCAATCAGCTTCTCAGGATCATACATAGATTTAATTAGTCTCCAGTACTGACAGTTTAGTGCATTTATTCATTAACCATCAATATTGCTGAACAAATGTAAATAAAATGTAGAAAGAGATGCTTTAAAGGGGGCAGTCATGAAACATCTGGGTGAGATAATGAGGCTGGGAAAGATGTGCATGTTAATGAATCTCCCAGGCTGCTGGAGGAGCGCTGGCTCTGGGAAGCAGAGCATCTCTGTCCTGATCAAATTTGCAGTGTAGGTTTGCGCTGCAGGTGGAATGGAATGGCCCCGTGGGGTGGGGTGGAAGTCAGCTGAATTTAATTCTTGCTGTTGCTCTAGGTACCACTCAACATAATTCTGGTGGAGCTAAAAGAGAACATCCCACGCTGCCGACCTCTGGGGCTCTACATACCTTTTTCAGAAGCAGAAGAGCTTATAAAGGGATGTTCAGGAAGAAGTAGCTTCTTTCTTGAAGGGTTTAGAGAAAGTGATCTCTGTGGTGATAAGTATCATGCATATTCCAAGGAATAAATTTTCTATTCAAGGACTATTGTTTAGAAAACCGTCCTTGCCACACATTCAAAACTGCCTGCAAATATTCTAAATGAGTTAAAGATTCTTGAAAAGTACTCTTCAGGGCAGCCCTACACGTTTGTCAATGGGACTTTCATTTCTTGACACATTCTTGATAGTTCTTTTGAAGTGCCTTCAGAATTACCCTCATCATTTTTTGCTGGATTGCTTTACAGCTTTCAACCCCCCTTTCTTATTTTTCAGTCTTGTTCCCCTGCCCATATTTTTCTTCTTTTTTCATCCTACTGCCAGAATTATTTCTCTAGAATGCAAGCCTCTTTGTCATTTCTTTGCCTAAAACTTTGCCCTCCAATGTTCAGAAGCTGAAACTTCTCACTTCAGGCCCCTGTGATATGGCCAGTCTCTGCTTCTCCACCATTATCTCATAACTGTGCCTTATGCCTTCACTCTTTAGGGTTCCCTAAAAGCATCAAGATACCTTTTGCCTCTATACTTTTTGCACATATATCTTGATAAGTAAGCGGACTTTCTTGTCTTGGCTTGGCCAAGTCCTATGCATTATTGAAAATTCAGCTCTGGCAATATGTTTTTGAGAAGTCCTTCCTGATATTTTTGTTCTATTCCTCATTTTAAGTTAACAACTTCTAGTACCATGTACTGAATTAATTCTGGTAAAGAGTTTGTTCTGCTTAACTCATTAAAGTTAATAATCTTAATGAGTTTCAATATTTTTATGGAATTGCTCTTAGAAGAAGTCTTTGGTATCATCTCAGTGGCCTAGATTGAGGAATGCCATCAGATACAATTCAGGAGACTTGTCACACTATTTGTTATAAGAATAATTTGTTTATTATACCACTCAAGATTCTCCTTATAAGAATCAGTGAGAGAATTTTTTTGTGTGTTCTCCTGTTTGTTCAATTGTTTTAATTCCTTCTTTGTACAGATATCTAGAAAACCCAGAGTCTAATTCATGACAACTTTTAGCAAATGAATGACATTTTGCAATGTGCAGTTCACATATTTATTTTTATGGCTTCTCTCTTACTCTCATTTCCCTTTTTTAATGCCTTGTCCACTTATTTTGATATATTATTAAAATAATATGTAATTACAATATTGCTGAATATGAAATTACATATTTTAAGAATCTACCTTCCATATACTTTAGCACAAGGATGAGTATAAATGAAAAAGATGGAGGAGGAAAGGGAGAAAAGGAAGAGAGTAAAGATAGAATAAAGAAGAAAGGAAAAAATTTAAGCACCTTGAACTTTGTCCAGATGTAGCATACTATATGGCCATGTTTCTTAGGTGCAAAGCAAATAAATTAGTACATTCCTCTTAGAGTATGGCCCCACTAATAATGAGTAATACCTTTATGTATACATATATGAGCTTTCTCATACAATTTTCACCCCTAGAAATGTTTGCAGAACATTCAGTGTCATCATCATCAGTAGTCATTCAAATGAGTGATAGGATGTATATATGAAACATCTTGAGAACCCCCAAACTGTACAGATTTCAGTAATTCTGGCTAGTACCTCCATCATGAAAATAAGTCTCTCTGGTGTGTATATTTGTTTGCGCAGGGTGGTTGCTAATTAATAAATAAACTCTTCTAACTTATGATTGCTCTAAACCTGGAGATACCACACAAGATCACTGAATTTATTATTTAAAAATTTCCCCATTTTTTGTTTTCCATTCCTTTATATTTTATTTTTTGAGAGGAATTCAGAGCCATTATAAAAAGCCTGCAGCAGCTTTCAACAAATCAGCTGCTTCCACCAAAGTTCTTCACACCCTGACAGCAAATTGTTTGAAGTTTTCTAGGTTATTAAAAGTCAGTCTTCAAGAAAAAAGACACTAAGTCTTCTTTTGAATATTCTTTTATATTTTTCTTTATACTGTAAATTAAAGTGGAGAATGAAAATTTAGCAGATGAATATAATATTATTATAATGACAGTTGAGAACACAAAATTCAAGCCAGTCAGTGATCTGCAATTTCATCCTAGGAATTGTGGAAGGAGCTAGTCTTATATATTAAAAGCCTTTGCCTCCAAAAATATCTCTCTTTTCTTGCACTAAAATTCCTCAGAGGATAAAACTCATCATGCCATAATTGGATATAAAGCTTATTATACAAACACCCTAGAGAGAAACACATGTTTTCTTAAATTCATGCTAATATAAACAAGATCGATGTCTCCCAGCTCCAGGACTACAGTTGGAGACTGAACTCTGAGACAGCATACCTCTGGGGATAAATTTGAGTTACACTCCAATGTCTGATGGAACATAAGTTTGCAGTACTCTTTCTTTTCTCATTTTGCTTAAAAGCCATAACGGGCAAGAGCCAAGTCTACAAGCGCTCTGATGAAAGAAAGAAACTGGGGCCTGGCATGTTCAGAACTGCATCCTACCCGGAACCACCCTCACAGTGTGTGATGGTTCAGAGATTCACTCACAAGAGCCCATCAGACACAGTCAGATAGGTTAGAACAGGATTTACTTGGATCTAGGTTCCTGGAACAAAAGAATTTACCAAAACTGAGACTCTCCACTGTCCCCAAGAAATCTGCATTCTCTTCTCTGAGTAGTGACAGTGGGGTATGCCATCAAAACGACAAATCCTGGACCTCTTATCACTGGAATAATCTCTTTCCCCTTCATTTCTGGACATTCGATGGCATTTAGATCCATCCTTTCAAAACACAACTCTGTTCATGTCACTTCTCTAGTTATGAGACTTTAATGGATGAAGTCTTTCCTCTTAATATATCTGATTTTCTGGGCATGCTCAAATTACTTTTGAAGCCCATGCCCTGTTTGGTAGGGGTCTCTCCTTCTACTTCAGATTATGTCTTTCTCTTTCTCATTAAAGGCTATACCCTCAGCTGTTGACCAGTATCTTGCTCCAATCTCAGTGAACCACCAAAAACAACATTGTTAAGATGGCCTGATTTCAAGCATTCATTTGGACTTATGGCTGGTCCCCCCTTTAGTCATAGACCTGTCCTATCTTGGGCCTTGCTTTGAATTCCCAGCATGATGCTGTCTTCTTGTGCACTCTTCTTCTATGGTGTGCGTGTCATCTGCTTGTTTGCTCTCAGATCCATTTTCCACCCTTTCTTCACTCTGCTCAGTGTTATAAGGTACCAGACATGCTAACTAGATTTCTTAGGCTCCATGGTCCACTGGCTTCCACCCAAGATAAGCTAATCCAAGACAAAGTTGAGATGTTAGAGGAAAGAAGGAGCCAGGGTATGTGTATCTCTCTGTCCCCACTATGCTGCTGCCATCTCCAACATGATCACAGCTCCCACTGGACAGCTCTTACTGTGGTTTCAGTGCACACTTCTTCTCCCGGTTATACAAACCAACTCTTAGTGAATAGTTATTGAGCAAGAGGAGCCTTATTTTATAATGAAAGCCAAAATAATTTATTAACTTTTCCAGTTAAATGTCTAAAAGTTTACTTAACATCCTCAGACAACTTGAAATACAACATCCCAGGTCTACAAAACGGTAAACAAAAGAGGAATGTGCTTCTGGACCTGCTGCTGATGGTGTTGGAAAATCAATCTCTTCTGAGAAAAAGCTTCCAGCAATATAGATTGTTTGAATTACTTACCATTATGTCAAATTCACTTTAGCATCTGCAAACAGACATACTGTATGAATACTGAGAGAAGCATGGTTTTCTCTGTTTGCACATGAAGGCCAAAAGTCATATAGATTTTTATAATCAAGTAAGCCTTATAATTCAATAACGAGCCCTTTATTTAACCCTTCAACACTTGATGTCTCGGGTCAAGATGTGCATCTCTCATTTAAACAAATAAATTCACACGATTCACTGCATTGAGATATCACTAAGTATTTAGGAGGAAACTTTCATTTTGAATGTGGCCATCTCCCCATTGTCAGTTCTCTGAGGATTATGTTTCATTTCCTTTCATTTGATGAATGATGATATACACAGCCAGTTTAGTCAGTGAAATTCCCAGAGTAAAATGTATTTCCATAAGACGTCAGCAAAGTATACCAGCTACTTTAATCCCAGGACAAATTAGGTACAAACTGTGTTTTCAAATAATTGAGGGTGAATAGTCAAGAGTTTGGCTAGATATTGGTGAACATTGAGGAGATGACTGAATGGGGAATACAGCTGTGTTCCAGTTGGAAAGGTGCTGACCAAGAGGACAGAAGGAAATTCACCTGGGCTTCTTTTCTGTTACTCCTCAGAATAGTTCACCATGGCCGTGGACTCCTTGCCACTGTCCAGGTAATACTTCTGTATCCAGAGCACCATGCATTGAGTGATTCACTCATTCAAATTCTCCCCTCCTAACCTATCACTGCAACCTGTTGCCAAAGATTTGCAAAGATTACAACCATGCAAAAGGGGGTTTGGCTACTTGTCACCCTTAATCCACAAGACCCAATGATTTGTGTTGAAGGAAACAGGTTTTTGTTAACAGGGTTCCAATATGGGGGGGCTGAGATCACTCCTGCTCTCAGCCTTTCTCTCACATGAAACCTGGAACTTCTCTTGCTCCCCAAAAGACTGCAAGCCAAATTTTCCCCATTTCCTTATCAGTCCTTAAACCAGTCTCACAAACAGATCTCCATCCTTTCTGGAATGTGCACGTGTGGGTTTCAGAGTTGCTATCTTCTTACACAGCAATCTCTCTCAGAATCTGGGGTGCACTGTTCTCAGTCTCCATGACCCAGTCCAGGACCTATTTGCCCTGCTTCACTGGATCACAGTGTCCCAGAGGCTGGAGCCCCAGGAGGCATGCTTCCAAGCATGGTACCCTGCCTCCAGGAATGAACTTCCAACCATACAGGGCCTAAGCCCCTGTTGGGCCTGACATCTGCCTGGCCCCACGAGAGCTCCCATCCATGTAGGGAGCAAAGCCAGAGACCCAGAGTGTCCATGCATCAAAAGCCCACAGAGAGAGAGAGTTTGCACCAAGCTCCAAAGCAAGAGAGTCAGAGCAGAGCTCAAACACCTCCATGCCTTTGCTTTAAAAAGGGCCCTCCAGAAGTCCCAGGTGCAGGAAGCCAGCAGAAGTGTCCAGCTTTATCTATTATGCATCAGTGTCCACCATTTTTGTCAGCTTCCCAGTGTCTTTAACCCTCTTTCAACTGCCATTTTTAGTAGGGGCAAAGGTTTCTGAGCCATGCACAGGGTCACAGGTATCTGTTCATCCAGGGTAGGGCATTTGCCTCCCTCAGCTCATGCAGGTGCTATGTGAGTTTCCCCCATGCTACCTCATGTCAGGAGTGGCTCCGTAAGTTTGTTTGCATAGCCACATTGTCTTTGTTTACAGTTTGCCCCAGGCAGCAGCCTCCTTCTGCAGGCCACCTATGGGAAAGCAAGGGCTGCCTGGTGTATGTAGCTGCCTTTGTTACTCAGTGTGTCTTAAACACTGTGACTTCTGCTCCTTGGGCTCCTCCCTGCCTTGAAGAAGGCATGGTACTTTTAATCTGCCACCGTGGCACCTTTCCCAACCCACTGCCTTCTTGCAGGATTAGAGGATGTTCCTCTGGATCTGGGCTCTCCCCTGTTTTCCAGCAACCTCTGGTCCAACCTACCCTATTACATACATTTTTCACTTTCATATGCAAATCTTTTGTAACAGAAATACTTTTTTTGCTATACAGAAATCTTGTCTGAGCACTCTGATCTGCAGTGATGTAGTCTTACCTCCTTATGGTCATGTGTTCAGGCTGTCTTTCAACTCTGATGCTCCCATGCACCAAAGAGGTGGTGTCCATACCAAGCCAGTCATTTAGTATTGTGAATATCCCCTACCCTTGTCAACACATTTAGTTACTGAGTTCCTAAAATGTGCCAGGGCCCTGCTGGTAATATTCTGTTATATAAGACACATAATTCATACCCCTACACAGAGAAAACAGTGTTAGCAAAAAATAAAAATAAAGTATGATTATTTTGATACAGAAAGGGTGGACATTATGGAAGCACACTGCAGGCAGTTTAATGTAACATGGAAAACAGAGAAGGCCTCCTTGAGTAAGTGACATTCAAAATGAGTCTGATGGATGGGTGAGAATCATCTAGAAAATGTCTGTGTTGTCTAAAATATGTATGTTGGGGCAAAGGGAGGGAATGGTGGCCGTGCTAGCCAGAGGGAAGAGCATGTGCGAAGATGTGACAGAAGAAACAGGGATGAAAGAGCTGAGAGTTCAGAAAGACTGGAGTGGACACTGAGGAAGGTGAATAATCACCAGATACTGCCAAAGAGGCAGGTAGTGGCAGGTCTCTTGGGTGGGTATGTAAATTAAGTTGTGAAGTTTCAAATGTATCCTAATGCAAAGGGGCATTTTTTTCCAGCAAAGATTGTTATTCTCAGATCTTTCTATAGGGTGAAAAAAACTGGTTTTGAGGGGTTTTTTTAAGAGTGAGAAGATAAGAAATATGTCTATTATTGCAATCCAAATAAAACAATTAGCCATGGTTTGGGTTGAATTTTGGTAACTAAGTTAGAGAGACATGGATGTATGCAAGAGGTATTTAGGAGGTAGGTCCATTTGTTACTTAACGTACATTGTGCAACTTGAATACTTTTTTCATATATATGCTTTCTATGCTTCTCATATATTCTGAATCCCAAATGAGGACCATTGTTCATTAATGGGCAAAACACTAGAAATTATACCTATCAGGATGTTTATATTTACAGTTATATTCCCAAGTAAAAAGCATACACTGGGCTCTCTCTTCTAGCACCTAGCACAGAGCTGTGCATTTGTTAGGTGATCAGTAATGTTGTTGGAGGAACTTAAATGTGCCTGAGTGAAATTCAACAACTAAGCAGTCTAAACTAGAAGGGCACATGCTCTAACTGATTCCTACATGAAGTGTTGCTGGATTATTTGATGCTTGTACACTTTTTTATGACCTAGATAGAATATATTTAGTAGAAAGTGATAAATGATGTGGTGCTTCTGGAATATCTTGAGTTTGATGACCCCTTGACTAACACTGAGCCTATCACACTTCCAGTTCATAAACACATTTGCCCTTGGGCTATGTTTGAGAGGCAAAGGCCTTTCATTTAATATGAAGCTGATATTATTGATTTTTCTTCCACACATAGTGTGGGTGTGATAACCTAGACCTTGTATTTATTAGCC
Organism: Trachops cirrhosus; assembly: GCA_028533065.1. Lineage (NCBI taxonomy): Eukaryota > Metazoa > Chordata > Mammalia > Chiroptera > Phyllostomidae > Trachops > Trachops cirrhosus. Next base: position 36,271,180 of record CM052540.1, on the reverse strand, counting down.
CGACTAATCATTAGTAGTGGTTGAACTTCAGAAAGTTCAGGGCTTCGGTTGAAGTTGCAAGTACTCAGCCTGGATGCTTATCAGCAGTGCACATGCACTAGGGAAGCACCAAAGGTCTTCTCTTTATTACTCAACTGTTTCCTTAGTGGGACTTACTTTCCTTTCTCCTGCCTTTCTGTTCAAGTACGATCCCCAAAATACCTCATTTGTGAATCTCTTTTCTATATTTTTTTCAGTTTATTCTAAAATTTTAGCCCAATTAGTTCTAGAGAGCTCTTCAACAGAAATATTTGTTTTTAGTACTGTAGGAGGGTAAATACATTATTTCAAATAACCTACCATGTGCAGCATGGCATATTAGAAAGAACAGGAGCTTGTGGCCAAATACTGCAGTTTGAAGACAGTTTTGACCACTTACAGTATGAAGTTGGGGTAATGACTTAACTTTTCAGCTTTTGTTCCCTTGTTTACTGAGTAGGGATAAAAAATAATCTAATTTAAGATTATTAATATTAAATGACAAGACAAATGTAAAAGGTTCTTAAAAAAAAACACAACCTAGTATAGAGTAGATGGTAAAAAAAAAATAGTAACTCCACTGTCCCATCCCATTTCATTTGATTTGTAGCTGAAACTGCATAATGCTTCTTACACTTCCAAATAAACTGTAACAACCTAAACCCATGTCCGTGATGGAATGGTCTTGTATTTCCCATAGCACATACCACAGTCTTGACCTACTACATGCTCAATAAGCTTCTTTTGAATAAATGTATGAAATAAACTTGTTGAAGAGGTTGCAAAGTTTTTCCTGATAATGTTATGACAAACAAGTGTGTCCCAATAAGCAACTTGAAAAAAAGGAACGAGCCTCATTCACTATTGTATCCCTAGTCCCTCTCTCACAATAGAGACTCAATATGCATTTGTTATTAAATGAGTAAATAAGTGAATTAATGAATTAAAGAATGAAAATAATGATCTATTCAAATCTACAATGATTTGATGATACAAGGTTTCAAGTAGAAAGAAAAATCTATTAAGTTTCAATGTAGGAGGTTCTTGTAATGTGTAGCCTGCAAGGAAATACATACCAGAGGAAGAGAAAAATTAGAGAGGAAGTAGATTGGGTCTGAAAAAACTTTTTATTTTATTATTATTATTTTAAATAAATGATAGGAATTAAGGACAGGTCTTTGATTTAGGGAAGAAACCAGCATAACAGATATTTCTATGGAAAGTATAAGTCAATTTGTCTTGAATCTGGCCTAGTTTTGAGGAAGATAAGGTTTGTCTCTGTAACCTGTTTTCTTCTTTATCTTTTTTGTCTTTTTACTTTTTTTTATATCTTCATAAACCTAGACTACTCCCTTTTAACCACACTGTATGCTGTCTGGGATCCTGAAACTTTTCTGACTGGTCATCAGTTGTCCATTCAATAATTGCCAACATTTATGAAATACAGTGAATGCTGATGGTGTACCACTCTGATGCCTACAGATTCCTTTTACTCGTTCCTTCACCTGTCCTCCAATCCCTGCCTTTTTTACTTATAGGTTCTGTACCTGCTATCTTCTTCCAGAGTTATCCTTGGATCACTGGGACACTTCCCCCAGACACAGTTGGAAGTGTCTGAGAGTTCACAACCCTTCAAGGGCAGCCTGTAGCCAGACGGCTAACTGATGGCAGGTGTGAAAGTCCATCTCCTTGTCTTGAGGCAGGACGAACTCCATGATGTCATTATGTTCAGGTCTTCCTGTGGAATTGGGCTGGGTCTGGAAATTATTCAAAATTAGATTATTTCTTGACTCCTCTCCCTGTCCTATTGCCCCACTTTCTCTTGTGACGACTTTCTTAATAAATCACTTGCACGGGTACCCTCATCTCAGAATTTGCTTTTTGAAAGGTTGAGCTAAGACACTGGAACACTTCCATGGGCCAGGCATCTCTCTCTAACTGTGCACCTGCAAGTACTGCTCACCACACGCACACTGACTAATGAAGTTAAGATGGGGATGTTCTAATTACTTTGTGATAAGAATTCTGGACCATCTAGAAATTGTTTGTTTTTTAACCTCCTCTTAATTAAATCCTGTTTCTTTTCCAGTTTTTATTCCAGTTGCCCATTAACATTTACCAGCTCCTGCCATCTTAAAGTTGATTCTTACTACTTCAAGCTCCTAACTTTTTACTCCAACTCTGATTCTGATTTGGATGGACCATTTAACATTCCTAATGTAAGTCTTCTTATAGTAGATGGATGTTTTCTACAACTGGTCCAGACCTAGGATTCAATTGCTTTCTTGTCCTCTGTAAGCTCAGGTGTAGGGAAGGGGAGATGAAGCTTCAAGTCTTCTACTAGACAACCAGGATTAAAAGATGGCTAAAACTGTGTCTTGAAAAATAGCACCACATTAGCAAGCACTGTTGCAATGTCTCCAAAATTCTCAATGAAACACCCTTAAAAATCACAGGGAGAAAAATAAGAAGAATTTGCAATACTATTCCAACTAAGAGCTATAGTCAACTTACTGCAATACAGATGTCCACTTAAAACTGGGTCCATAAAATGGAGCTGACAAACCATTGGTGTCTTCTGCTGTGCAGTTGCTGTCTTGAAGGACAACCTGGAAATTTTTTCTTATCAATTATAGACTGCCTATTATTGGAATTGAAAAGACAAGATCTATCATTTATACTATCTAGAAAAATGGGTGACTATCTTTCTAATGCAAAGTATATACTTTCTACAAGGTCACCAGAATGCATTATTTTTTCTAGCATCAATACCAACCAAAGATTTTGTTTTGAACCAAGTAGTTGTTTATGTTTAAGGGAGAGAGAAAGATTCCTAGAAGTGAGCAGCAGAGGAGGGAGGTGGGCATAGACATACTACCCATGAATAATTCATGAAATAATAATGTATATAAATGAAACACAGTTGATTATGGGAAGAATCAACATGAGAATTTAGGAAGAGAGAGATGTTGGCATATAAATTTTCTGTTTGCATAAATTTGCCTGGTGGGGAGTAAAATTAGTTAAAACAGAATTTACACTAAAAATTGTTAACATGGTTTTAATTTCAAAATTAGTCTGAGAAGAACACATGTATGAACAACAATTTGAAAGTATAATTTGACTCTAAATTCAGATTTTATTTAATACAGATTGTGAATGAAACGAAAGCTTATAGATAGGGATCAATCATTTCTTACATTTTAAATCAGCTTTATATAGGATAGGATTATATTTTGAAAACCTTAAAGGTTACCATAAATACATTAGGATTAATAGCTTTCATATCACTAAAGACAAATGGAGGCAGGCATAGAGTAAAAGAGAGGGAACAAAAGTGAAACTATATTTCAAAGAAATTTTTAAAAATATTATACCAAAATAATTACAAATTGATTCAACACAAAGATTGTCTTTTTGTAAAAAACAAAGATTCAGACTTAGCTAAAAGCAAAATTTGTATTTGTAATGAAATTACTATTTTAAAGCATAATTAAACAGAATTAACCCAGGTTTTAGAACATTAAGAAGTACATTGTTAAAATAGAAGATACAATTCAGAATGGATATGGAACAACAGTTTATCATGCAACATAGTATCAATATTCAAAAGCAAAAATATAAATACAAAGAATCATTGATTCTAGCATAATTGTGGCAGGGAACTTTAATGAAGTTAAAAATTGAATAACAATTTTATATTGTATTTACATACACACACACTGGTACTTAGTGAGACCACATATTCTTTGCAATATTCTATAAACATTTCAAAAATGATCATATACTAGGCCATGAGACATGTACAAATCTTTAAAAAATATAAATTAGAAATAAATAAAAAAGGTTTAAAATAACAAAGTAGTAGAAGTGAATTTTAAAAAATAAATATAATCTTAACTATTGGAACAAAAGAACTGAAATTTAGAAATATATACCTTTAGAAAAATAATTAAAATTGAAGTGTTACATATCAGCATTTATGCGATGTGAGCAAAATAGCAAAGAGAGAAAAATGCATGGCTTTAAGGGTTTTCATTATTTGAAAATAAACAGTGATAGAAGTGATTAAATAACTTTTTAAAAACCAAGCAAATTTATCTAAAAAAAGAATATGTGAAAAGCAGAAGTCATTTAATTAGAATACAAAATTGAATTGACATGTTGACATTTTGTTGAGAATACATGAACATAAAAAGCATCTAGAAAATCTGAAATGGATATGATACAGAGAGAGAAAGATTTGAAAAATCTAATATAATCCTTTCATCATTCACATCTCTGAGCACACATAACATAACACATCTGCTTAGTATTTAATACAGCTGACACTTCAACTGCCAGAAACAGTCTTCAATGTTATTGTCTGATTTCAAAAAGAAAAAAAATAATTTAAAAAGAGTAATTAAAATTATCTATGAAATTTCAAACCAGTTTCTTCAGGGGACTAAGAATAGAAAACTAAGATTTAATTTTAATGAGTAAATTGCCTAAGATGTCACAGTTGGGAAATGATAGAGATAGCATTCAGATTTAGGTTTGCTTAATCCTAACACTAACACTTTAATTTCCTGTGAACTTGCATAGAACAGTTGTCACATAGCTCTACATCTCACATTTAGTTAACACAAAGGCATATATAGAAGTATCAACCTACATGGTTATATGTGATTTTCTCTAGCAGTACTCTGAAAGTGAGTACAGAGACTAGAGATACTAGCACAGAAATGAATCAGCTGGGCTCATAGAGGATTAGTAGTAGAAGCAGAAGCCTTATTTGTTGAGGTTGAACATGCTATAGAAAAGTAATGGTGTAAAGAAAGTAAAAGGATAGAAGTGTGATTTCAGGAAATGAAATACACTTTTTGAGACGTCAAAGGTAAAAATTTGGAATAGCAAGACAAAAATGTGATAAAGGAAGTGAGTTGGTTCAATTGGATATTGGCTGCAGAAGCCTCAGGAGACTAGACTGAATTTTTATGAGTCAGCCATGCAGACTGAACACTGAGTTCCCCAGCTGATGGCTCATGTTGGAGTGGATGGCAAGGTAGTGAACCAGGTGACTCTCTCACCCAGAAATTTTGGAAAAGTGATGGTTGTAGGTTGATGAAGACAGTGAGTACCCACATGAACCTCACAGGAAAATATTTTTCTTTAAAGAGTTCATATATCTTAAAGGAACAGTGCATCCATACATGAGAAATTTGGGAGGTGAGGTGCTTTGTCATCAGAAAGCATGAAGGAAAATGATATATAGAGAAGTTCCATTTAAGACCAAGAAGGTGGCTTTTGGGGGATCACAATGTGTATGTCCAGACTTTACTAAGGAAAAATCTAAAAAGAAGAATGTAACTGGAACTTGCAACAATAACTATAACAAAAAGAGGGGTTCATTGGAGAGCAGGTATGGGTTAATTGTAAAAGAAACACCATTGGAGAAGGGCTCCTTGAAGTGGTGATAAGATCCCAAGGGGAAGCTAGTTGGGAGACTAGGGACTGTTGGGAAATCCTAAGTGGGAGCCAGATAGAAAGTCTTGTCCTCACTGAATAGATTCAGTTAAAATCTTAGCAAAGGATCTCTAAGGAGCCCATCTAAGTGTCCCAGCAGAGAAGGAATCATCTATGTACACTTCCCACGCCCAGATGGGACCAACCCAGCTCATTACTGCTTTGATCCAGTTTATTTTGCCTGCTCTTTTCCTCTCCTTCTTCCTCTACATCATCTATAAAGGGGTCAAAGCAGCACCTCAGAAGTGGAAGAAGGACAGAGAGAGGCTCTAGCCTAGGGCATTTGGGACCTAGGGAAAGGAAGAAGCTTTAAGCGGGGTAAGAGTCCATGGTTCTGATATTATGCTGGATGAAAATTGTTAATTTCAGAAATAAGATAGATCTCGTGACTGAAAGGACTTTTAAAATTTGCTTCTGGCCTGAGATTTTATCCAAGGAATGGGGAAAAATAAACCAATAGAATGAGTTTAAAAGAGAAGAAGAAGGAGAAGAAGAAGGAGAAGGAGAAGAAGGAGAAGAAGGAGAAGAAGGAAGAGGGGGAGAAGAAGGAGGAGGGGGAGGGGAGGGGGAGTGGGGGGAGAAGAAGAAGAAGAAAAGTTGGTTTTGACTTTCATGTTGCGAGATCCAACTCATTAAAAAAAGATTTTGTAAACATTCACTGAATACCTATCAGGTGCCAGACACTGGGGTTTAAGAGATGAACATAGCAAACAAGGTCACTAAATTCATGGTAATTACATTGTAGTGAGAGACTTGGTAGATGCATAAACAATGAAGATATCAGATAGCATGGATTTTATAGAATAAAACTGGAGAGATGTTGTACAAAATTTATTAGGGGACTACTTTAGGTATGGTGGTCAGTTGAATCTTCTCTGGAGAGATATTTAAGCTGAGATCAGAGTGATGACAGGGAGCCAGGATACAAGTTATCATAGGGGAAGTGCCTCACTAGAAGAGAAAACACCTATAAAAAGATGTAAGATAGACACAAGCTGTGTGCAAGTCAGGAATAGAAAGGCAAGGGTGGGCTTGACCACTATGGACTAGGGAGGCTGTGGGCTGGAATAAGACAGTAGAGATTGGAAAGGGAAAAAAAAAAAAAAAAAAAAAAAAAAAAACCCAGAGAATTCTGTAAGGCAGAGATACGACTTAGATTTTTATCCTAAGTGTGCTAAAAATACATGGCAGGGTTGAGAAGAAGGAATGATGTGATCTGGTTTACATTTTGCAAACATCCCTTGGGGTGCAATATGGTGAATATTCAGTGGTATACTACAGCTGCCCTCATAGGCTCTAAGAATGTATTGTGAATTTCCCAAGACTTTCACAAGCCCTTTGTTTCATATGGTCATTCTTAAAGTTCGCTATGGTGGGAGAATTTATACCATGGAAATGAGCAAATGCTACAAGTCAAGGCTTTCCTTCCCCTTTTAAACAGTTACCCATACACTACTTAAAGGGGATGATTGGTAAGCAAAAGAACACTGGAGACCAGTCAGGAAGCTTTTGCAGTTTTCTAGGAAAGAGATTTTAGTGGCTTGAGAGGGAGTTTGCCATAGTAATATACTGATGTGTGCTGATTGGGCTGTGTTCTTGAGAGAGTGATACCAGGAGAGATGAAGGATAGCCATCAGGGATGACTTAAACAAAGATAGGTGGAATGATACTTATGAAGAAGGGAAGAGTGTGTGAGGAGCAAGTGTTCTGGTAGTGATGATGGGGAGGAGAGGCATGAAGCAAGCATTTACTTTGGTTTGTGATGCTCATTAAATACATAAGTGGATACTTACAAAACAACTAAAGTAGTGGTTAATTTTGAGGGAAGGGAGGAGGATATGATTGCAAAAAGGAACACAGAGGTTTCTAGGATGCTAGCAACACTTGGAGTAACCTGTATGGGAATACCTTGAAGAAACTGTGGGTTTGGTTCCAGACCACTGTAATAAAGTAAATATCGCGATAAAGTGAATATCACAATAAAGTGAGTCACATAAAGTTTTTGGTTTTCCAGCACATATAAAATTTATGTTTACGTTATACTATAGTCTATTAAGTGTGAAATAGCATTATTCTGAAAGTAATATATAGACCTTAATTAAAAATAATTTTTGTGTCAAAATACTAACCATCATATGAGCCTTCGGGAAGTCATCATCTTTTTTCTGGTGGAGGATCTTGCCTCGACGTTGATGGCTGCTGACTGATCAGGGTGGCGGTTGCTGAAGGTTGCTGCTGTTTGGTACTGGCACAGGAACAGGTACGGAGACCAATGGGGCACAGTGGAAAGAAAGCCCAGATGTACAGCCATTTAATATTTGATGAGCAAGCCAAGAATACTCAATTGAAAAAAAGATAAATTTTTTAATAAATGATATTGGAAAAACTGGATAATCACATACAAAAGAATGAAATTGGATCCCTATCTACACCATTCAAAAATTAACTCAAAATGGATTAAAGACTAAACATAAAACCTGAAACCATAAAACTCCTAAAAGAGAATATAGGAAAAAAGCTTGTTGACACTGATCTTGGCAATGATATTTTTTTTAGATACAACACCAAAAGCAAAAGCAATAAAATAAAAAATACATACATGGGACTACATCAAATTAAAAGTCTTGTTCACAGGTAAAGAAATAATCAACAAAATTAAAAGGCAAACTACCAAATGGGAAAAAAATATTTGCAAACCATATCTGATAAGGGCTTAATATCCAAGATAGATAAGAACTCAGACAACTTAATAGCAAAAAACATGCAATCCAATGAAGAAATGGGAAGAGGACCTGAAGAGACATTTCTCCAAAGAAGACACAGATAGCCAAGGGTCACATGAAAAGACGTTCAACATCACTAATCATCAGGGAAATGCAAATTTAAACCAAAATGAGATATCACCTCACACCTGTTAGAATGGCTATCATCAAAAAGACAAGAGATGACAAGTATTGGCGGGGATGTAGAGAAAAGGAAACCCTTGTGCATCGCTGGTGGGAATGTAAATTGGTAGAGTCAATATTGGAAAAAAGTGTAGAGGTTGCTCAAAACTTTAAAAATGAAATGACCATATGATCTAGCAATCCCTTTCTGAGTATATAACCAAAGGAAATCAGGAATCGGAAGAGACAACTGCACTTGCATGTTCATTTCGTCAATACTCACAGCAGCCAAGGTATGGAAACAATATAAAAGTCTGTCTATAGATGGAGGTTTAAAGAAGATGCGAGATACATACATACATACATATATATATATATATATATATATATATATATATATAAAATTAATTACCGGCCAAGATGAAGGCATAGGTAGACACACTGTGCCTCCTCACACAACCAAGATAGGGACAACAACTATATAGAAACAAAATAACAACCAGAACTTACAGAGAATTGAAGTATATGGAAGTCGGACACCCAAGGATTTAACAATAGATGCATTCATCAAGACTGGTAGGAGGGGCAGAATTGGCCAGGTGAGGGACACAGAGTGGAGCACAGAGCAACTGGGGTGGCATGCAACCCCGCAGCAGGCAGACCCTGGCCATGGCTGGTAGGCCCCGGCCAGGGGGTGGCAACCAGCAGACCCAGCGAGGTAGCCATTGTGAAGCAAGGCACTGAGTGCAGCTCAGGATCCCAGCACTGGGAAATAGAGCTTTGGGTCACTGACTGAAAAGGAAGGTCCCTCGGGGTGCACAGGCCCACCCACACCAGAATTGGTGCCAGAGGGACCCAGTTGGCTTGCGGAAAGTGGCGGAAGGGTCTGAGGTCCTACAGAGAGCAAAACAAGCACCATTGTTCTTTCTCAGACCCTGCCCCCACATACAGCATCACAACCCAGTGACTGGGGTGCCCCACCCTGGTGAACTCCTAAGGCCCTGCCTCTCACTACAGAAGCTCAGCAAGACCAAAAAACAACAACAAAGAAAACAAAAATAAAAACAAAAACAAAAACAAACAACAAAAAGATGGCTCAAACAGAAGAAGAATTGAAAGCCGCAGAACCCATCCTTTTAAGTGACCAAGAGATAGCCAACCTATCAGATGCACAGTTCAAAGCACTGGTGATCAGGATACTCACAGAATTGGTTGATTTTGGTCGCAAATTAGATGAAAAAATGCAGGCTACAATAAGTTTAATGAAGAAAGATGCATAGGGAACCAATAGTGATGGAATGAAAGATAGGTCTCACATCATTGGAGCGGACCAGAAGGAAGAAAAAAATATACAACTAGAAAAGAATGAAGAAATAAGAATTCAAAAAAATGAGGAGAGGCTTGGGAACCTCCGGAACATCTTTAAACACTCCAACATCTGAATTATAGGGGTACCAGAAAGGGAAGAGGAAGAACAAGTGGAAAAGTTGTTTGAACAAATAATAAAGGAGAACTTCCCTAGTCTGGCAAAGGAAATAGACTTCCAGGAAGTCCAGGAAGCTCAGAGAGTCCCAAAGAAGTTGGACCCAAGGAGGAACACACCAAGGCACATCATAATTACATTAGCCAAGGTAAAAATG
>CM052540.1:36214869-36260629 GCA_028533065.1 Trachops cirrhosus | reverse complement strand
TAATTGAGGTCAGAGGCAGTGATTTCTCAAGTTTTAAAAGATGTTGACATCACCCCTTCACATTGTTCCACTACGTTACAGTAGCTCCACTATCCCTTTAACTCAGTGACACAACTCTTTATTATATAATTTCCCAGAGCACAGATATCCTTTATGTTTCCAGTTCCAGAACTTGTTTCATTTTCTTCACTAGGACTTATGACATATTCTTGTTCAAATGGACAAAGAGAGAAGGAGACACTTAATTGATTTTTTGTAATTGTGAAGTTGGATGTAATTTATTTCTTTTTTGCTTTTTGTCATTATAGTAGTATTGTTTTTGTCATTCATTATTTTAAAAAGCATTCTTGACAATTCTTGATTTGACCTCCAAATGTGGTATTGTCTCCATGTAGATTAATCAATATCACTCTCTTCATCTTTCTCTTGCTTTGTGAATTACCAATTTAATGCACACTAGCTTTGACTAGTCACAAAAACTGATTGGTTTTACAGCACTTGTGGTGAGATGTAGAACCATCTTCCTCTAAATTGTGCCTACTGCCAGTTCATGACTCTCATTAATGAAGTGCTGTGTCACACACCAATCATGCTTAAAGGAATATGTCTTCATCCTCTGCTCTTAAAATCAAACAGAAAGTCTGCTGTCATTCACAGTTCACTAGTAATAGTGCAGGATGTAGGAGTGGACCATGTATACCAGGCCTTGGCAATGAGATATGGTAGGTCTCTTCAGAGACAGACCAAGAGAACAGTTTCCACTGAGATGCTATGCCCAGCTTCCCTTCCACTTCATGTTCCCACCAAATAGATGTCATAATAGAAGCTGGACCATTTGAACTAGCTTTGGCTTTGGTCTGCAAGGCTTTTGTTTCCGTTGCCACAAATGTATTACAAGAGCAGCTTTCCAGCCCCACCCAATATCTTAGAGCAAGGCAATGACACTTGTTTCTTGTGGTTTTGATTAGTGTTTGAAATCTGGATTCATTTTCAGAATATTTTAAGCTGAGTATTTTTGTTCTTTTAATACATGAATTATCTCCCCTCCCCCAACATTCATGTTGGACCCCTATCTCCCAGGGTTACTATATTTGGAGTTAGGGCCTTGGAAGAGGTCTTATGGGTGGGGACCTAATCTGATAGGGTTGGTGCCCTTATAAAAAGAGAAAGAGACACCACAGTTTTCTCTGTGTGTCATGTGAGGACACATCTGCAAGGCAAGAGGACATTTTCACCAGAAACAGACCATGCTGGCACCCTTGTCCCAGACTTCCAGTCTCCAGAACTGTAAGAAAATAAGTGTCTGGTGTTGAAGCCAGCCAATCAATGATATTTTGTGATGGCAGCCTGAGCTAACTGAGACAATGCAACATGAGGAGAGCCAAGGTCCTTGTCCTCTGTCCTCACTGCTCTATGAGAAATGGATGAGCATTTGCAGCAATAAATGTTTCTAGGGAAAGACCAGAATGCCTTTCAGGTACCTTATCATAAGTTTTAATGATTCCCTAAACTTGCCTTGATAAAATAAATCTATCTATCGAATTATATTTGCCAATTATATTTGTATCCAGTACTGCTATAGGTTTGAAATATACCAATTTTTCATTAATGTCTAAGTTTATTTTAGTCTCTTGTTACCCTTGTTATCCTCATTGCACTTGTAATTCCTTATTTCATGCCTATATTCTTAGCTATACTGTAAGCCCTATGATATGATTTGTATGTATTTCACTTATGAATTTATCCCCAGCGACTACCACAGTACTTGCCAAAGAGTAAGTGCCTAATGAATATTTATTGAATGAATGAAATTGAATAAATGAATTTCTGTTTCATCATGATCTCATTTGTTTTGGGGCTGAGGCCAAAATCTTGGACATTCTAATTAAATTGACAGCTCTGTATCTTCTGGCAAGATTAAAGGATATCAGACCTAAAGATGTTTGGATGTATGTACTCAGTTTAGACAGGAGGGGATGTTTATCAGAATCAAATCATTTGTGTCTGTGTCTATTTTTCTGCTCCCCCCGCCACACTCAGGTGCAACCCACACAAAAAGGGTGCGAAATCCTTTTCTCCTTCCCTCCAGTAATAATGTCCCTGCTTCGAAAATGAAAAACATTATTGTTCATTTGGGGATTCACAGTTTTTCTAGGTTGTCTCTTCCCTGCCTCTGTTTCATTAGCATGGACTCTCGCTGTGTCATGCAAACAGAGGAAACAGTATTCTCAGAAATCTTCTATCCCTGGCATTTGCCTTCCCAGGGTTTACTGATGGGAAGGGGCCATATTTTGAGGCAGCCCATTTTGTTGTTAGGTAGTCTAATGGTGAAAATTTCATGTTGATATGAAATCTATGCTTTTTACATGGTGTGTGTATATGTGTGTGTGAGAGAGAGAGAGGAGGGTGGAGAGTAAAGGGAGAGAGAGAGAATCTGCTGTGTCAAATTTCAGAAATGTAAGTGACACAATTTTGTTCATTTTATTCTTCCTCCATTTCTGGCCTTACAACCTATGCTTTGGAGACAGTTCTTTTGCTACTTGGATGACAATTCAGGTGCTTCCTGTACTTGTTTTTGGTGACTTCTAGAAATAAAAACATCTTCTGGTTATTATTAGTCATTAAAATCTCATTTTAGTAGTTCAGTGTGTAGTCTCAAGAAGTCAAAATTCTGAAAATGATGTTGCTCCAATCCCCCAACTTCTTAGCTGCCTCAAGCTCTGAAATCCTGCAGAGGAGGAAAGACGACTGGTCTGCTTTTTCCTTTCTCTAATGTGAAGTTCTCCTTTCACCTACTCTAGCTGATACCTTTGGATTTAGATCAATGGAAAGAGAAGTGTGAAGGTATAGGAAAGGTCTTACCTAACAGTCACTACTGTGGTTTAGTATTGATTAGGTTCTCCAAGTGCTTCTGCCTATCTCTGCTTTTTCTGGAAGGTTGGGGCCTCTCCTCCTTCCTGTGAGACAGGGCAAACACCACTGCTCTCCAGCAACTTTTCCTCTCTTAAAAAAAAAAAAAAGAAAAAGAAAAAATCCAGTCAGCTCTTAGGTCCTATAATATTAAACCTTTTATATTCTCAAGGTATTGTTACGCTCATCGAATTGTATTGAACTGAACTTTGCAAGTTGGGCGCAGATTATATTGATGCTTTGAGTTTTGTGAGTATTGAAGTTGATATTTTCTCTTAAGTTGGACTTTTACTTGAAGATTGTACAATTAATGGTATTTTTATACCTGTACTTCCCTTACTTTCTGCAGGTGATGTTTTTCTCTAGTTGGTCACTCACAACTCTCCAGATACCTGGTGATTTGACGATCTCATATTTTCTTTTAAAGTCCCACCTCCACAATTGGTGGCTCTCTTGGACAAATTTCTTTTAAGATGATCCCAAGCTGACTTTTTTTTCTGCAAGCCCTACATCTGATCTATGAGAAACACTTATCTTCTAGGTAGGGCTGCCTTTAGCCTGTATGGGCCCTTTCTGTGAATTACAAAAAGGTCACTCCTCTGGAAAGGTGCATCCTTGCAGAGCACACGGCTTGGCATGTCACCAGTGACCGTGCAAAGGAAAATGCATCCCTTTAAATGGGAAGATGTGGCCCCACCCTTGGGAATCAGAGGGTGTATTTCAGTCTTCAATTGTCACTTAATGCCAAGCAACTTTAGATAGCACATACACTGCTCAAACTTCTATGACTATGTGGAAAGCCCGGTGAAGAAAGGCCAGTGCAGCTCCCCTCCTTGTTCTATTGTCAAAGTCAGAGTGGCTCACTAGCCACAGTCATCCACCTTTGGGCTATTACTGGTGTGGGTCTGGTACCACTGTCTGTTTTCCTACACGAGAGACACAGACCAGGTTCTCCAAGTGCTTCTACCTATCTCTGCTTCTTCTGGAAGGTTGGGGCCTCTCCTCCTTCCTGTGAGACAGGGCAAACACCACTGCTCTCCAACAACTTTTCCTCTCTTAAAAAAAAAAGAAAAAAAAATCCAGTCAACTCTTAGGCCCTATAATATTAAACCTTTCATATTCTCAAGGTATTGCTAGGCTCATCAAATTGTATTGAACTGAACTTTGCAAGTTGGGCTCAGATTGTCATGTGCCTCACTTTGGAATGTGCAAATACTTGTCACTTAGTGGTTTGTTCCCAGTCTTTTGTGATCTCAATTAAAAGGAAGATTTAAAAAGTACCATTTTTATATCTTTTCATACTCATAAAAAACCCATATTTATGTCTCTTCTGAAAAATGCAGAATTCTGTCTCTCTTTTACATTCAACCAGTTCACATATTTGAAGGCATCTCTTATGTGGTCTGTACCAGCTAGTCTCCTTTCCATTGCCTGTTCCTCAAAAATGACATTGGCTTCCAGGCCCTTCCCCATCCTGATTTCCTCTTCTGGTCATGTTCTAATTCACCATGGTCCTTAAATATTGACCTATAATTGAACATAATACTCCAGATGTGGCTTGGTCAGAATATAGAAAGACGATTACTTCCCATAAACCAGAAATTACACTTTTATTAATGCAGTCTAAGATCCTTGGCTTTTTAGCAGCCACATCACACTGAATTACAGAGTTGACTGTAATTCAGAATAATATCCAATTTAAAGCAAGTGCTATTCCCCTGCCAGCTGAACAGGGTTTCCCATTTTAATGGAGCATTTAAGTGAAAATGAGGTTAATATGTGACCAGAGGTAGCATTAGACCACCAAAGCACGTTATGCTTCCAAATTGGTTGACTAATAAGTGTCACAAATCAGCTCAAGTGAAACTGGAAGTGTCAACTACCCTGACTACTTGTCAACAGGAGGAGAAATTGGGATGGTGGTGGTAATAAACAAGTCATTTTTCAGAATTATTCATAGGTATTTTGTCTAAAGGAATAGGCTTAGTTATTATACAACTTGCTCTCTTCAGATTTTAATGTGGTATTTAAAATTCAACTTCCTTTCATTTTTAAAATCAACATGTCTCTGATTTTAAAAACTTGTTCATTATAGAAATTTGGAAAACATGGCAAAGTTTAAAGAAGAAAAATTAACTTGTATCAATAGAGATAACTACTGTTAAGGTTTGTTTAGTGTAAACGCTTTCTCATTTGAAATTGCTTTAGCAGAACAGAATAGTCACTTGAATTAACACAGCTTTATAATAGTTACTTTTAATTGCCAAAGGTAAATGCTACTGAGTTTCTTCAACCCAAACCTACTTCCCTCAGCAATGCTCATGGTCATTATGCATGACTCATTATGCAAGAGTTAGAGAAATCTGATGTATAATGCATCTGTATCTATTAGATAAAACCATATGACACTACCATATAGGTAAGTAAAAAGTGGTGAATATTGCCAATATCATATGGTCCAATACAGTAAATTTATGGCCATCTAGCAGAGTTTCTTGAATTCTGTGAACGTCTTATATTTCATATAAGTAGCTCCACTTGGCAGGAGAATGGCAGGGACCAGAAATAAACAAGTTGTTCACACATGTTTTTTAATGAGCAAAACACAGAGACTGAGAAGGTCAAAATATTTGTGTAAATAGGGATATACAAAGCATATTTTAAAATACTTTTAATGTGTTTGGTAATTGTGTTCTTAGGTGGCATATCTCTAAACATTAGTTTTTCATTATTGGTACCTGTTTTGTACTCTGTTTCTGGTACAGATAATGCTGACCAGGAACTGTAGATTACTGTTAATGTCCTCAGAAAGGGCCAAATAATGTAGGAGCTTCTCTAGCCCCACTCTTTTCATTTTCAGGAAATCCCAGGACTGTATGTCCATGTAAACACGTTTTCAAATAGGGTGAATAAAGCCTCCTCTTTGTCCAAGTAAAATATCATAAGAGTAGTACAAATTTAATTAGGGATACTAGTCTTCCATGTGGGCATTACTTGAGTGAAATAGAAATACATTTTTTGTTGTGATTATTGCTAGTAATCAACTGTTCAATGGAATTAGACTTCATTTGCCATTTTCCTTGCCTTTTAAGATATAATTAAAGCCTGATGTCAAATCTCACTCGAGCTCTCATCAATAACTTCCACTTAACCACTTTTAAGAAGACAGTCAGCCTTTGGACTCAGACAAGGAGGCTGCAATCCACGGCTTATTGTTTAGATGACCCTTAAAAGTCACCCCTGGTCTATAATTCAAGCCAGCGCCCAACTCTCTGTATAAGGGGGAAGGAATTAACCTTTCATGACCTCATAACAATGTTTCAACTAGGTAATGTAGGTTATGTTTTCATTTAGATTGAAAACATAAGAAGATAAAAAACAGATTTTCTCTCTGCACATGGGTGAAGTGAGCTGTCTAAGAAAAGAAAAGTCAGTCATTTATATTGTGCTGCAAACAGAAAGACTAGCAGTGCTGGGGTTGAGCTGGGAGAGCTGCCTGTAGGCTGGTATTACTAATGAAGAGGTCAGAAGTAGCACCAAATAGCCACAGTGATTGCCAAGAAGCAGGTTACAAGGAAAATAAATGGCATGCAAGCTATTATATTAAACATTGTTTCATTACTTACAATAAAATACCCTTCTATTTATTACCCCCATTAATCACCTCAACAACCTTGAGTGGTATTATGCCTGCTTTATGCAAAAGAAACTGAAGCTAGGAGAAAGTAAGTGACACATTGGATGCTGCACAATGGAGCTGGAACTTGAACTCAAAACTTCTGAATCTGGGACCCCATGCTTTTTTCACTTTTCTCCAGCTGCTGAAATGGTCTAAGTCTTCTCCATTCTCGTAGAAAGACAGGAAAGGGAATATATCCAAGACCAGTGAGTAGAAAGGTTATTCTCCCTTCTGAGTACTGGATATCAGAGTTGATGACCTCTTACAAATGAAGGTAAAGCCAAATTTAATTTCAGACTTCAGGTCAGCAGTGAAGTCAGCATGATACTTGACAAATAAGTATAAATTTATTATCGGGTGGTATAAAGTTGTTGCAATAACTATAATTTTCTTAATTCTTTAGAAACCATAAAATAAATATATGTGTATTTTTTAAACAGAGTTCAAATAGTACAGAGGGTATAAAATGTAAGCTAAATTATCTTCCCATCCTACTCCTCATTCATGCCCACTCCTATTCCTGGCCTATATTCATTTGAACAATATCTTATTTTAATTAATCTGGTGCTTACCATCATACTTTAAATAGTAGGCTCACATTTAGCTCTTTGACTTGTACATTTACAATATTTCTTTAAATTGTATTATAAAAATGAACAATGAAACCCACTTTTATTACCTCCCACGTAGCCCCCATTCCTTTTTTCTGCTTTTAAAATAGCAGTTATATTATTACATTTATATTGTGGTAGTTCAGAAGGAGTCACCCTATTATATATCTTGGTGGTATGCAGATTACTTTGAGCTAAATGCAGTTTTAGCTTCAGGTTCAAGTGAAATTGTGCACCTTCCCTGTAACTCCTTAGAAGAACTTGAATCTGGAGCCTTGCCCATAGTAAGAGATTATGAGATAACTTATTTTGACCTATCTATAGGACAGGGCAAACTTCTATTTACTAAATATCTGCTGTTATTTATTTCTTATGATCAACACAGATTTAGCTACCAATAGACACTATATTTGATCATTAAGAAAAACTGAAGAGATTTCAATATAGAATAATGTTTTCATTTTGCCCATAAAAACTCACCTCCATGCAAGTTCTAAGGAAAAAACGCATTTCCTGTGTTTCTCCTCTTCTGTCAACTACACTTTGGACACCAGATATATGAACTTTCCATGCACTGAGCAAGTCTGCAATACCCACTGGCTGTCCTATAGTGGAGCTCAGCACTGACATAATCTACCTGGAGTTAGCACCCGATCCCATCGAATGAGAGATCAGTCCCACGAGCCTGCACCTCTCCCCCACTGCAGATGTAGGTTGCAAGATCAGGCTGTCACCTGTGCTTTTCCCTGGCTGTGAATCAGAGGTATATACAACCCACTTTTTTAGATTCAATTAATTGTCTAGAGTTGCTCACAAAATTCAGGAAAAAAGTTTACTTAGTAGATTACTGATATGTTATAAGAATAAATTCAGAATCAGTCAGATGGAAGGCATCTATAAGGCAAGGTTGGTGGGAAGGGACATGGAGCTTTCTCGCCTGTCCTCTCCAGGTATATCACGCCCCTCTCCCCACATGCCCACAAGTTCACCAATCCAGAAGCTCTCTGAATCCTGTAGTGCAGCAATTTTAAGGAGGCTTTATTAAATAAGTGCATTTGATTAAGTCATTGACAAGTTATGATTGACTCAACCTCCAGCTGCTTCTCCCTCCCCTGAGGTACAGGTGGGGGGTGGGGCTGGAAGTCCCCTCTATCATAGGGTTTGCTCCCCTGGCAATGAGCCACTATTCTTAGGGGCTTTCCTAAAGTCACCACACTGAGTAAACTCAGGTGTAGTTGAAAGGGGCTTGTTATGAATAACAAAAGACACACACTTCAACCCTGGCCAGGTAGCTCAGTTGGTTAGAGTATCAGCCCCATATAACAAGGTTGAAGGTTTGATCCCCAGTCAGGGCACGTACAAAAATCAACAATGAATGCATCAATAAGTAGAACAACAGATTGATATTTCTCTCTCTCTCTCCTTTCCTCTCTCTAAAATCAATAAATGAAATATATATGTTTAAAAAATACCTATTTCACTTTTGTGATTCTGAAATTATTTCAGAAATTTAGGACAGTATCCAAATATTAGCCCTTATTGCTCCAATGACTTGGGAAATTACAAGGGTTTCGGGGAGCTATGAGCCAGGAACCTGTGGACAAAGACTAAAATGTATATTTCCTATTATAAAATACAGTATCACACAAGTGTTATAAATAAAGGTGAAATTAAGGATGAGGGTAATCCCCTAAAATGAACTATCCCCATTAAAGGGATAGTTCCCTTAATGTTAATCCCCATTAAGATGAACTAATTAATTTGTTAGATTTATATCCTATTGTTTCTTCTTTGCCAAAATGTATGTTGATGCATGGAAGGGTGTATTTAAGAAGTCAAGTTTTTCATCATCATAACTTTTAGAATGAGAAGGTATAAAACTATGTTATTATTAAATATTGACATAAAATGTGTCACTTATAGTTCAACAGTTTTCCTTAAAATATGATTGATCACCAAGAATTTCACAATCTACAGTGTTTCAATATATAGTGTTTAGACAGAGGTCTAGGAACTTGGAATTTCCAAGACCTATGTTACCCAACTAAAGGGGTTTATTTGCCTATACACATCAAAGCCCAATAAATCACAAACAGTTCGCAGCAAAGAAAGTAAGGGTTTATTTTTAGGAAGTGGCCCACTCCTGGAGTCATATGTGAGCTAATGCTCTAAGACCTTGCTCTGTGCAGGCTTCCAGGGGATGGGTTATATATATGGGAAAAATCAGTAATCACGGTGACTAAGGAAGTTAGGGTCCTAGTCAGGGTCATGGTCCCCACTGATCGGCGGCATTAGGGTAGCGGGTGATTGATCGATGTGTTTGGTCCTGATGTCAACCATGCGTTGCTTCATCCGATTTTGCTACTTTTCTGGGTCTGGAGCTGAAACGCAAGTAAGGCCTAGATGTTACTTTTACAGATTGAACCTCTGTCTCTGAGATCAACAGACCAGAGGCTTTGATACTGACCAGGATCTCATTGTCCTGAGGGCTTAAAAATTAAAGGAATGGTTGTGCAAGGGAGGAGACAAGTGAGTTAGAATGCTGGGTGAGGCCATTTTGAATCAAAAGAAATGAAAGAAGAAAAGGTCATATTAATGAAGTTTCTATGTGGTTTCATCTATAATTATTAGTAATTTTATATTCTACATTTAAAATATAATTTGATAAACATGAAAGCAAACAATGTTACATAAAATGACTCAATATTACTATAAACTTTACATAAAAGTTTCATATTCCTCTTCTTCCATTTATTTGGAATTTTCTTCTATCTATCACTTTTAACTGATTTAGAAATACAAGGAAAAAGGAGAAATACATACTTCTTTGAAGATATTTCACATACTGTATTTCCTTCTAATTTAAGTATAACACATTCATTTACATACAATTTTAAGATTTTTGAAAGGACTACGCAAGTAATATCACAAGTAACCACAACTTAAAAATGTTTTGATTTTTATCATATCATTATATGTTAGCAAGCTTGGAGGGTTGAGTGAGAGTTTGATTTATAAATCAGTGAAGGGTGGTGTTTGCCCACTGGGCATGGTATGTAATCTCTGTCTGTGTGATGATGACCATGTGATACCCCACTCACTCTGCAGTATTGCCATAACACACGTACATCCTCACAGTTTGGTGACACATACAATTAGCTGCTTACACAATTGTTTCTGATAATGATGTCTTGAATACATATCAGGCTTGAGGATGACTCTCTCATGGAAATACTTTCTCCTTCTTTCCAAAGTTAAAGCTTCTTTCATCTAATTGCAAATAGTCCTCTAAAATTCTCTAGACTACCCATTATCATGCATCTATCATTTTACCATCAACTAATAGAAATAAGTAGGAACTCCATTAATCAGTTGTTCATAGTACTATGTTAGTAGATGTACAAAACTCTTTCTAATTAGGAGCTTTTCCAAATCTAAGAGATAATACTTATATGGATACATTTTCAAGAACCTTTGAATAGTCAAATAAAATAATACACATAAACACTGACACGAGGGTATATATTTCAAACACCAATCTGAATAAGTCCACTTGGATATGGGAGAAGGGGAATGTGTAACTAGTGGACTAGATAATAAAGTTTTAATTGTAGAATAGGAATTGTGGGGGGGGGGCGTTCAGTTAAGAAGAGGTGCATTTGTTTAGCACCTGTTGTCTAGCCCATGGACAATATCTGCAAGGATCACAGCAAATTTTGAGAAATATATGATATGTACAAGTTAAGAATTAATTGACTTTGCTCTATGCAAGAAATAGAATTTAACTTTTTCAAAAAAAATTTTGGGGATTCGGTATGTGTAAAGGTGCCAGAGCAGCAACACACTCCCATGAATATGTTTGTTGTTAATTATAGGCTTCCTAACTGAATAAATAAGTGGGATGCTCATGAAATGAATGAGTGTGAACAAACAGTGTTAAGTTCACGAGTTAAGTAGAGGTGGCTCATATGGAAAGTCTATAATTCAGATATTTTGTGAACACGTAACTTTAACTGAACTTATTCAGATTTAAAATAAGTTCTTCATGATCAAAAATATTACCAGATTGCTCTGGCCAGGTGGCTCAGTTTGTTGGAGCATTGTCCTGTGCACCAAAAGGTTGCCAGTTCAATCCTTGGTGAAGGCACATACCTAGGTTTTTGGTTCAATCTCCAGTCTGGATGTGTAGGAGAGGCCACTGATCAACGTTTCTCTCTCTCTCAAATCAGTAAACATATCCTCTGGGTGAGAATTTTAAAATATATTACCAGATAACTTTTTTAAGGAGGAAAAAAGCCTTGTCAAAATATGTGTCATGATTTGGGGATTAGAAATTAGGGTTAACTTAATCAGTCTATGTTTTAATAACTAACTAATGGAATTTAAAGTGCTTGGGTTCTGTACATTTCCTCCCAAACAACATAAACTGCACAAAGATGAACTTCTCCAGAAACATATTCTACTCTAAATATAAAATATTTGAAATGAGAAGATTTATGGGTGGTTTTAAGTTTGCTCTTTTAGCATGGCCTATCCTCTTTGGCTTAATTTTTCCTCTTTACATAACAGATCAATACATTTTACCTGAGTAAAAAACTTTATGGAAATCAATCCTAAATGCCAGTTTATTTTGTGTGGTTTGTATCAGTGACTAAGAGATAATTCATAAGATCTGTTTACCATTTTTCTGCCAAAGAGTCTCAAAGGCTGGCCACAAAACAGTTGTCTCTAATTCTGCTCTTTAATTCATCCCCGGAGAGTCCTGATTCAGGTAGGCTGTGAAATGACTAGGGTGGCTAGCGTTTAGGAACAGGAGCTTAGAAGAGAGATGTGGAGGAAAAGAGAGGGAGAGAGGGAACAAGAGAGAGGTAGAAAGAATACGAGCAAGAGAAAATTTTAAATTGTCCTGGTGGGAAAAAAATCTTTGTTGTGCATGTTAGGGGTGGGTGTTTCCTATCAAAATGAAATAATAATGATGGGTTATCAAAAAGGTCCCAGTTTATTAAAGGAAACGTGGTAATTTTCTCAATTGAGGTAGAAGCTCACAGGAGGAAGCTCCATAAACAGTCTCAATGTGTGGCTTAACAGCTGTCTTTTGCAACCACTAACATTGTTAATATGGTGAGAAAAGATGGAGAACAACTTGTACAGTCTTCTTCACCTGTCTTTTAACTCACACCCCAGGCAAATGTTTTAACGATTAAATCTTTATACCTTTGAGAAAGATTTAAAAAATAGTAATAAAATGTGTCAGCACAAACAACAGCTCTGACTGGCTGTTATGTCCTGCCCATCATCTCAATTGTCTTGTTGACGGCCCCACCCCAGCCCCGCCCCCAGAATCCTGCTCAGGAACCATTAGTGCACTCCCTGTCCCTATGGCACTCTCAAGAAGGAAAAAATAATTCGGAATCACTGGTCCCGTAACCGCCTGTTCCTTACATTATCAGGGAAATAAGCAGACAATAGCGGGCTAAGTGGCTTTCTGGTAGCTGCCATTCCAAAGAGAAGAGACAGGTGTTCAGTGGGGCTTCTTTCTTTCCTCAACTGCTATTTAACAGTGCATACAAGAGGAGTTTAATTGACTCACCCACCTGCACCCTTTTCATTTCTTGGTTTTATTGGTTTTAATGGAAATATTAAGTGCACTCTAGGAATAGTGGCTAAGTGACATTTTGATTGAAAAATACAGGGAAATGTATAATGGAAGCAGGCGTACTGAAAGAAGTACTGAAAGACTGAAAGAAGTAACTGAAAGAAGTAACACCCAGAACAACATTTTTGCTATTGTTATGCATATCACTTTTCCTGAGAATGTAATTAGTTGTCGTTAAAAAAAAAAAAAGCCTTTCACCTTAGCTATCTGATGTTTTTTTATTCCCCAGAGGATAAAGTGGTTAGGTTTTGGCATATTTTCTTCAATTTGGTACCCCTCAGGTAGCACCCATGGTCAAGTGTGCATTGGAATCAAAACTCATTAGAGTTTCTGGGGAGGACTTGGATTAAATGACAAGAATATGGGATGAAAACAATGACTCATTGCAACTGACCAGTTAGAATAGGGGCTAGTGACCTCTCTCACCAGCCAGGAAAGATTTGTGTTTGCCTGAGCCCATGTCCTAAACTCAAACTAGAGAAAGAAATAAGTCAAAGTAAAAACTGTGCTATAAATTATTCTCCAGGCATATAATGGTTTAACTTTTTGCTGTATTTCAATCTTGTTCATTGTAAGAACAAGAGCTTGTTGCATTATAAATGCAAAATAAAATAAAAAACACTATCATTCCCAACAAACTTTGAGGCACACACAAAAATTGCATCTTAAAATTGTACATCTTTTATTTAAAGCTAGAATATTTATTTTCCAGTGAGCACTGAGTTGCAGAAAAGAATGATTTGTCCCCCAGGAAGAAGATTTCTAAATGTACATGGAAGTGAGAAGTTCTGTATTCAACCATACTCAGTTTTGTAACTCTGAAGGATAAAATAGAAGTCCGGCAGGACAGGTGCCACATAGGTGTGCATACATGTAATTGTCCCAGATATTTTTTTGCCCAGCACACATCTAGATGAATGATATCATTTATTCATTCATTGGTTCATTCGTTAATCCACCTATCCATCCATTATATTTAGAATCTTTTTGGATGTAAGTTGCATAATATTCAACAAAAAATGCCCTAAGGAATAAATGTCATTTGTTAAATCATAACAAGATACCTGAGGAAGGATAGTCTCAAGTTTGGTGCAGTTACTTAATGGGGTCTTCAAAAAGCAGGTTCTTTTCATATTTCTTGTCGTTCATTGTAAGCCTGTTGGTTTTCATTTCTAGGCTTGCCTCTCTGTTGCAACTTGGCTACAAGTTTCACATTCTTAAAAGACAACAGTCAAAGGCAGGAAATCTGAGCATCTTTCCTATTATATTGGAAAAAAATCCCAGAAAGACCAGGTTCCATTCATGGAACTATATCACAGGATCTCCCTTTACCCAATTATGAAAAAATGAGGCTTGGGGTTTCCATTAATAGTGTAGACCACCACCTTTGATTCTTCCCGGGCCAGTGGCATGCTGCTAAATGTTTAATGATCTGCTTTCTGGGGAGGAAAGAAAAAAAAACAAACATTGATTGTACATTGGCTGATTTCTGTGGTATAAGCGCTTTCATTGTAGCTGATTTCAAGCTACCAGCATGACTTCATTAAGGCAGAGTTGAGTAGAGTGTGCATAACTAGCTCCCACAAACCAGTGTGAGCTATCTCTAGCATCCAGCCAGGATGGACCCACATTCCCTGAGTTAATGTCACCCCAATCCCCAGCTCAAGTGGGATTATTTTAGAGAGAAATAAGGGGAGATTGATATGTTACCTGCAATGTCTGCCACATTCATTTTTTAATTCATTTAACATAAAGTTTTGATGCTCTCTAGCTGCCAGATGTTAAGGATACATACTAGGCACGTCTATGCCCCTTTACCAGGAAATCTGCTCATTTGCACAATTCCTGCTTATTGAGCAATGAACATTGTACCATATAACCATTGCTTCTGATCCCCCATTATAACTGACATGTAGGGACTATGTACAAGCTGATGATAGGGCTCTGCACAGAGAGGACTTGCACAAATAAGACTTTTGACATCATTGATCAGTGTTTAATGTTGGACCTAGTAGGTTTTGTTGAGTTAAGGCAAGCTGGCTTTATGCAATATAAATAATCAATAGAATATGATAAAAAGGAGGCAAATGAATGGAGCTAATTCTCAGACAATAGGAAATAGAAGACATGATGAGGTCAGAGATATATAAAAAGAGTGATTTAAATAATTATTTTAATGATCTCAACTGGGTTTCTATTTCTTTCTATCCAAATATTCTCAATGGAATAGAATATCACAGTGAGCATGAAACTACTCCTGTCAGTGGGCCAATGATGTCACAGTGGAGAAAGAGAAATAAACCAACAGCCAATGGCTTTGCAGTGTGAAACGTTTCACTCAGCATACACAACAGAGCAGAAGCACAGCAGAGGGGCACTCTTGCCTAGTCTTTAGGCAGCAAGAGCAAGTGCTATTTCAAGAGTTTCAGAATCCTCTTAATTTTTTGTACCATCACAAGAGTTCTTCTTCACTCTAATTATATGATTATATTTTCAGGTGTAAAATTTTGAGTTCCATTTCTGGATTTTAGGGACTCTTGTTTATTGGACCACTCTTTTTTAAAAAAATTACTCAGGTTTATTTTTCATTCATGCTGAAGGTCTGTTGAATATCAGCTTATGACTTTGCCCTGCTTGGTCCTCACTCTGGATTCTGGATGACAGAGCACAACTATTTAGAACACTGTCACAGAGGAAAAGAGAGCTTTGTAGCATCTCATACCAACAGTTAAATTCTCTGCCAAGAAGTAACAATCAATTTCCTTCCTAACCCACTAGTAAAAAATTGTCACTATGCCCCCACCTAACCACAAGGTGTTTGGAAAGTTCAGTTGTGCTACGTATGCATGCAGAAGGTATATAGGAGGTCTACTCCTTTAGTCCGATTCTCTCTGTAGAGTGGGTCGCACATCTGTGTGCTTTTATTGATTCATTATCCACCACTTTCTGCTTGCCTCTCCTTTTATGTGTGCAGTTCACATTATCCAGGATATGATTTGTAGCCCAGCTTATGGACAGGATCCCCTTGTATCAAGTAGGCTGTGCCCAAGTACCCTGTGTACCCTGTGCCCAAGCAGGCTGGCTAGAAGGGCAGAGGTGAGGACTATGGCTCCTTCCAGGAAGCAGAGGTTGTGGAGAGCAGGATGATAGCTGGGGGTGCAAAGATGTTAGGGGGTGGAGGGACTGAGCAAAAAAGAAAAAGGACTCATGGACATGGACAACAATGTGGTGATTGGTGGCAGGAGGAGAGTATAAAGGAACTAAATGGTAATGGGACAAATACAATAAAAATGAAATAAAAATAAAATAAAATAAGCATTGTATAATGTGAAAAAGCATGATGCCAAGTTATACAAATATTCCATATGTAAAGATGTACAAGTATATATGGCTGGGCCAAAGTACAACTTTGATTGATTGATTGATTGGTAGCAGATATCTTCCAATTTCTGGTAATTAGCCACTTCCTATGGTTTTTCAAGGAATGAAGAACACATAGGAAGGAATTTGAATGCTGTTCCCATATAGGGGCCAAAGTTACAGGGAGGAGAAGACAG
The DNA here is from genome assembly GCA_028533065.1 of Trachops cirrhosus. NCBI lineage: Eukaryota > Metazoa > Chordata > Mammalia > Chiroptera > Phyllostomidae > Trachops > Trachops cirrhosus. Next base: position 36,244,216 of record CM052540.1, on the reverse strand, counting down.
TGTGACAGAAGCCAAGATAAGAGACATTGCCAAGGATGAATAGGAACAGTATGGCAGCATGGGGTGTACCACTCTTAGACCCAGAGAATGTAACCAAGAGTCATCAGTGCTTCTAAGTCAAGAAAGAAACTCTCCCTAATAAAGAAAGGAAAAAGCGTGTTTCATACGCCCTTAACAGAGAGCACATTTGTGCAAGGGGAATTAAGGAATGGGTGTGGTATCATTATTATCTCTAAAGCAGTTCTGCAGAACTACGCTGTTCAGGCACAATAAAAACAAAAAGAAAGCTAGAAAAAGAAACTGGAAAATATTGTTGAAAATGCCATTCTGCTGAAGTGTTATTTAGGAGACCTACTTTACATAGGTGAAATAGAATGGGTAGCTCCATATGCAGAGTTCTCTGTTTTAAGGACTTTTGGCACTTCAGTTTTTCCTGGTGAATGCTGGGTAAGGGACAGTTTATTTTGAAGGCATGTTTCTAGGTAAAATACAAAAATAATCAGCTATGTGTGTTGTGTAAACCCTTTCTCTTCCTTCTTTGTAGGCCTTATTTCCTGGCTCAATTCCAGTTCTCGCAATTACACCCTGATTATCTGAAGCTCACTCTCTGTCACCCCAGTGGGTTGAGGGGTCTGTCTTTACCTCGCCTTTAGCAGTCTGCTAAGTGGCTGTAAAGAATGTTATTACATTTGCTGCACTTCTGTTATTCCTGGAACTATCTCAGGGACACATTAATAGCAGAGACTACCAAGATTGAGTGGCAGAAATCATAAAAGTGTTTTAAAAATATCTTTGTCTTTCAATGAAAGAGTTGGAAAATATATCAGTATGAACACAAAAGGTGGGTTCCATCAATCACTGTGCATCCAGATCTGTGCTAAAAGGTAACCCTTTATAAAATGACCTTAATGATTTATAATGACCAAAGTCATTGAAGCTGTGTTTTTTAAGTGTGACCTGTGGATCACTGGTACTTGGAGCCTAGGATTGGAGAATTGTTAAACTGAAGATTCCTGTGGTGCACGTCAGACCTCCTGAACCACAATATTGGGGACTGTCATCAAGAATCTGAATTTTTAATAAGATACCTTACATTCCTTACTTTCTTTCTTTCTTTGGGTTCTGCATAGAACACAACCATTTCCGTTGAATGGTTGAAATAATTTTTGTATCAGTTAGAAAAGGCTAAGTTATAATCTGAAAAAGTATTTACTAAAAAAGTAAATCTCTGAACATCAGAGGCTTAAGAGAACAAAAGTTTATTTCTCATTCATGTTACATGCCTATTGCTGGTTAACTGATGGCAGTGCTTCATGTCACCTTTACTCAAGGACATATGCTATAAGATCAGCCATCATCTTAAATGTTGTAAGTCACCTAGGCAGAGAGATAGAGGGCTCTGGAGCGTCTCCATGAGCTATTGAAGAATCTTTTGAAGGTGATTTCTTTCAGAACTCAAAATATCCCAACCAACAACTAGGGTCCAGGAAGTAAAATCCCATTGGATCTCAGAGAAGAAGAGAGGAAGAAATAGTCATTGAAGAACATTAATGACCATGATTCACAAACCTGGACATTTTCCTCAGTCAGGGCCTCTTAAGCGGAAGGAAAATCACACATTCTTATTTCTTACTTTTTACTCTTCCTTTCTTCACAGAGAAAATAAAGTCCAAAGCTGCAAATGATACTACAGGCCATAGAGAATACAGCCAATTATTATGCATATTAGTTATATAATATTGCTGGGAACATTAAATTCATGAATAAGAAAACATTGGTCCTAGAGGAAATATAAGGTTAGACTCTTATGAACATCTAGTCACAACATTTTTTATCAACCAATCAATATATAACCTTGCTTTTTTGTGTGTAATTCCATTTAAAGACACATTATTTAGTACATATTGTTGATCCATTAATATTGAACTCATGGCCAAGAGTACTATAACTCATGTATTAACAAAGTTTATGTAATATATGTATTTTCTTCATGAGGCACATTACAGTTTTGTTATACTGAGGAACTCTAGAAGAACTTCAGTAGTGTGCTTGGAAGACATTTTAAACAGTAAAATCACCAACAAAAAGTACATAAATGAGAAAAATTTGGCACTAGATAGTCCACAAAAATACCATGTTTAAACACCTGCTAAGTGGAGAAAAGTTCAGAACATGGACAGCAGCAAACACTGGTGAGGAGGTGTAACAGCAGGAACTCTCCTTCATTGCTGCTGGGAATACAGAATGGTACAGCCACTTGGGAAGATAGCTTGGCAGTTTCTAACAAAATTAAATGTACTCTTATCTTAGGATCCAAAATGATGTTTCTTGATATTTAGCTAAAAGAATTGAAAAGTTGAGTCCACACAGGTGGTTATAGAAGCTTTATTCATAATTGCCTAACTCGGAGGCAACCAAGATATCCTTCAGTAGTTGAATGGATGAGTAAATTTTGGTACATCCTGTCAATGAAATATTACTGCATTAGAAATGTTACAGCACTAGAAAAAAATGAGCTATCAAGCCATTAAAAGTCCTGGAAGACACTTAAAAACATATTACTAAGTGAAAAAAGCCAATCTAAAAAGGCTACAAACTGTGTAATTCTAACTATGCATATATGACATTCTGGCAAAAGCAAAATTATGAAGACAATAAAAGATTGATGGTTACCGGGATTTGAGAGGAGGAAAGGATGAACAGGCAGATCCCAGAGGATTGTTTAGGGCAGTGAAAGTACTCTATGTAATACTTTAATTGTGGACACATGCCATTATGAATTTGTCCAAACCCATAGAATATGCAATGCCAAGGGTATTCCCTACTGTGAACTATGGACTCTTGGTAATAATGATGTGTCAATGTAGATTCATTGTTTGTAACAAAGGTACCACTCTAGCAGCAAATGTTGATAATGGAGGAGCCTATGCATCAGAGAAGGTAGGGGTATGTACAAATCTCTGCACCTTGTTCTCAGATTTGCTGTGAACTTAAAACTGCTCTATAAAATAAATACAATTATACATTTTAAAGACACATGTTTGCAGTGTGAGAGCTAAAACAAGGAGACACAGATTGCCTTGTTCAACCTCAGTTGGGAATGTGTGTGTCAGGAAACTCAAATTTTTTGCCACTCTGCATATATCCAAAAATGATCATAGAAATGTTGTGAGTACTGATTTCAGGGTTACAAGAAATTTTAGGGACCAGGCAAATTTACAAATATTTAATCCATGAATAATAACAATCAACTGTTTATCTAGTTCTATTCTTAGTTAGTTCCATCATGCTTCTTTACTTGTAACATGTATTTGGCTTACAGCAGGTGACAGCTATCAGTCCTATGATCTTAATATGAGAAGGCAAATTTTCATGGACATCTCAATGTTGATTTTTATACTAATCTGCTTTCAGATATCAGTTCTACTATTTATTAACTATGTATCCTTGGACAAGTTGTTCAACCTCTTTAAAGTTGAGATTTTTCATCTATAAAAGGGAGCAAATAATATCTAATCCTGCATAATTATTGTAAAAGTAAAGAGATCATAAATAGAAAACAGCTACCACCCTACCTGGTCCATCATAGGAGTTAATGGGTAACTTCTCTAATACTAATACAAATGGCACCAAAGAAAAGTAATTAGGATCTATGAGTTTAACTTAGGCACATATGGAAGCTCATCTATGTAAAAATTCATTCTTTCAATCATTCATTCATAACTTTAATATTTACTGAGTATCTACAATATGCCAGATATTGAGCAGGAGCTAAAAATGCAAAAACTAACATTGAATGTAATAGAGAGATATCTAAGCAAATCACATAAAATGAAAATTCGTGTTTGGTTGGTGGCAGCATAGACTGGCAAAATTAGGGAAGGCTTCACAAAGGAGAAGATGGTTATGCTAAATCTTAAGAAGGTATTAGAATTTATCACATGAAGAAAATGAAGAACAACATTTCAAATAGAGAAATCTGCATTTACAAAGGCCTTGAAGTGACAGAATATGGTTCATTTTGAGAACACCAAGAATTTTGATATCATGTGATCATGGAGTTGAATGTCAAAAGAAGGAGGTGGATGTATAAGAAGAGACCAAATCAGTCTAGCTAATATATTTTAAATTTATTCTGAGGTTAACGAAAGTGTTAAAACAAGGCTTGATATAATTCAACTTTCATATATTTCAATCACTTGGTCACTGACATGGAAGACAGTTTAGAAGAATGATACTGAGGGAAGGGAGACAATTTAGAAGGTTCTTAGACTAGTTAATTGTGGATGGGTTTGGAAACTAAACAGTGGTGTGGAACTAAGTGAAGATTCACCCTAATGAGAACAAGCAAAGGCTTTTTTTATTGTAATTCTATTATAGTTGTTCAAATTTTTCCCCCTTTGCCCTCCTCCCCTCATCCCACAACCCACTCCCACATGTAACGAGAATATTATGCTAAGTGATATAAACCAATCAGTGAAAGACAAATACCATATGACCTCACCTATAAGATCAAAGGCTTTTCATTCAAAACTTACTAAAGCAAGGAAGTCAGGTACCATCACTTGCATTTGGCAGAGGGGCAAAGGCAGGAAAAGGAGCATGGAAACTTTATGGGGGAAAGAAATGGAAAGTCTCAGGTGTGCCCTGATTAGAGACAGTTGACATGCAAAAGCCATAGGCAACTAACTAACTAGAAGCAGGGCATGCAAGGTGATCGGTTAGGGGTGCATATATGGCTTTATCTTCTTGGTCTTAAGTTAGAAATGTGGGAAAAATTAGAGAAGCCGTTGGTTGTTAATCATGTCCTGGGTGTTCTGTGCCACAGTTACAGGAATTATCACTTGGCTTCCTGGACTATTTGACAGAAATAGTAGTTAAACATCTTGGACTCAGAACTGAATATATTATGTTGACTTCTGGGCTGATTGTTGCAATTGTGGGTCAGGATCCCATTTTTACATATAGTCTGGCCATTGTCTGATTGAACGTCTAGTCTGTCAGTGGACAGCGCATTCTAGGGATATCATGAGGAACCACTGAAACAGAAGAGAACACTGTTATTCAGACAGGATACGTGATTTTCCTGTGGTCACATATCACAGAATGAGGTGGGGCAAGAATAAAAATCTCTTGGCCCTATCTAGTGCAATTACTGGTTTACCACACAGCATCTAAACTAACTGATAAACATGTATGATAAGAGGTGGGAGGATGACACAGAAAATTCCTATTCTACTGTAAGTGTAAAAGTAAATTAGATCATTATACCTGCCAAGTATAATCTTTCCATAATTTCCATTATCTCCATAGGGGGAAAAATCTCCATTGTCCTCATTTCACAATATTATCTCTTGTCCTGAAAACAGGCTGCTTTTCATCAAGTGACATTATGATTTACCTACTAGTAATGTACTTTATTCTCTATATTCTCCACAAACTTGAAACTGAAACAATAAAGTAGAAACTGAGATGATGGAAGAGTTTTCATTTGGATGAACTACCTGAACCTGTATGCCTTATCTCAAGGAAAAGATACTTCTTCATTCCTTCTCTTCATACCATTTATATTATTATTTTTCTTAATGAATTAAAAAAACTAAATAATTTCATTTGCGACAAATGGATTAAACGTTAGTAAAAAGTTCAAATTTAATTCTGAGTAATACAGAATAATGAAGATTCAAAGCCATTAGCAGAGTGAGGAATCCTGACAAAAACTACAGATAAAATAAAGCTAATAAGCATATCATCTTGGTTTTCCATGCTCACAAAAGCCCAGTAAATAAAGACTGATGACATAAAAGTGCTTTTTAGAAAAAGGAGTAGAGGAGGAAGGATTAAAAGAAACTGCTAGGAAATTATTTCAAAATGTCAAGAGCAAAATATTTCCTCAACTATAGTTATTTACACCCAGTCAATGGCAGAGGTACGGCGAAGAAGCTGCCTGCCTAGAACTAAGGTCTTTTATATTTACTTCTACCTCTTAATTTATTTAGCCAACCAGACCCCCTAAATTTTGTAGGCAAGTCCCACCTCAGTGGACACTTTCAAATGCCTAATGACTGAAATCCTTGTACTTCATAACTCCTTCAGCTTTGCTTTCTCTCACTGAAAACTGTTGGAAGAAATAAGTTAGGACTAGAGCATTTCCTGTCTCCTCCCTGTATAAAGAAGGGCTTAAAGGAAACATATTTAGGCAGGGGAAAGTATTCTTCCATGTGAGGGTTGCCTCCTCACTCTCTTTGTGCCCCCAGAACTGACTTGTTAATGTCAGAACTCGTGGGGAACCTTATTGTGATTGTTGGGGTGAAACACCAACCTTAGATCATGAGATAGAATACAGACTAGAGTTTCATTAATTGACAGCATGAAAATAATGTGCATAATTGTATGGATCGAACACTAATTTTCTGTACCTGTTTTACCAAAGTAGGCCCTCTAGACAAAGAAGTATGCTATCAAGATACCATTTCTAGATAGCCACATCCCCCAAAATAAGATCTGCAGAAGCCAGTTGGACTGCCAGCTGCAGAAAATCCAACACTCCTAATTCTGGGAAGAGTGAGAAGCAGTAGAATCCAAACAAGTGAAGAGCAGAATTGTCACATGTGTCAAGTTCATGATTCAGAGTACCCCACTGATCCAAATACTTTCACAGCTCCATGCCATGTAGAGTAAGGTTCACGCTCTTTGTGAGCAAGTCCAGCTTTTCATGACCCTGGGCCATTTCTCCAGCTCCTTCTACTGCCAACCCACACAACTCCCCCAAACCCCACTGCCCCCAGTACTCCTCTCCAGCCACAGACCACTTTAGGTTGCTCCTTCCCTCCCACACCTTGCCTGCCTGACCAACTTTCCTATTTCTCAAGAACTTAGTCCTTTATTATTTCTTCTGTGAAGCCTTCTATGACTTTTCTTCTTTTGTCCAAGTAAACTATATTTTTCTTCCTCTGTTCTACCACCATTTCTAGTATTTACTCAAAAATATTTGCATTAGATAATGTTTATTGAAAATATGCCTATCTTCTCTCCCAGAGGGACAGCCCCTTAAAACCGGTAAATGTATCTGTTATTACTCATCTCTAGAGTTAAGCACATTCCCTGGCAGCATAGTAGGTACTTAATAGTTATTTATTGAATAAATGAATTAATGTATGAGAGCAAACCCAAATTCTGTCTCTGACAATAGATTTAACATATTTTAAAAAAAGATATACCCAAATAAGTCTTGTTTCCCTGTTAAGGCATACTTGTAAAAAGAACATCCATAAATATCTTTAATGCTTTTGTGACAGATATTTTAGCTGGTACCACCTCTTTGGGTCATAGAATTGACATGTTTATTTCACACTTTGTAAACGTTAATTCATTACAAAATTTGGTGAAGAGGAACTTCAGTCAATAGCACTAGTTTCTAAAATATGCCAAATAAACCCAGTCCAGTTTTACACTATTTTGGTCCTTCAAGACTTTCTGGTTATACTGTATCCCTTTGGAAGATTGAAAAATCATTACTTTTAAATTGTGCATTTAGACAGGATAATGGGAACTGACTGACAACTGTAATTTGGAGTCCTGGCCAGAACTCTTTCTGGCAGTTTAAATCATGTCATCAAAAATCTCCCACTTTTCCTATTTCTCTCAGCTCTGCTTATCTCTGTGTTTTTTCATTCCTAGTTAAGCAATATCCATATGATCGCAAAGATAGCCACTGGCAACCTTATACTCCCTTGGCATTTCCAGTAAGTGTTCCAGGTGAAAGACCAGGTTTCTTTCCCTATAGCATAAATACAAGCCATGTAGAAAACTCATTGGTCTAAATTGTGTTTCATATCCCTTCTTGGATTGGTCACTATGGCATTGAATGCTAATTGGATCACAGTGGGTCATAAGCATATCTTCACAATAGAGATGGTATGGGATTAATTTAGGTTTATTCTACCAGAACTACATATTACAAAAATGTAATAGATGATTTCCCCGAAGAGATGCCAAGCAAACAAAACAAACCAACAAAAAATATTTTTAGCCTACCACAGGTATGCTTGTCCTCTAAGTTGTTCTATGTCTTGAAGTTAGAGCAATCAGAATGCCATAAACTATATGGTATTAGAACTGCCATCATATTGTAAAAGACAATAATGTTTTTTGCTTCTGAGCATTAGATGATTTATGGGTTTCTTTTTTTGTCTTTTCCTCCATAAAGCTTCATCTTGAGTAAGTATTTATGATAACTCTTTGCTTTTATTCCTGAATCATAATTGATTGTTTTGAGCCCAGCATTCCCTGAAGAGTTCAATTTAAATTTTTCTTAGATATTTGCTTTGCACTAAAATCATTAAATTCACTTGTCACTTTTCTGCTCACTTTCAAAGCTTCAAAAATTGCTCTACCATTTATTCTACCCGTTATCCATCCAAGGACAGAACACTAAGAAGAGTTTACTCTATTTAAACTAAGTTTTCTGAGCCTACTTTCTCCAAAGTAATTCGTGATATTATAATCATCATCAAAAAACGATGACAATAAACAGCAGTAACAAAATACCCAAGCTCGACCACCCTTGCTTTTTATGTTGTTAGTGTCAATTTATATTATTCTGATCTCCCAAAGCCATTGCTACATCTTGGGTACGACATTATGGGAAAGGAAATTTCTAGTTGTTGAGTGCTGTATGAGTAGTGGGGAAAATTCACTCCTGTAACAAGGCGGAACCTGACCACAGCAACTCTCTGTTTGAAATTCATCTCAACACAAGGAAATGAAGTTTCCTTTAGAGAAAGTCACTTTGATCAGGTATATCAAAAAAAGTGTAAAGAAGTAATAAAATGCTTCAATATAGTTACTTGGAAACTTCTCAAGTTGCCAAATGCAATAATCACATCTTCTTCAACATTATCTCCTCCTTTAATTGCCATGACACTTAAGGCCAGACCTTAAGAGTGTTCCTCCAAAAAGGTATTTTATTCAGTTATGATAGGCACCTCAGGGCAGTCACCAACCCAGGCCAAATTTAAACTAACTTGGAGTTTGTGGATTTTTCAGACTAGGAGTTATTATAAATTCTGGCTTCAAATCCACATGTATCAGACTTAGGTTAGTAATTCCCAAGTAATACAGTTTTTCTTATTTCTCTCATAGCAAAAACAACAGAGAAATGTGGGCTCTGGGTGGACGCTTTTACTATGCTTAGTTTTAATGATTTGCTGGAAGGACCCACAGAACTTAGAAAAAGCTGTTAAACTCGTGGTTATAGTTTATCACAACAGAAGGATACAGACTAAACTCAGCAAAAGGAAGAGGCACTGAGGGTAGGATCCAGGAGAGTTTTACACATGAACTTCTTATTGTGTTCTCCCATCAAAGCCATGCTATTGCTCCCAGCAGTGATGTGTGGCAACATGCACAGAGCATTGTGCATCAGAGGAGGACGCCAGAGCCTTAAGGTCCAGAGATTTTACTGAGGGTAAGTCATACAGACATGGCTGACTCTCTGTGTGACTGGCCTTGTCTCTAGTCTCTCCAGGAGTCAAGTTGCTCCCACATGATTCAGGGCCTTCACATTGTTAACACAGACTATTTGATATTATTTAAGAATATCAAGCAAACACACACATTTTTATTAAACAGGACATTCCAAGGGCTTAGAGGTTACCTCACAGGAGCCAGGGGAAGGAAAAAAATCTTTCTTAGGGGGATAAAGATTGAATAGTATGTATCCTTACTGTCTCCCTGTGTGGGTTCCCCACCCTCCTTAGTTTACCCTTTATAGTTGTCTCACTTGATGAGGCCTAAATTTATTTAGGGGGTCTCAAAACTGCCCTTGCTCCCTAGCTCATCTCAGGCTTTATTTCTGGATCCCAATGGATGGTATATTAAAAAACAACTTCTGGTCTACCTGCAATGGACACATGCCCCAGACTGAACACCGAGCCCAGACTTCCCTCACTTCGTGAATTTATGATATCTTGTTAATTTTGGCTTCTGCATACTCACCATACTGTCTCATCCCCTTAGCCATGAATTGAACTAAATGTAATATTTTAGTATCTGAAAGTTTTAATTGTGATGATCTGTGAGTGGATTTTTTAAACTTCTAATGTTTCATATTTTAGCAATGAAAATTATAGCATCTAGAGCTTAAATTTCAGAAACATCTTTTTGTCCTCGCATTTCACATGGAACCAGCTGGTTGGAAGTTGTTGTTTACTATCTATATAACCTGAAGCAGTCTCCTTTGCAGTAAAATTTCTATTAAGGTAGATGTGTAAGAAAATCCCTTGCATGGGACTTGACAGCCTCCTGACCTCCATTTTTCCTTCTTATAAGAAGCAGATCAAGTGAAAATTATTATTATGCATGATTATTATTCATAACCAGCCTGTCCAAAAAGCTCTCACTCTTTCCAGAGACAGGCTCTCTATTTGTGGTTAGGGAAGAGAACATGTAATGTCTAGTCCCCTGTTACTTCTTTCTTTCCTGGTTGCTCTTTTGATATCCCTGTATGATCTATCTTCTTTTTTTCTTTTTCTGGAGAAGATCAAGGGCAAGCTTGCTTATTGATGTCACCAAGAAGGTAAAAGAACATCTGATTGTAAGTCACAGTGGATATTTTCTCTCCACATTGTGCAAAACAATCCCCACTCCAACATTTTCTTTTATTGTCCACTTAGAGACTTCATGGAGACAGCCTTCATTTGGAATGCTCCAAAATAATTTCTTCTTGCCTGACCTCTTATAGTAGTCAAATATCTCTCTTTTGGACCACCTATACTTTCTTCTCACTTAACCACTGATAGTCTATTTTCACCACTAGATTGTTCACTCATTGTCAACAAGTACTGTAATTTTGGATTTGTGTGTCCATGGGTCTACCTCAATAAATAATAGATATTTGCTAAAAGTCTGTTAACAAGAGAATCAACCTACATCCTGATCTCTGTATTTATTTTTGAATCAAATTTTAAGCTTTGCATCAGAATTTCTTCTGTATATATGGCTCCCCTGTCCAAACACTTTTAATTAGGTCTCAATTATCTAAATGCATGAGTTCAAAATCCTGAGCCTGGTATCTTGAAAAATCTGTTGCTAATCTGACTTTCTGACTTTATTTTCCACTCTTCCAAGGTATAGTCCTTACATTTTAGCCAATTAAATTATTCTCTGTACATATGCTGTATTCTTCAAGTTGCATATCTTTGCACCAGCCATTTCAGAAGTCTGAGGTTTCCTAATTTTCATCTTCCTGTTTCCAAGGGTCTTACCAAGGCTTTAGAGCCTCCCTCAACAATGCCTTCTATCCAGTTGTGGCCTCCTACTCTAATCCCTCCCACACCAGTCCTTTACCTGCACTTTCATCAGCGCTTATTTTCTAATTGCCATTATTGTTCTGCATGTTACTCACATCCTACCCCTCCTGGCCCAGACCAATGATTGCTTGAAGTCTATTTCTGATTCTCATTCTTTCAGTGCCTCCTCCATGCCTTACAATCAGCAGGTACAAAATTATTTGGTCTGAACAAATATGTATTTAGTGCCTAATATACTTTCCAATCCTTTTGCTAAATACTTTTCAGACTATCATTTGATTTAAGCGTGACAATAGTGCTGTGTAGTTGTCATTTTGCAGAGGACAATCTGAGACACCTTGTGTTGTCTATGATGACACTCATTAAACTTTAGGGTGTATCAGGATTATCTGGAGGAATCCTTAAAACACACATGGCTTAAGTCCTACCCCCATAGTTTCTGATCCAGCAACTCTGGGGTGGGTCTAAGACTTTGCATGTCTCTCAGGTCCCAGGTGATGTTGGTGCTGCTCTTTTGGACACTTTGACACTACAGCTGCCTTCCAGCCTCCATGTCATTGAATGAGGCAGAGTGAGTGCCTGGGCAATGTGGACTCTACAGGAACAGAAGAAATAGTGAATAACTCCAATCACAAACTCGTCCTCAGTGACTGCTATTTAATCTAATTTTACTAGTCAGATTAAAAGTAAATTAGAGGAAAAGGAACAAAAGTGAAAGAATGGATGGGAAGAAGGGAATTTTGTGAAGAGGCCTATATTATTTGTTTATATTAAGTTATATTCCAGTGATAGAGGGAAGCAGTAGCAGTCAAGAATGTTAAATAATGATCCATTGTTATCCAATGGGAAAAATTTACACCAGTTTAGGAGAATGCAAAACATTTCTATTAACTTAACTTTATGCATGAAAAGGGGGGCTCTGGGAGCTTAATTTTACTTTAGACTCAGAAGTGTGCTTTTTAATATCATGTTGAATAAATGAAAAATTTGTCTGCCAAGAACAAGTTTTCCAACTTTAAACCTTAGTTTTCTCACAAAAGGAATAGTAAAACAGACCTCTGGAGGTTTTTCAAATGCAGTCGTATCTTAATTTTCTGATGCTGTTAATGGGAACATTGTAATACAGACTTTTCCTTTCTTTTAAATTTTCTGAGTCAAAACTGCAACACTTAAAAAAATACAACGATATGAAAAAAGTCCCCCTTTTGGACTTTCTGTATTGAAATTAAAGTTTTTCAAAGGTGATTTCCCATCAAGTTGGCCAAAGGTCCAGCAATGTGTATCTTTCTGAGACTGAGATTTGTTTGTATTTTCCCAGAGGTTTCTGAGAATTGGCCTGTTACTGCCCTGTCTTCAGAGCTGCTGTGACATGTGGTGTGACCCTCAGCGTATTAAAATTCTGAAATAATGAGTTTAAAAGAGAAAATGCCACAATTCATGGGTCGTCATTAAAAGACACAAGCCCGTAAATAAGAGGATTATTTGAAAATAGAAATAACAGAAAAAGAGAAGAAAGCGCATTCGTAGAGGGTAGTATCTGGGTCCTCATTATCTCTAACCTGGGCGACTGTCCAGCGTGCTTACCAGCCTCCGGCCTCAGTGGCCTCCATCTGCGTGATCTTTCTAAGATGGTCGTATTTCTGCCCTGCTTAGAATTCCTCAATAATTCATGGTTGTTTACAGAAAAAAAACTATTAAATTTTGTTTTGTATCTCCTGCAGAGTTGTATGAGACCCATTTTGCAGTCCTTCTTGTCTTCAGCTGCAGTACTGTTGAACTCACTGTCCTTTCCTCGAAGGTGACATTTTTTCTCATGCCTCCCTACACGTTTCCCTTAGTTTTCTTCACTCCAGAAAAACCCTTTTATCCCAAACTCTGTCTGGTCCCTCCCCTACTTTATTATTGTTATTATTAATTTTTAACGAGCCAAAGGCTCACTAGACCTTACACTAAAACTTTCTTCTTCACAAGGCTTTTCTCCACGACTCAGCGTGACTTGGGCAGACCTTCTTACATCTCCGGGGGCGCCGAATAACGCCCTCCCAGGATGTCCAGACCCTGATCCCTGGAGCCTGTGACTCTTACTCTGTAGGACAGGTATGACCTTGCTGGTAGGATGAAGTTGAAGATCATAAAATAAGGAGATTACCCTGGATTGTACATGTGGCCTCAAATATAATCATGTGTGTTCTTGTAAAAGGGAGTCAGAAGAAGATTAGACTTTAGAGAAGAAGGCTGTGCAATAGCAGAAGCATAGATTGGAGTGATGCATCTTAAGGCTGGAGGAAGCCCCTAGAAGTTGGAAAAGGCAAGGAAACGAATTCTCTTCTAGAGACTCCAGAGGGAGAATAGCTTTGCCAACACTTTGATTGAGCCCAGTGAAACTCATTTTCTCAGGTCTCCAGAACTACAAGAGAAGGTATTTCTGTGTTCTAAGCCACTGAGTTTGTGGTAGTTTGTTACAGTAACAATAGGAAACTAATATACCTTCTCTGCATTGTATATGCCTCCATTTTAGCAACCCATTCATGCTTTCATAATTATTTGTGTACTCATCTTCCCTCTAGATCAGTGGATCTCTACTCCATCAGATTTAACAACTTATCTTGTCATGCACCTTTCTCTATCCTGCAATGAAACTCACCTATGCTCATAATTTGAATAGTCAACACAATGTCCTACCTATAATATGTGAAAAAAATACAATGAAAGTAATTTATAATAAAATATTTATTTCTATTTGTAAATATTTGGTCATGGTTATATGCCAAGATGATTAGAATTGTAAGGCACTGACCCCCTATAATAAATCATTATGAATGTGACAGCTACCTGTGCAAACCAAAGCAGGTGTGTTTTGCTGGTGATTCAAATACCAAAAAGTCATAATTGTGGATGACATTTGTTTTGTGGAACTCTTGGTAAGTTCTTCTCCAAAAATAACCCAAATGAAAGCATAATTATTCCTTGATTTTTGTGATAGTTATATTCTTGGAGAATTCTCTGTATAAATTAAACTGAATGAAAATTCTTTGTGTTTATTGGTTAATGTCTATATTCAGATAATGTCAGGAAAAAAGCTTTTATGATATGAATGTTTATTACAGGTTGGGAAGTCATGTGGGATAAGGGATATGTCTTTCCACATGACATATCCAATGACCTGCTTAATATTCAACATTCTGAGCCTCCGCTCACTATATGCTAATGGAACCTTGTAATCATTATAATAAGCAAAAATTTCCCCACAGACATTCCAGTATCTTTCACTGGGAAGCACTGCTGTGTACTTTTCATCTCTGTGTAACCAGTGGTGTGTCTTAGTTATCTAAACATTACCTGAATCTATCCTGGATCCTATCACACAAAAGAGGTTAGGTCCCTGCAGGTGGCATGAAGAAAAGGTTATGCATATGTTGTGTAGTGTTTTAAAAATATCATTAAGTCAAAGTGGTTTGACAATATTCAAATCCTTATATCATTTTTGGTCTTTTACTTTTTAAAAACAGCTTTATTGAGACATATGATTCATACAATTTAACCATTTAAAGTGTACAATTCATTGGTTTTATTATATTCACAGATATGTGAAAACATCATCAACATAGATTTTAGAACACCTTTTATCACCTCAGAGAGAAATCCAATATTGTTTGGCCATCACCCCACATCCCTCCATTTCTCTTAGTCCTAAGCAACTACTAATCTCTATAGCTTTGCTGTTCTGGACATTTCATAGAAATGGAATCATTTCATATGGTCTTTTGTGAATGACTTCTTTTATTTATCAAGTTTTTAAGATTTATCCATGTTATAGCATATATCAGGACTTTATTTTTGTGGCCAAATAATCTTCCATTATATAGATATACCACCTTTTCTTTATTCATTCATCAGTTTTTAAAATCTTCTTTATTCTCTTTACAGTCTTAAAATTTTGTTTTTTTTTTTCCTGTCATTGTTGAGAGAAGATCCTAAAATTTCCTACTATGATTGTTCAGTTGTGTATTTTTTAATTTTGTCAACTTTTGCTTTATGCATTTTGAGGTTTTTCAGGCATGTATACATTTATTACTGATATATCTTCTAGCTACATTGACTCTTTTATCATTAAGAAATGTATCTCTTCATTCTGGATAATACTCTTTCTCTTAAAGTTTATTTCATATAACATTAATATATATAGGCCAGCTTTCTTGTTTGTATCATGTATTTTTCTGTGTTTGCTTAAACATTTTCTGAGCATAGAGTTGGATCTTGCTTTTGTATTCATTCTGATAATCTCTTTTAATTGGAGAATTTAGTCTAGCAACAGTTAATGGAATTAGTTTTATATTTGGACTTAGGTCTACACTTATTTTTACTTTATTTTTATAGTTTGTTATCTCTATTTTATTTCCCTACCTTCTTCTGAATATTTTATATAATTCTGTTTTAATTTTTTATTGACTATTTAGCTCTAGCCCTTTAAATATATTATAAACTCCTCAATTTTTTTTCTTTAAAGTCGTACATACTTTAAATACATTATGAGATAAACTAGTATTTTATAATTGTCCATGCATACTTTTCATTCATTTTTGAAGACCTCAGGTTTTCTTTAGTGTAATTTCTCTCCAGCCTGAAGAACTTCCTTTATTATTTCTTGCAGTATTGCCTTGTCAGAACAAATTTCGTTAGCTTTTCTTTATTTGACTGTGATATGCCCAGGCATGGATACTGGAGTTAATCCAATTTGAGATTTGCTAAACTTTTAGAATATATAAACGTGTATCTTTCACCAGATTGGGAAGATTTCTGTCGTTATGTGTTCAAAGATCTCATTCTGCCCCATTTTTCCTCCTCATATTCTAAGATAAATACTTGTATATTTGAAACCACCCCTGCAGATTTTTGAGGCTGTTTTCATTCTTTTGTCTAGTATCATTATCTCCCTTCTTCAAATGTTACATTTCTATTGGTCTATCTTCAAGATTATTAACTCTGTCTTCCTCATATCTATTCTGTTATTATGCCCATTCAGTGTATTTTTATTTGAAATCTTTATATTTTTATTTGTAACATTTCCATTCTTTCTATTATATTTCCTACTTATGTGCTATTTATATCTTTTCACTCAATAGAAGTGTGTTTTCTTTTACCTCACTGGTTATGGTTAAAATAGCAGCTTTAAAGTCCTCATTGAACAGTTGAGCATCTGGGTAATCTCAGGCTCAGCCTGTATTAATTGTCTTTTCCTTTGGAAGTGAGTTACATTTTCCTGGCTCATAGTATACTAAGTGATTTTTGTATTACATACTGGATATTATCAATGTCGTGTTGTGGAATATGTAGATTGTTATATTATTCCTACAACTGCTGATAGTTTGTTCTGTCAGACAATTATTTCAGATAAATGAAAATTGCAGACCATCACACTTGTGAGGGTCAGTGAATGGCTCCATTCTACATTCAGTTATTTAAGTCTCTGTTTTTTTTTTCTTTTTTAAGATTTTACTTATTTATTTTTAGAGAGGGGAAGGGAGGGAGAAGGAGAGAGAGAGAAACATCAATGTGTGGTTGCCTCTCATGTGGTCTCCACTGGGGACCTGGCCCACAACCCAGGCATGTGCCCTGACTGGGAATCGAACCTGCGATGCTTTGGTTCGCAGCCCGCATTCAGTCCACTGAGCTACGCCAGCCAGGGCCTTAAGTCTCTGTTTTAGTTGCTTTCAATCATCCTTGTGCAAGCCCGACTGGGGGATCATCTAGGGATTTCTTTCTCTAAGTCTCTCCATTCTGGGTTCTTCTATCACTATCTGGTGATTGTGGTTATCTTAGGGCTCCTATCTCTGATTTCTCTGGAAAAAAGGATGACGTGTGTGTGTGTGTGTGTGTGTGTGTGTGTGTGTGTGTGAATCATACCTTTAACTATCACATCAGCTTCACCCTGGGGTAAAGCTGCAACTAAAGGAATTCTGTGCAGGTCACTTGCTCTAGTTTCAACTCTCCCCCAAAATATGCCTGCTTTTTTTTGGTGTTCATAGCAGCACAATTTACAATAGCCAAGTGCTGGAAGCAACCTAAGTGCCCATCAGTAAATGAATGGATCAAAAAATTAAGGTACATTTACATTATGGAATATTATGCAACATGCATGCTTTTTAGTCTCCAGGTCTCTCAAGATCTTTCCATTAGGTTTTTGGGGTTTTGTTTGTTTTGCATTTTGGCAGGACTGATGACTGTTCTTTATAGGAGGATTGGTTTCTCAAAAGCTCACTCTTCTATATCAGAAGCATGTTAATTTCCTTTTTAGAAAAAAATCTTAGAGGTATGAATAAATAAAATATTTTGTACTTAGAGGTATAAAATAAATCATAGCTTTAGTAAAGCTCTGTATCATTTTACATGAACTTGACATTGTCAACCATAGTTCATGATAATGTCTTCTTCCTTAGAAACAACCAAAGTCATAGATTGTCTTTTGCTCTGGAAATTCAACCACTTCTACATCTGTAATAGTTCAGACCTCTGGATAGCAGTTTGACTGTTTAAAGCCAAGACTAGGACTCTGCTAAAAGTGTGAAGGTTCTGTGATAATTTTGCAAGTGGATAAAAATACTAGTGGGCCTTCTTTGAACTCACCCTGGGTGTTAATTGCCCCTATTTCTGAAGGCAGCAGGGGATAGGGAAGTTGGCGGGGAAGAGTAAGAGCAGCCAACATTGCCTTCTCTTTTCTCTGTGCTCTAGTGAAAAGGGTATGAATCATCACAGAGAGATGAAAATCTTTTGGTTTGCCCTGAATCAGGCCAGCATGCTTGATGACTCAGGGAAGGCATTGATGGGTACAATGTTAGAAGAAGAAAGTAACAGCAAGGGCAGGTTATGAACATATTGTTCTCCTTGTAAAATAGCCACTTGCCTACTTGCCCTGTGCAAAGAATGATTTATCCAGGCAAGAACACCCTGTAGGGAAGTGGATCAAACGAGAAAACCAAGTGAGATGAACTAGATCAGGGCTTCTCCAACTTTAATGTGCAAGTCAGTTTCTTGGGGGACCTTTTTCAAATATAGATTCAGATTCAGCAGTGCTGGGTGGGCCTGGGATTCTGCATTTCTACCAAGCTCTGGGGTGATACAGATGCTGCTTTAAGAAGTACGAAACCAGGGGCTTTCATACAGCAGCATTGTACCTGGTGTCAGGTGAGGAGAGTCAAGTGATTATTTCATTTGTTTTACTGCCAGGAAAAATTCCATGGGGAAAGTGGAAATGTTTTTTTTGCTTGTGTTGGTCAATTTTCTGTGCATATTCAAAACATGATGTTAATTTATTATCAGGGATAACACTTATTAAGCTCCCACTCATTCTGGCTGCTGTGCATGCTGCACAGCTTGTTATATGTTGTGAGGTGTCAACAGCTGTGTTATTGATGCTAATACAATTTTCTTCGCTCATAATTATTATAAAACTACTATTTTAAGTTTGAGAATATTTTACCTGTTCAAGATAATTCTTTGGTGGTGGTGGGGGCATTTCACACTGTAATTTATAACATTTTAAACCGTTCGTTTTTTATTGTATTTTTCCATTACCATTTATCCCCCTATATATACCCTCTTTCACCTCCACCCCACCCCCACAGTCACCACACTGTACTTTATGGATTTGTTTTGTCCCCATGTATTAAGAAATGAGTGTCTATTTTTATTTATAATTAAGTATGGGGTTTTATGTTACATTTTATTCTGTTTTTATAATTTATGATTATAAGATACACAGAGAGAATGAAATGGTTTAGACTTTGCTTTGCAATTCTATTCCCTGAAATAGAAACTGAGACTGGGAGAAGGACAAAGGATTGCCATGATTCTCCTGGGTATGAAAGGCAGTTTAGAGAGCAAGGACACTAAAATGTTAGAATATTATAAATCAAGATATTTTAATGGTTTAGGAGGGCAATGGGAAATAATATCAGAAAAATATTTCCAGGGAAATTTGATAAATATGGTTGTCTAATCTTTAAAATGTGATGCCAGAATAGACTTGAAAATGTGTCTGAACCCCATAGACACTCCCGGCATTTCACTCAGCCTGATCTTTATTAACGTTGTCCAAACAGAATTCAATTATTTTGCTTTTAGTCCCACAAGCATATTTTACTCTGAAAAATTAGATGCCCACTGATGATTTATACTCTCATTCAGCAAATATTCTATTGTTTCTGAAAGGCATTGCTGAAAGGTATGGATGAAGTATATTTTGATCTAGTAGAGAACAAAAAGATCTCCTTAAAATAATTAAAGAGATCATTAAAATAAAGTTAAATCAACCACACATTATGGAGAAGCAAAATGATTTGGTGGTTAAACAGAGCTGGACAAAATCACATTCTTCTGGAAGCTTTGAGGGAGGTTCACAGCAAAAAGGATATACGAAGCCTGGTCTTGAAGGATTTGTGTGTTTTTGACAGGCATATGGGATTAGTTATGCTTGAAGCCCAAAGGACCTCACTATCAGAGGCCCACCTGATCATGGACTTAGGGATGGTAGAGTGTGGGTGTTTGGATGCTTAGAGAATAATTGCTGTAAATAAGTTCCAGGCAAGCTGAGCCTCACCCTGGCCTGCTCTCCGCTTCAGCTGTTTACTGCAGTAGGGTAAAGCAATGTTAGCATTGTCACACATTTTTTTAGGTTACAGTTTGCATTATCTATTATACAAAATAAAATAAATTATCCCTACTGGCTTAAGAAAGTACCGTCATTTATTTTCTTCTCATAATTCTCTGGGTTTACTGGGTAGATTTCCTTCTGGTCTTATGTGATGCCCCTTACATAACGGTCAGAAGTTGACTGGGAATGAAGGCATGAATAGAATCAATAAAGATGCTCCAATTGCTAGAACTCTCTCCCCTCTCTATGTGGCCTCTTCATACAGTTTTATCCATGTGGACTGTCTATCAGAAAGGCGAGTTTTCTTACATGATGATCCAGAGTTCCAAAAAGTGAGCATTCTAAGAGAAAGAAGTGATTCGCCTCTTCCCTTGAAGACTAGTCCTGGAATTAGCACCAATGCCATATTTTATTGGTAAATATGTATCACAGGGTCAGGCAGCCCATTTCAGTGTGGAAAGGAACTACATAGTACGTGAATATCAGAAGTGGTTCATTGGGAGTGCTTCAACCTTTGGAGACTAGCTACCCCAGGAAACAGCATTGAAAGTTCACATTATGTAATACGAATGGAAATTCAAATAAGTAAATGCCATTTGTCTTTGTAGATCCATGTTGTGGTTGAATTAAGATTTCATGATCAGTTTGGCAGTGGAATGTAGGGAAAAGAAAATCAAGAACAAAGCTAAGAACTTGAGCCTGCATAGCTGTCAAGATTATGGCATTATTAGTAATGGTTATTTATGCAAAACAATAATTTAAGGTAACTCCACAGAAAAATGATGTCAGAAAGCAGATCTTCAGCATAGGATAATGAACTGAACTGGCTGAGTCTGGGTCACCAGAAGAACACTTGCAATATGGGAAGGCAAGCGCACCAGTGTGCCATTCATAGTGGGGTTAGGATGTGTTAGGGTGTTTGCAGATAATAGTATTAACATTTTCATAGCATCATAAAAAATAAGTTGAAAACCTGTCCCTCTATTTTGTTTTTCTGAACTCTGCATGAGAAAGACCTGTTGTTAAAAAGTTTGTTGTAATGTTTATTTAAACCTTTTAGGCCACATTTTTATGGATAGTTTTCTTTTTTTTTTCCATGGGTCATTTTCCTATTCTGTTTTTAAGTCATTTTTGGCATAATACATTTCACATAGTTACACAAAACTGTTCATTTCATCAAGATTTCAATTTTATTGTCATAAATTTTTGTAGTAGATTCTTATAAATCTGTACAGCATCCAGAGATTTGTTTATTCTTCATTCTTTATTTGTGTGTGTATATATCTTCATTTTACTAGTCTTTTAAAAAACATACCTTTAATTTTTTCCAATCTTCCCAGCATGCCTGCGTTAGGTAGAGTATTGGTTTCCTCAAAGAGGTCCATGTCCTAATCCCTAGAACCTGTTGGCATGTTTTGTTATCAGGCAGCACAGTTAGTTTTGATTAAATTCAGATTTCTAATAAACTGATTTTACAATAAATATGTGGCTTACCCTGGATTATCTGGGTAGACACAGTGTTATCATGAGGATCCTTGAAAGTGTCAGAGTGAAGTAGTATGAGCAGGACTTGACTGGCAGTCAGGGGCTTTGATGCTGGGAGGAGAAGAAGGTGAAGCAGGAATGTGGGCAGCCTCTAGACGCTGAAAGAAACAAGGTCATGGCTTCTTCCCTGGAATCCCTGCCAGACGTGCAGCCTTCCCGACACCTTCCTGTGAGCTCAGGGAAACACGTTAGACTGCTGACCTCCAAAACAATAACATAATAAATACATTTATATTGTTTTAAGTCACTCAACTTTCTTAATTAGAAATTTGATAAAATCACACTTGTTTTATATTGTCTTTTTTTACAAGTGTGTTATTAGGTAGAAAATTTAGAGTCCTCAGAATTGAAGGACTTTTTTTTTTCTAAGATTGATAAAGAAAACCAAAATTAACTATGATTTACATTTAATGAACTCTCATTTAAAGAGAACATACTTATTAAAATTTGAGATGAAACTTAATATAAATTTCTTTATTTCCTTATTCACTTTTTAAAAATTTAGCACCTGCCTTTGTCCCTCCATTATCTGTCCTTCTATCATAAATACCTGCTTTATTCTCGAAATCCCAACACACAAGATTTAGTCTTTGCAAAATCATGTTAAAGTCAAGTGCACACATCACGGCGCTTCCCTCCTAAATAATTCAACATGAATATTCTAAGGACAAGAACATTTTCCTATGTAATCACAATACCACTAACACATTCAAGAATCTTAACATTGACTCCATGGGAAATAAAACTTTCAGGTTTCCTGCATCATAGAAGGGGTCGGGATGGGTGTTTACTGGACCCAGGCACATGATCTTTCTGTTTTAAGTTCATGAAGTGCCTTTCCTTATGCAGGGGTTGACTTTGATGTCTAATACCATCACCACCCTGTTGGTTTCTGAAGGTGAATTTTCTACTCAATTCCATTCAAAATCATTTCCCTTCTGGAAAGAAATTACCATAAATGTGGCAATTTATTCCTGTTATGCCCTGAGAATATACTCAGAGGGAGCTGAACTTGCAGTGCGGAGTCTGCCTGTGACAGAGCACATCCGTTTGGTGTCAGCAGCGGTGGCTCTGGTCATGGAATTGCATTTTTAAAGCGATGAACAGGGATGAAGTGGGTGTTTTTTGTTTACCAGTTTCATTTTAATGATATTCACAAATAAGGATGGAAAGAAATATGCTACAGTTATTGCCTCTTAACTTCTGTAACTGATTCTAAAGCACATTAATGTAAATAATTTTAAACTTCAGGAGAAAAAGCAAAAACCAAATGTGTTTTTCTTTATAAATTCTATGGGGCAAACCAATTTAATTCAACTTCCTTTGTGGCAAAGTCACTATCAATAACCACAGTGAACTATAACCTCCTCTCTCTCTTGAGAGAAGACCTTTAAAAATATGTAAAATTGCTTCTTAACCCAGTTTAAGAACAGTCCAAAATGGAGGGAGAGAAAGGTGGAGACTTTTGAAATAGAAAGAAACAGTTCCCTAGGTTGACTGTCTCTTAATAATCCTGGCTTTTTTTTTTTTGAGATGTCTTATTATAAGTCAAACTTTTACATTTCAATTTTTAAAATGACATAAGCTTTCATACCCCCAAGTAGAGTATTTCTAGAAAAGTTTAGAGATCATAATTCTTACATGTTCCTTTAGCTTCCCTAAGGACCTGCAGCTTCTAGTACAATGATGAAAGG
Source organism: Trachops cirrhosus (assembly GCA_028533065.1). Classification (NCBI taxonomy): domain Eukaryota; kingdom Metazoa; phylum Chordata; class Mammalia; order Chiroptera; family Phyllostomidae; genus Trachops; species Trachops cirrhosus. The sequence continues at coordinate 36,221,015 of CM052540.1, read as the reverse complement.
CTTTCATTTGATTGTTTTCTTGTAAGAGTTTTAAACTTAATCCAGGTTACACTTTTCATGGTTTTCATTTGCTTTCTAGAACATTAAAAATTCTGAGACAATAGAAGTTCAGAATTCTTTAAAATTGAAGATTGAAGATAAGGAAAATGGTTCATGAAGAAACCAGTTTCCACTGAGGGCTGAGGAGTCATCTGTGGTCTTCTTCATCATTTTGGAAAATATCTACAAATTATTTGGTAGTATTTTGTGATACATATGTATGAAGGAGCTAACAGATGGTAAATGGATACTTATCAAACACTAAGATACATTCAAACTTTTGGGAAAGAGTCAATTAAATTTGAACGTATCAGTCTAACTAAGAAGGATGGTATTTTCAAGAGCTTAAGGACAGTAACCATAGGGCAAAGGTGTGTGTGTATATATATATATAAATAATCTTTTTATGTTTTACCTAGTTGGGAGACACAATGACTTAAAAGATGTTCTCAAGAAATAAATGTACATTGTGATAGACTTTAGAAAGAAAAATTAACCATTTTTAAAGACGATTTAACAATGTATTTACTGAGGAACCACTATATTCAAAGGACTATGTGAAGCATAACTCTTAAATAATGAAAGAAAATTTCATATATTAGTTTTCTTTAAAAACGTGGTATCTACTTCTGGTCAGGAGAGTGGCATAGGTAAACATGGCTTACCTCCTTGCACAACCACATCAAAATCACAACTAAAATTTAAAACAACCATTACTCAGAACTGTCAGAAATTGAGTTGAATGGAAATCTGACAACTATAGAATTAAAGAAACCACATCCATCCAGACTGGTAGGAGGGGCGAAGATGTGGAACTGGCTGGTCCCACGTCCACGTATGATGGATAAAAATTCAGGACGGATATCTTGGGAGCAAGGAGTCCCAGCCCCACACTAGGCCCTGTAAAAACTGGGAGGACTATAATAGCATAATCAATAGAATATAATTTAAAGAAATAAAAAAGAAGTATCAACCTTCCATCTTAAACTAAAGAGAGCAATTTCTAATACCCTCATGCCAAACTTCCTTCCTCTCCAAGACCCTGCAATTTCCATCACTCAACTGATATGAATTCATCAATGGTAAAGCATTGATTGATGCATGTATAGAGAGGTGTTTTTCCATTCTTACAATTTGTATTTAAAAAAGAGTATTTTATTTTTCCATCCTGACTTTGCTCTTACCTCTATACACTGTTCTTAGTTAATGTACTAAGTTTTTGTCTAATAATATGGTAGATTAAATGCTTGAATCCTGTACCAATGGATACAACCTATCTTTCCAGTCATATCTTTTTGGGACATCTAAATATGAACCATGTTCCTTTACCTTTTTAAATTTTTTCTCATTTTGAACATTCATATTTCTGAGTTTAGGTTTCCTCCTAAACTGGGGCAAAGATTCAGGTTGGTTTGGGGGATGCAGTTAATATCAGTAGGAGGAGGGAAAAGTGATGCGGAGAGGGCAGCCAATAAAATGTAATGAATAAAGACTTATAGAGTCTCTTCTACTGCAGGATACTAGAGTTTAATTGCAATGGGAAAATACTCAGTGTAGAATCATTAGAGGCAAAGGAGCTGGACACAGCTGGTATTAATTCCTCAGCTCTTTGGCCAGTCATATCTACGGGAAGAGCAACACTCTGCCACGTCAGAGAAAGTGCTGAAGCAAATGGAAAAGATAGTAATGTTTGGAAGTTGGCCATTGAAGTAGGATGTGGACAGGGAGGCTCTGTCTTTTGTGGCCTCGTTTATTCTCATTCTTAGCTCTTCGCTCCCTTTCTCCTCCCACCTTCTACTTAACCAATTTCTTCCAAGTTATCTCATATGTCATCTCCTTATTGCCTTCTCTGACCACCAACTAAGGTTTATTCCTTTCTTTATTGCCTTCCATAACACCTAAATGTTTTTGTATTGTGTTATTTTGGGTATATATTTTATGTTCACTATTAGGAAACATTTATATATATTTTTTTCTTTTTTTTAAAACAAGGACCTTGTAAATTCATCTCTTTTAGTGTCTAACACAGTGTCATGCACCCATTTGAAACCCCAAAATTTTTTGAGTGACTTTACTAAATTGAATGTGCCCTGTAAACTAACTATCACAGGGAAATAAAATACAAATATCTTAGTATGACCTAGTAAAAAAGATAAGTACATTTACTCTAAAAATATATTTTATTCAGAATACCAAAGAAAATTACAAAGAAAAGTTACAAAGGTTTACAAAGAGAAATAAATTCAAAGCACAAACTGATTTGATATATATTCTTTCAATCTTATTGTAATGACTTTTCTATAGCACTTCCAGCTTTTTGTTATCTGGTTTTGAGCCTTAAATGTGCCACTTGTTAAGTCCATCTTTAGTAGTATTATTTACAAAGTTCTTATAAATCTCTAGATTTGAAATCACCACAGTTGAATATGTCATTATTCTCATAGCAGGTAATATCTGTTCATCTGTCTCGTTCTGAAAGTTTCTTCTAACAATTCAATATCTTTTTCTTGCTCCGTATGCCTTTTTAGCGAATGTGAGTGATGTCATTCTTATTTTCGACTTGCGTTTCTGTACCAATGCCCCAGGTTCTTTCTTATTTATGGCCTTTTTTTCAAATTTTAAGTTCAATCTGCATAAATTTAAGTTATTAAACATATTTAAAATCACATTATATTTATAAATGGACTTTTAATAATAGAAATGGGGAAAGTTTGGACTAATGGAAAGAGAAATTGAAAAATAGAGAAGGTGAGATTGTAGGAATTTACTGGTTGGCTTTTATCCAATGTTTAACATCTTTCTTCCAGCAGTATTTGAAATATAGACATTTTATCTAGGACTTCATAAAACTATGGACCATGAGTTAGAAAGGATTCCTATTTTCTATGTCTGGACTTACCTTTAATTTATAGCATTTTAAAATGATATTTTATGAGTGCACATGAGAGAAATATATCTAGGGATTACTAATTTATAGTTACATCAGTAGATTTCAATGAACATGTGAAAGACAATGCTTGTATGTGGCTGGACCTGTATTAACATATAATGCTATTCCATGATTTCATAGATGAATAGTATGGTTATCATGTATAAATATTTGATTAGATTTACTGTATTCTATAAATACATACAAGAAGAAAAGCAGTGGTGTTAGTCACTAGTATAGAATAAAGTAGTATATACTCCTTTTTCTGTTGAGTTAAAATTTAAAACATGATATTTGCAATATTCTTTCTTAAATGTATGGGTATCATTACTTTTAATTTTCAAAAAGGATAAAAAAAGGATGAGAGGTAGGATATGACCCAGTATTAAAGTAAAATCAACTGTTATAATTAAAACAGGTCTTCATCTCTATCATGGTATTTTATGTAAAGTTTTGTGTTTTTCCATATTTATCATTATAGAAATGAAATATGTAATATTGGTCTGTACAGTGTCTCAGCAAAGACAGCTCTCATTTGAGTCATTTAAATATATGAATAACAGTTTTCATACTAAATTTTTTCTAAAGAATCCTGGGCTTTCTTCAAAAGAGCAGATTTAAGTTCCACATCTTATCACTAATTGACTTATAATGTTAGGTAAATCACATAAACTTTTCTAGATTTATATTTCTTATTTGGAAAAAAGTGATTAAGTGAGATACTGTATTTGAAAACACATTGTAATATATAATACTACACTTTAGAATTCTTTATACTGTTTACGTTATAGATGTGACAATTAAAAATTACCTCCAGGGGAAGTACAGTTACCTTCACCTGTTTTGACATCTATATCCCTTCGGCTTTTTGTTGTATTTAACACAAAAGATCTTCCTCTGTCCAACTTAAGTCCCAGTTTTTGGCTGATAATCTCAAGACAGAACTTCTTATCACTTAAGTTTGAGCAAATAAACAAATATGTCTGAAATCCACTAATTCTGGGATGGAGATTATTCCTCGTGGATAGCATCCAATTCAGCCAAACAAATAAATTTTCAAAGCCTCATTTTGTTGAGTGAAAGCAAGCCACGCTGTGACTTCAGTTATGAAAAAAATGCTTTTGGAAATCAATGAAGCAGCAGGTTTTTCTAACCCAACGTTTTTTCTGCCAATAAATACATACACTCATATGAAGGAAAAATATAACATTTGGGGAGGTCTTAGTAGAACTACAGACTATATCCCATTTGATATATTCAGAGACAATTTCTAGGTGGAATGTTTAAACTTGCCTCTAGAGTATTCATTGGTTATGACTGAACGAGAACAGCTGGGGCCAAGTTCTGAATTGAGATCACAGCTGGACAAACAGCAGACTTGCACCCCCATGGAGGGTCTGTCTGGTCAGAGCCACCATTTCCTGCCAGTGCTATTTCAGCCACCCAGGAATAGCCCTCAGTTTATCTTCCTGAATTATATTCTCTGTATTCCCAGGCATCTGAAATGTTATCAATTCCGAAAAGAGGGGATATTTAGAGTGTTAATATTCAGGGGATGTTTGTATTCCCCTCAGTAGTGACTCAGTATTTATCTCCGTATTGGAGGAACCCCAGGAACTTTCTTATGAATATTGCCTGGAAAGAGCATTTCAAATTTTATTTTTGTGATGGGGGAAGATGCAAAGGCTAGTCATTTGAGTGACTATTAAGGAAAAGTTAACAGTGGTTTCTTTAACTCCTTACGCCTTAAAAAATAACATGCCGAATAGATGCTAACTTTTTCTTTGTGTTGTTTTTATAATTTTTTTGCTACTATTTTGAATGAAATGTGTTATTCTTCATTGTTTTAAAAATAGAAACACTAATCCTTTTTATTTTTTATTAATTTTTTCTTTATTTTATTGATGTAAAATTCACACAGCATAAAAACCAGCATCTTAACCATTTTAATTAAAGTGTATAATTCAGTAGTTTTTATGATATTCACAATGTGGTACAGCCATCACCACTTTCTAATTTTGGAACAATTTCATCACCCTAAAAAGAAAATTTCACATCCATTAAGCAGTCACTCTCCACCTGCCCCTCACACCAGCCACTGGCAAACACTAGTGTGTTTGTTGCTATACCTTTGTACCAGTGAAATTGCTTGGTCATATAATAACTCTATGTTTAACTTCTTGAGGAAAGGCCAAAATACTTTCTCACTGATGCTTGCAATTTTCGGGGTTTTTTTTTGTTTGTTTGTTTAAAATATAGCCATCCTCATGGGTGTGAATTAATATCTCACTCAGTGCTTTATTTGCATTTATTTAATAACAAATGGTGTTCAGCATCTTTCCATGTGCTTACTATTTACTTGATCTTTCAATTGATCTTCTGTTTGAGCCATCTCTTATCCTTATCTCTTGTATATATTCTTTGGTAAAAGTCCTTTGGCCATTTATTAATTGTCTTTTTGTTGTCAAATTTTATGTGTCCTTTATATATTCTGACTACTAATGCCTTATCAGATATATGATTTACACATATTTTCTCCCATTCTCCATGTTGTCTTCCCACTTTTTGATACTGTTTTATGAAGCACAAAAGTTTCTAATTTTGACAAAGTCCAATATACCTAATGTTTATTTTCTTTCTTGTGATTTTTGGTATCATATTTAAGAAACTGTTAGCTAATCCAAAGTCACAAAGACCTGCACTATGTTTTCTTCGAAGGGTTTTATAATTTTGCACTTATATTTAAGTCTTTGATCCACTTTGCATTAATTTTCTTTCTTTTTTTATTGTAGTTCGAGTACAGCTGTCTCCATTTTCCCCTGCCATTCTGCCACCACAGCCATCCCCACTTCCCACCCTTGATCCTAACCCCCCTTTGATTTTGTCCATGTGTCCTTTATACATGTTCCTGAAATCCCTTCCCCTTTCCCCCTCGTATTATTCCCTCTCACCTCCCATCTGTTTACTGTCAGTTTGTTCTTAATTTCACTGTCTCTGATTATATTTTGCTTGCTTATTTGTTTTGTTGATTAGATTCCACTTATAGGTGAGGTCATATGTTATTTGTCTTTCATGGTCTGGCTTATTTCACTTAGCATAATGCTCTCCAGATCCATGCTGTCACAAACAGTAGGAGCTCCTTCTTTCTTTCTGCTGTGTAATATTCCATTGTGTAAAT
>CM052540.1:36199248-36214369 GCA_028533065.1 Trachops cirrhosus | reverse complement strand
TGCAACATCCTTGTCTTTGAAGTAATTAGCATCATTCTTTCCTTTGTTATCTGTGGAAGGTAATCCCCTGCAGCATAAATGAGGAGCTGTGCATAAATGAGGACCATTCTGCATGTAATGTACCCAGAGAAGCAATAAAAGCCTGTCCAGACAGGGATCGAGCTCTCCTCTGGCCCTCTCACCCTCTCTCTCTGAGAGTGGCCATGCTGTCCCTTTTTCTCCACAGGACTTCTGTTTTCCATGTGTATTTGTTCACGAGCAGCCACAACATACATGGATCCTGCCGGCCAGGATCTGCCACACCTAAATGCAGGTAGGTTTGAGATATAAAAATTGAGTAGATTAGTATCTCACTTTTGGCTATATACATACACACATTCTCTCTCTCTCACACACACACACATTATATATATATACAGCCATAAGTCCCATAAGTGAAATTGCTGGGTCATATGGTAATTTTATTTTTAATTTTCTGAGGAATCACCATTCCACAGCACCTGTACCATTTTACATTCCTCCCAATAGTGCACAAAGGTTCCCATTTCTCCACATCCTTGCCAACACTTGTTTTATTTTTTTGTTTTGTTCTGTTTTGTAGTAGCCACCCAAATGGGTGTGGGGTGGCTGGGCATGGTTTTTCACAACCCAAGGCAATCAAAGGAATATTGGTTTCTGAAAGTCAGGTTATAAAATTACAAAGGATTATAAAATTAATCTGTTCTTATAATACATAATGTATTTATATATTATAATCTTATAAGATGTAAACATGAAGTTCAGGCCACTGGAGAACATTTCGACGCTGACCAAATGAGTTTGGAAAGTTATCACTTCTCCATGTGTTCTCACAAACTTTATCCTCTTTTGTTTTCTCTTAGGAGATCTTATACTTAAACCAAGCAGGGGTTGGGGTTACTAAAGTTGCACATTAAAAGAAAAGAGTTGAGTTAAGGAAATTCATAGGAAACAAAGACTAATGTTTAAGAACAAAATGTCATTCTGCAAAACAACCTGGTTGTTTGTAGTTGAATTACATATTCTTAAAAGCCATGACCCATAACTCCTACTCTTGCATACACAGCTTAGATAAAGTCTCATATAGATTCATAAGGGGAATGTGTGAAGATGTTACACAGCATGGTTAGTGTGGTGGTGGAGAGTTAGAAAAAACTCAATGTCTGTCACCAGAAAAATGGACAAATGTGTTGGTGTGAATATCAGTACATCTGTGCTAAGAGAGCAAAAATAACAGAGGCTTAAACAAGACAGAATGTATATATCATTATGTAATATACATCTAACTTTCAGTAGTCCAAAGCTAGTAATGATAGCTTCATGGGTCATGCCTTCTATTTTGATTCTCTGCCATCCCAGCACATACTTTTTAACCTTGTAGTCTAAGATGATGGCTCAAACAGTGGGAAGAGGGGAAAAGAAAAGTGGAGGGTATTTCACTTCTATTTAGGAGCATGACCAAGAAGTCTGACAAGTTACTGACACTTATGTATCATTATTCAGAATATAAGTCACTAGCCACATCTAGCTTCAAGCAACTGTGGGAAATGTAGTTTCTAGCTGGATAGCCATGTTCTCAACTGTCCACTATAAGTAAAGGATGGTGAAAGAATGGTTATTGGATGCGAATTAGCCCCCTCTGGCACTGAAAGATTATAATAAATATATATTGTTGAATAGAATATGGCAATAGTTAGAATCAATGAACTGTATATATTCTAGCAATATGGATAGTTCTTAAAAACAATGTGCAAAGAGAGAAGGAAGAGAGGGAGGTAACGAGAAAGAGAGAACATGAGAATGGATTAAAATAGAAAACATTAATAAATAGGCATACATATATAAATAATTCCTGTAAACATGTATGGGGCCTGGAAAGGACAAACGATAATATTGTGCTAAGAAATGAAGGTTTAGTCAGCCAGATCTACTTACTAAATCTAGTTCTAGCCATATGGTATATTGTAAGTTACATAAATACTCTAAGGCCTATTTTTTCCTGATCTGAAAATGCTAATTTTAATAAAATCATACTTGTAGGAGTAAGATGAACTTGTATATTTAAGGCACTTATTACAATGCTTGACACATAGTAAATTCTCAGTAGCAATGATCTAGTATTACTATCTTTTCATTATTTTTAAAAATTTCATTGATTGGTTTTAAAGAGAGAGAGAAACATTGATTTGTTATTCCATTTATGTATGCATTGATTGTTTACTTCTCATATGTGCCCTGACTGGGGATCAAACCTGAGACCTTGGTGTATCAGGACAATACTCTCTAACCAACTGAGCTACCTGACCAGGACCTCTTCTCATTATTTTTATTGTTAGAAAAATTACATGACTATATGAGATCAAGATTTTGTGTAAAGCTGACATTAGGTAAATGTTGGTTGGATACACAATAGAAAAACCAAGAGTGCATTGATTACAACTGTTACAGAGGAATGAGCCAGGAAGTACTCAGTCAGATAACAAATATTTATTAAGTGCTTATTATGTGTCAGGCCTCTAGGATACAAAGGTAAGTAAGAACTAGCATGGGCCCTACCTAGTACAGGAGAAATCAATGAACACAAAATTATACAAACACATGTAAAATTCTTAAAATTTTTTTTTTACCTTCACTTGAGGACATGCTTATTGATTTTAGGTAGAGGGGAAGGGAGGGTAAGAGAGAGGGAGAAAAATATCCATGTGAGAGAGAAACATTGATCTGTTGCCTTTTGCATGTGCCCCAACTAGGGACTGAACCCATACATGTGCCCTGACTGGGAGTTGAAACTGGGAAAATGCTCCAACCAACTGAGCTAAGCCAGCTAGGACCAAACACATGTAAAACTCTAATTGCTATAAATACAGTGTAGGAGAGAGATATTACTCTGTATGTATGTGTGTGAGTGTGTGTGTGTGTGTGTGAGGGGCTGAGAGGAGATGCTTGAATTGACTTGGATTAGGAATTAACTAGAAAATATTTAAAGGAGAGAACATTCAAGGCAGATGTAACAGTTTAGGAAAAGGCCCTGTGACAGCCAAGGCATTGCAAATAGAGTGGACTGAAAGGAAAACACAGTGGGACTGGAGCAGCAGGAAGAAGAGAATATGTTATATGAGTTGATTTGAGAGAGTAGGTAGAAGCAAAACTATATAAGAGAGACATAGGCTATTTGAAGGAATTTTGTCTTTATTTCATTGAAAGGGACACTCTAGTTGTTTCCATTGCTGTTGTAATAAAGGGCCACAAAATTAACTGTTTAAAGCAATGCAAATGTATTGTCTTATGGTTCTGGAGATCAGAAATTGAAACTCTTTTTCACTGGGCTACAGTCAAGCTGTAGGCAGGTCTGTTCTTCCTGGGCTCTTTGAGGGGAGAGACAGTTTTCTTGCATTTTCAGGTTCTAGTGGTCACCTCTATTCCTTGCCTTGTATCTCTTCCTCCATCTTCAAAGTGAATTACTTCAGTCTCTACGTCTGTCATCACATTAACTTCTGCTCTGACACTGAACTCCTCTGCATCTCTGTTATAAGGACCTTTGTGATCACATCAAGCCCACCCAGATAATGGAGAATAATCTACCCATCTCAGGATCCTTACTTAATCACATTTGCAAAGTGCTTTCCATCATATAAGGCAACATTCACAGCCCCTAATAATTAGGACAAGGGCAAAACTGAGGGCCATTATTCAGCCTACCATGGAAGCCATTAAATTTGTTTAAGAAGGAAAATTGGTGTGTGCAGATTTGTATCTGTAAGAGATCGCCCTGGGTGCCTTGTGAAGGACCAATAGAATGAAAACCAGGTTTATGTCAGTGAACTATTTTGGAGGCCAGTGAATTGGTCCTGGCAAGGACAGAAGGAAAATAACTTTATTCAGGAGTTGTGAGCTATAACGTGTTGGCTAACAGAGTCCTACCTAGACTGTTAGAGTTAGGATCTTAAAGAACACTGTCATTGTGGTACTGGGTCTGGCTTCTGCTGGTTTTCAAGGGCTGGCACTAGCCTGACTCTGCATTCAGTGATGTGGTGATGACTTGAAATCGGCCATGGTGGGAGTAGTTACACTATGGGAATTCGCAAACACTCCAGTTAGCCATGACTTTCCACCTTTCCTCACCCCAAGATACGGTTTATCAGCACCCCATAGACATTATGTAACCACTGCATTGGCCTAAGAGGTCTCCTTGTCTTCTCAGACTCTGCTTCCAATAACATCAAGCTCACTCCTCATTCTGCTGTTGATCTGTCCTGGTTCTTAGTTGTTTCTTTGTGGAGACAGAAAATGGTAGTAAAGGCTGATTTTTCAGAACGGGATCTCTCCCTTCCATTTCAGTATTTTCTACAAGTTTCATAATGAACATGCAATATATTTTATAATTAGAATTTTTAAAAGTCATCTTTACATTTTTAATGGTGATTTGAAAAGCACATGCAAATAAGTGTACAATGGAACACTTGTTTTATAGTGTTGACTGCTAAACTGTGATCTAATCACTATAAAAATGGATTTCTAGCCACAATTATCTATAAGTCACTTTTTGAGTTTTCTATGGAATTTGTTACGGGCTTATTCTCTTGATTTGTTTAACACAGGAAGGAAGATGATCTCAATGATAAAAATGAGAACAATAGAGTACTTAAAAGTTATAAGCATTCAAACATATGAAATTATAAACTATAAAGCACACCATGAGAGAGTTGCAAGAGAAGTTTCAATTTGGCATTGCACATGGTCTTGAGACGATAGGAAGTGATGAAGACTATGATCTCCGGAACAGAACTTCCTGCATTCAAGTCCCAGAATTGCTACTTGTTCTCTGTGCTTTCTGTAAAGGGACTAAAACTCTCTTTGCCTCAACTTCTTCATTTCATTTCTGAAATGGGGATAATTATTGTTACAGCATCAGATGTTCATGAGATTTAAATTAGTTATTCCACATGAACCCTCACAAGAGTGCTTGGTACATGTTAAGCACTCAAGAAGTATCAGTTACTATTTATTGATATTTAATTACAGATATTCTTATTTGTTTCAAAATAGATTTTCCTATAAGAAAAGCAATTTAAAGATTTTCTGTAATTATACAATCCTACCACCTTCTTTCCCCTATTGATCTTCCAACTGAGAAAATGAGTGATTCAACAAAGTAAAATTGATGTTAAAAAAATGTCCCAGATATGTTAGATATTTGTTTTCATACATTTGATTATTTAAAATCAGTTCTCTCAATACACTTGTGATTTTCAAATATTATTGATAACCTGGCTATTAAATCCCCAAAGAATGTTGTTACTACAGCAACCTTATTCAGGTATTACTTTATACTTCATCCCTCCCCAATTGAATGCACACACCCATCACTCCTCATTTCTTTCTCTTGGCAAGTTTTCTGAGGTGTGTACCAAGTTCTTGAAGAGCTGAATATCATCCTGCCTTGAGTTAAACAGAAGCCAGCTGGCACCATTTATCTCTTCAAATTACAAGAAAATGTGAGAAACAACAGGGTATCTATATGGGGTTGGGCAGAGCCCTAAAGGGCAGCTATGTGTGAAAGAGTGTACCATGGCAATGAACTTGAGAATTAGGTGTAATCCTGGAAGGTTCAGACTTGACAAGACTTATCTCAAGGTGGTGGTATGATCAGATTTAAAATATTGTTTTTCTACTCTGTCTAGCTGCATCTTAGAAAGTTAGATATTTCCATGAGGATGTTAGTGTGGGAGGAAATTAATTTTCTTTCTTTGTGCTAGAATCAATAGATAGTTTTTTGATGGCTTCCTCAAATCCCAGAAGATATGAAACATTTAAGTTTCCTAATTATTCATTATTTTTGTTGAATTCCATCAAAAGGTGATTCTTTTGATGTAGGTTGAGTTTTATAATGCACCACTTTGAAAGGAAACAAATACTCCTTTGTAAGCATTCTATGCCCTATATGAGTTTAATATTAGTGAAAATTCATAAAGGATTTTTATTTCAGTCAAAATGTTATAAAGTAATCTATTTGAAACCACATACAGAAAGATTAGCCAAGATGAATATATGCATGATATTTTTAGAAAGCAGAAATAAGTAGAAATCTTTCTTAGCACTTCTTTCTGTGTAAAGCCTTAGTGAAAAAAGAAATTACATAAGAAAAATCATAAATTTTAAATCTGGATTATTAGAAAGAAAGGATAAAGGTTCATCCTAGAAAGCTTTTTAAAGACATATTCATCTTTGTTACCACATTTCAGAAAACATAAGACACAAGGACAGGATAATTTGCTTTAACACATGCATACTTGTAGAATGTGAGGCAGCTGGTGAAATGAGTACAGCCTTGAGAAAAGGTTGTGCCTTTAGACTAAATGAAAGAAAACTTTGGAAAGTATAGTTTTTCTGTTGTATGAAGAAACAGATATTACATGTTTCAAAAACTAGCTTAGGAATTAGTGTAATAGAAAAGAAAAAGCACAACATACTGGGTCACAATCAATGTTGCTTCAAGTATAATAAAAATGTACTTCAGAATACTGTACAGATGAAAACCTACAATGAAAGTGGACATGCAACCTTCAGAATCTTGGTTCTGTTCTATATGCCACCCTCACTAGCATACTGGGATTCCCTCTAGGCCAGCATACTGCTGGAACAGTGGTTTTCAGACTTTTTGGTCTAGGACCCTTTTGTAGTCTTAAAAATTATTGAAGTGCCTTTCTGTGGGAGCATATCTATCAATATTAGCTGAATTAGATATGAAAACTGAGAGATTGATGATATCACAAATCAGGGAGCCTCTAGAAAACTCCACTGGACACTCCTGAAAGATATAAATTGAGAAGGCAAATACGTTTGTAGTATTTCCATGAAAATAGTTTTGACCTCACAGACCTTTGTGTCTCAATTGCCCCAGTGGTCCCTGGAACATTCTTTGGGAGCAGTTATACTATAGGGCTAACTGGAGAATTATCAGGACATTCAGTGACAGGAACTCTGAAGGACCTAAGGGAAAAAAAGTATCAACTAGCATCCTCCAGGGTATAAATTCTCTCTGACTGAGACTTAAAATTCTCTGGATAATATATTCAAGCATATGATTTTTATTTAAGGAATAAAATAATGTAATTAAAAAGGTAAGAGATGGGGGAAGGGATTGGAGCATTATTTGACAAATATTGTTTGGGTTCCCACAGTATATAGCAGGCACTAGAGAGACGAAAAAGATTTCAAAAATGTGATTCCGTTCCTTGACATGTTCATAATCAAGGGAAAGACGTCATAAATAATTGCTCCAATAGAGTGAAGAAGAAAATTCTCAGACACCCTAGCGGAGGGAAAGATGACTTTTGACAAACCATTTCAGGAAGTCTCAGAAGAGGTGACATTTATGATTAGGTATGCACAAGGAATGTATCATTGTGAACAGGAGTGGGCTAGGTGGTTAGTTCAGCAAAGAGCACAGCAAGTAGAGGGTGACTAGGTGGAAAGACACAGAAGGGCATGCTTCGGGAGGGGTGGCACTTTCAGTAACTGAAGCACTGATATGGAGTAGAAAAGTTTAAACAGGGTAGGTGGGAAAGGTCAGGCAAGACTGCAGATGGCCTTATATGCTCACTGGAAAGATTGAGCATTGCCCTATAGACAGTGGGAAGCTGCTGAAGTGTTTTAAGCAGAGGGATACTTTGTTCAAAATTATGTTCCAGAAAGTTGGTTTAGTGCCTTTGGGAAGGATTAAAGATTTGAGGATGAAATTATGGTTTGGAAGAGCACATTGGAGCATCTTTTAATAGGCCAAGCAAGAAGGAAGCCATCTTGTACAGGTTCTAGAATCAGTCTGCCTAGGTTCAAACATTGATTTTGGGACCACAAACAATTATGAACTGATATGTGCCTTCATTCCCTCATCTGTAGAGTAGAAGAGTAACAGTAGCTACTTTACAGAATTCTTGTAATGATAGAATTATTTGAATCGAAAAAATAAAATACCATGATAAAATAAAACAGCATTAATACATTATGACTTTGCAATATATATTAGTTTTCATTATAGGTGTGTAACACCATAAGAAAGAGGACAAAGGGAACAGATTCTAGAGATATTTAGGGGCTATGATTCACAGGATTTGTGTGATATTATTGGATGGTGGTAAAAGACAGTCAAATGTTTAGGTTCACGAGAATCCAGGGGAACTTAAGACAGTAGGTGATGATGGATGGGGACAAAGAGCCCAGAGAGAAGCAGAGAAACTAAGACCTATTTTCACACAAATGTTTTTCTGTGAAAATGGTGGCAAATGTTTATTTACCACAGTTAACTCACATAATGTGCATATGAAGGTGTAGTGTCTGTGACTGATGATAAAAGATAGTCAAGAAATTTTAAGGAACAAGATGGAAGAATTTATTTGTGGCAAATCTCTCAGACCAAATCAAGGGAGGAACAGAGTAACTGAGCCTATAACAAAAATATATGTAATTTCTCATTGAAATCAAGTGCTCTCCTCGAGAATTGGAGGGTGCTGAGCAGCCTTTCATGGAAGGAATTAGGTGTAAATTAATAATTCAAGCTTGACAAATTTGTATTTTTAGCACAAAAAAAACTAGAAAAGTGTGAACATATGACAAGGAAGATGAAGTGTTCCTTGCACCAAAAGACCCAGACTATGTAAATTTCTCTTATAATAAGTCAGATTAGGAGTAATGAAAAATGTTATGCATGGGGAAGTTTTTTTTATCTAGATGGTCAAAAGGTGCTAGTTTAAAAGAAACAGAGTTCTCCCAAATATGTACAAACCTTGTTGTAGATCCATCAACAGTTAAAAAGTAGTGAGTGAAAACTAAAATGAAATAGCACTTTTCAAACACAAATAATAAGGTGAATGCTCCAAGATATCAGAAGAACATGTAAGCTAGGCATCTTTCCATACTGTACTTATGCTAACCATTTGCAAAGATGTGGAAGAAATCCACACACACGTGAAAAAAACAATTACTTGGACAAAGGAACTTCCAAATCTCAGAATAAGGCAATGAAAAAAGATAAATGGATTAAATGGAGGAACAGATGTTACAGTAAGAATATTCTGGATCACTTGTGTTTTCAGAAGAGAGTGGTAAAAGGGAATGAGGAAGTGTCCTCTTTAAAATTAGAATGTCTGATGAAAGAACTTAGCCAACTAATAACATGCTAAGCAGTATTAAAATCTGTGCCAATTCATAAGCTCTTTGCTTCCAGACACTAGTCATATAATACTATAGTCACATGTGAATTCACAAAATGTGAAGCATTTTCTTTAATGGAATAACTTTATCCCCACTGCTAGAATGTGTTGTTTAGAATCAGAGAGAATTAGCTCATGTTCTCTGAGTGGCTGAGGATGTAAATGATAATATCATCAAATTACAGGTTGGTCTTAAATCTTAAAATTGATTACGAGGTATGTCTAGAAAAGCATTTTCTTCTGTCCACCTTCTATTCCTTTACTGAAATACCATTGATCAGCACTTAACATGGGAATTTGGATTTGTAATTGCCTTGGTGAGTGAAAGGGTGCCATACATACAAGGGCACCTGTTTCCTACTGCAGTATGAGAACTCATCGTCTCTGGGATGCGTGTTGCGCCTCACACTTGTTCCTTCCTGCATCCCCCAGCACGCACGCATCCTTTTGCTGGTAAGCCCTCCTTGGGGTTATAAAATGGATGAGATATTTCTGAGATCTAAATATACAGGAACGTAATTTTAACATATTGTGTCATTAAGAAGTTTAGGAGCTTTTAGACACAATCTGGAGGTAGTGGGAAATTAGATGCAGTGTTGCATTAGACATGTTTTTAGTATTTTCTTCTTTTTGTAAAAGCTGTAATTTTCAGAGTTTAGAACCAATTTAATGTCCCTAGAGTTACAGCTTTTTTGTATCCATTGTCCATTAGGTGAATTACTAAGCCAAGAATGGAATCCATTTATAATGTATAAAATACTGTGAAATGTCTTAAAAACAGGGAGGAAAAGCATTGGGAGTCCATTAAATTTGAAGACAGTTCTGAGGTTCTTCTTATAATCATATAATGTTTTTTGTGCTTTGATAATATGATGCATTAGAAATTGGAAGATTTATTTAAAAGTTTGAATTCAATGAAAATTTATATAGAACTAATGCAAAATGCATTATGTTTGACATTCCAGATACCTTTCAAAACTGAGTGTATTGTAAAAAAACCTTAATAATATTTATTATTTTTGTAACAAATTAATGAATAACCAATAAAATTCTACTAAATGCCTTACCAGTGATGATGCCACTATTCTGGCATTTAATATGTGTAGAAAATTTGGTTTTCAAATACGTATTTTGAAGAAAGTCTAGTGTAGCCTAAAATGAAAATAATTTGTCTAAAGAGAATCATTATAAGGTGTGTATGACATATATGTGTGTGTGTGTGTGTGTGTGTGTGTGTGTGTGTGTGTGTGTATGAAGTGTTTGGACACATCTGCCCATATCCAATGACTAGATTTTTATCCACAATATATTGAGAGTTCGCGTGTATGTGTTGGTGTGTGCTGTGTTGGGTACTGTGAGATTCTAAACCATAATTAACTGAAAGTTTTGCTACATTTTCCCTTCATAGGTAAGAGGAAAATTTCAGGGAAAAAAAAGTAAATATCAAATTATAGTTTACTAAAAAGATAAATAAAATATAAAATTGTTACTTCCGGAGTATGTCCTGTGATTCTCACAGCTGCTGCCAAGTTTCGGCAACTTCTCACACCTGCAGCGACAGGGCTGTCACGGGGAGCCTTACGACATGGCCGTTGATGCTGGTCACAACCAGGCCACTCGCAGCTGTTTCATCAGGTTTAACCTACTCGTAACCTTTTTCAGAAAGATAAGGCTGTGGTACTAAATTACGGTTGAAATATCTTTTAAAAATGTCAAATCATTCACTAAAGTAGAGAAATGTGACATATTTAATACAAATTCAAATAGAGATTGCTACAAAAAATGCTTTTCTAACTCTTGTTAAAAGGATTTTTTAACTGAGAGAATCTTACTAACCAGGCCCTGATAATGTTCTATGTGTGTTTGCCTACACAGTCAGGTATACTACTGAATCTGAAAAATAAAAGCTTAGTTGTATGTTACAAAGACCCAGCTGGGCATGACAAATAAATATAGGTAGGTTTTTCCTCACATAACAAACCTGGAGGTAGAAAGCAAAGGGCAGGTATGATGGGACTATGATATTATCATGGACCCTGCTTCTTTCTGTCCTTCTGATTAGCATTTTTAACCTTTCGACTAGTGGACAGCTATAGCATTAAACCCAGGCCAGGAAGAAGAAAGAAGGAGCAGCATGGGACCAGCCTCATTAACCCCTTTTATTAAGGGAACAAATGTCTTTCCAGAAGCTCCAGCTTATATTGTATACGTCAGAAAAATCTCTATGATCATCCTTAACTACAACTAGAAGAGTACATTTTCTTTTCCAGACTCTGTAGGAAGTGTGAGGGAGAGGAAGTGGAGGAGGAATATTGAGGAAGTGTTGGATTACCAATGAACAAATCAACATATCTTTCACATTTTACTTGTTTCTTTTTCCTTCCTATTCTTTTTCAAGTTGGCTAACCTATACATTGTGAGTATTACAGTAGACTGAACCATATAAAATTTCTAACATCTGTACATTGTTGATTTATAAAAGTGGCAATGTTATATGGCTTGATCTAATGCTTAAATTAATGTCTGTTGATAAAAGCATCTCTTGTTACCAAGTAACAAGAAAATAAACTATAAAGTCATAATATCAAAAATTGTACAGTTTGCCCAGGCCAGTGGGGCTCAGTTGGTTGGAGTGTTGTCCCAATACCGAAAGGCTGTGGGTTCAGTTTCTGGTCAGGGCACATGTCTAGGTTGTGAGTTCGGTGCCCGGTCAGCATATGTGTGGTGGGGGAAGGAAGGGCAGCCCATCGATGCTTCTGTCTCGCATTGATTTTTCTGTCTCTCCTTTTCTCTCTCACAATGCCATGGGAAAAAATGTCCTAGGGTGAGGATTTAAAAAATTATACAGTTCATTTTAATTTTTCATAACTTTGAAAAATCCTTTAGCTCTCTAGATTTCCTGGATGAGAGAGAATCAGACATCAGTTCTCAATCTATGTTAACTTTATTGGTCATAAGAATAGCACCAAGTCTCTGTTTCTCCCCTAAGAGTAAATTGTAAGATTTTCAGTGTGTCTCCCCAGGCTTTGAGTTAGAAAGTGTCACTCATATCCACCCATCCCCCAAAGGAAGGCGCAGGGACTTCCAGCTTAGAGAGACTTTCTCCAAAGAAATCTTTTCACCAGTCTGTTCCCTTTAAGTTTTTTTCCCTGATCCCTGTTTATGTCTCTGATCTGGCTGAGGGGTTCAGGAGTCACGGAACAGACTCCATGTGTAAACTCTGCGTATGGTGTGTGTATTGGCAAGGAGTCTTTACTCCCTTTGTAAATTTCACATATGCTGTGCGTGTGTGTTGGCAGGGGGAACATTTTGGTGTCAGGAAAAATGACTGGGACAGGAAGGGTTCATCCTGATATGAAGGAAGGGAGGGCGGGAGGTGGGGAAGGAAATTCACTTTTTCAGTATCTCATTCTAGAGTCTGTTCATCTTCATCTGTGGACGGGGACTTCAGCACCCAGCAAACACGGCGATCACACACATGTGCTCGATAGAATGCTGTCTTCAGTGCTGAAATCTTTATCTTATTGTTTTAAGATGAGACATATCCTGGCCTTTTTTTATGTGATACTAAAATCACCAGTACCAAAAAACAGACTGGAAAATTCCTTCATCTGAACAGCTCAGGGGTCTTTTCTTGCAGGATTTGGAAGGGGGGCTATTTAGGGATGGCCAACCATGCAGGCAGACCTAAGGAACAATCGCACGGAAACCCATGTGAAGTTAAATTGGCAGTCAGCTCTAGTATTTCTTATGGCAGAGCTGCCTATTGGGCAAATAATATGCATTTTATAAAAACATTCATAAATGTAAATTCACACAAGAGACTGAAATGGCTCCTTAGGGTTAAATGAAATACATATTAACAACACTTATGAATAGTAAATAGCATGCACTTTTAAAATGTGCTCAATGTGTATTTACATAATAGCCTGTAAGAGTTCCACTGTCAAGTAAATAATACTGCAGTTGCCCTTAAAAGTCTTTAATTACCTACAGTATTTGCAAAGTACGCTCTAATGGATTTCTGGTTTGTGTTAGCACTCCACTCTCTTCTCAAATTTGTTCCTTTTCTTTTCTTCCCTGGTTTCAAATACATATATATTTGTGAAAACAATTTTAAATTGGCATTGAAAGAAACTACCCATCTAGGTAGAATGGCCTTGGAAGGTTTCACTTGTGTGCGAAGTGAAAATGGCAGTATCATGCTGACAGCGTATCCATCAAGAGCATCTTGTAAATGAAAACAAGTAAACAGAGAAGAGAACACCCAAGGGACTCATGGAGCAGGCAGTTGTGGGCAGACTGTGCTTTGTGGAAGTGGAGCCAGCGTTTCAGCCCTCACCTGTTCTGTTCCTGGGACCTGGTAGCTCGTAGGTCCATTTTCTGTTTTTCTGCTTTACCATACAGTTATCCTGCTTACAAACTAAGGTTCTAGTCTCTGTTACCAACTAGTTTCTGGCTCCTTTAGGGCAATGGGAAGTATTGAATGGAGGCTGGAAGGTAGGAAAAAGATATAAATCACATTTCTTTCCTTTTCTATCTGCTTCAGGCATACATCCAACAATGGCTGTAGCACATTACCCCTCGGCGCCCCCTTCCAGCTCACCCCTCAGGTGTCCCTTGGTTCCATGTCCTTCTGTGGCCCAGGTTCCTAGGCTCCAGCTACATTGCCTCCTCTCTCCAGTCCTCAGAATGCTAGCAGCTCCTTGAAGTTGCTAATCTTTTTGCTGCCTCATAGTGTCTTGGCTGATCTTCCAATTTTCTTACTGCTAGTAACCAATCGCCCAGATTAAATTATCCCTCTTGAATAACTTGGCGTGGGGTCTTTGTTTCCTTGGAGGGTCTCTAACTGATAAAACTGGTCTGTGGTAGTTCCCTCCCCAATGAAGCTGTCTGAGTGCATCAAAGGTATAATTGCCCTCTTTCCTATTCCCTGGAAAGCATCTTTTTTAAAAAAATTACTTTATTGTTGTTAAATTACAGTTGTCTGCATTTTCCATCCACCACTCCCCCCAACCCTAGCCAACCCACCTCCCTCCCTTGCTTCCACCCTCCCCCTTGGTTTTGTCTAAGTGTCCTTCATAGTAGTTCCTGAAAACCCTTCCCCCCAATGTCCTCTGCCCCCTCCCCTCTGGCTGTTGTTAGATTGTTCTTAATTTCAATGTCTCTGGTTATATTTTGTTTGCTTTTTCTTTTGTTGATTATGTTTCAGTCATAGGTGAGATCATATGGTATTTGTCCCTCACCACCTGGCTTATTTCACTTAGCATAATACTCTCCAGTTCCATCCATGCTGTCACAAAGGGTAGGAGTCCCTCTTTCTTTCTGCTGAATAGTATTCCATTATGTAAATGTACCATAGTTTTTTGATCCATTCATTTACTGATGGGCACTTAGGTTGCTTCCAGCACTTGGTTGTTGTAAATTGTGCTGAAAAACATCTTTTATGACTTCACATTAAATCTGTTAGTTAAAAAGTCACTAATATTAACGGTCCCTATCTCTAACTCTAGTTCTTGTGTTAGCTCTAAGACTGATCTTAAAAGTAACCTAAACTTACACTGACCCTTTACCTTACCATAGACCTAAACTTATTTTAAACCCATCTGTAATTTAAATTATAATCCAAGTCCTAAAAGTAAATTTAACTCTAAACCTAACCATAAAACCCAACCCTTACTGTATCTTTTTTTAAATATATTTTATTGATTATGCTATTATAGTTGTCCCTTTTCCTCCCCTTCTCTCCCCTCCACCCTGCTCACCCTCTCCCACCGACATTCCCCCCCTTTATTTCATGTCCATGTGTCATAAGTTCTTTAGCTTCTACATTTCCCATACTATTCTTACCCCCCCATCTATTTTCTACCTACCATCTATGCTACTTATTCTCT
>CM052540.1:36174385-36198748 GCA_028533065.1 Trachops cirrhosus | reverse complement strand
TTTTTTTTTGAGTTCTTATTTCTCCATTCTTTTCTGTTTGGTTGTTTCTTCCTTCCTTCTGGTCCACTCTATTGATTTGAGTCCCAGTTTCCTTCCCATTACTATTGGTTCCCTGTGCATTTTCCTTCATTTCTCGTATCGTAGCCTTCATTTTTTCATCTAATTTGCGACCAGAATCAACCAATTCTGTGAGCATCCTGATCACCAGTACTTTGAACTGTGCATTTGATAGGTTGACTATCTCTTGGTCGCTTAAAAATATTGGCTGTGGGGCTTTGATTTGTACTTCAGTTTGAACCATGTGTTTTTTTTTTTTGTTTTGTTTTGTTTTGTTTTGGCCATGGCTGTTACCTATGAGAGGCAGAGCTTTAGGTGTTCACCAGGGCAGGGCAACCCATTTGCTGGGTTGTGACATTGTATGCGGGGGGGCGGGTCCGAGAGGAAACAACGGCGCTTGCTCCTCTCTCCATAGCATTTCACTCCCTTCTGCTGCTTCCCCCAAGCAACTGGGCCTTTCTGGTGCTAATTCCCATGTGGGTGGGCTTGCATATGTTCTAGGACCCCATGGGTCTCTCCTGTGGGACTGGGAGTCTCTAACTGTGCCTGAACCCCCACAGGTGTTTTCAATCAGTGTCCCGAGGTTTTATTTCCTGGTGCTGGAACCCCGGGCTGTGTGGTCTGTCTCACTGCCCAATTTCACCTGGTTTATCTGTGCTCGAATGTGGCTCGGACAGCCAGGCGCCTTGCACGCAATGCCTCGCTTCGCAGTCACCGCCTCGCTGGGTCTGCGAGTTGCCTGTGTGCTCCGGATGCCTTATGCGTGGGGATGCCTTTTGCGCTGGGGATGCATTACACATTGCTTTTCGTGCCCACCCCTCTCTGCCCAGCCACCTGACTCTGCCCCTCCTACCAGTCTGGGTAAATGTGTATATTTTAACTCCTCGTTTGTCCTACTTCCAAACAGTTCAATTTTCTGTCAGATCGGGCTGTTATCTTGTTTGTAAATTGTTGCTGACCTTATTTTGACTGTTCGAGGAGGCACAGTGTGTCTACCTACGCCTCTATCTTGGCCAGAAGTCCCTTACTGTATCTTAACTATAATATAAATGCCAACCTTAATCAAAACCCTAATCCTAACCTTAAGTTTTGCTTTCCCTAAACATTAACTAATTCTAAGCCTGACATTAAACCAATTTATAACTTTAATCCTAAATATTACATTCTTCCTCACCCAAATCCTGACCCTCAATATCAATCAAAGTCTCATACTAATTCTCACACTAAACCCAAACCTAGAACTAACCCCAATAGTAACCTTAACCTAAAATGTAAATGTAACCCTAACCTAAACCCTAACCCTAGTTATATACCTAAACTGCACCCTAACTCTAAACCTAATGTAACCAACCCTCCCCCTCTACCTCACCAACACATTACTTCAACAAAAGCCTTACCCAATGCCTCACCCTCATATCTAACATAAGCCTACTTCTAACTGTAACACAAAACTTTGTTTAAAACCTTACCCTCATACTCGCCCAAGTACTTACCATAACTCTGATTCTTATTTTTAGCCAGAACTCTAACCACAACTTCAACAGTAACTTTAAACCAAATCTATCTCTAACTCTAAGTCTAACCCTTAATTTACCTTTCCCCTAAAACTCACTCTACTCCTAGCACATATATTATTTCTAACATACACCCTAAAGCCCAAGCCAGACCTGATTTGAAGCATAACCCAAACCCTATTACTAACCCTAAGCTCACCCTCATTATATTATAACACTGATCCTAATACAAACCCCACATTTTACTACTATCCATACCTCTAACCCAATCTTTAATCTTAATCCTAACATGAGACCTAACTCTCTTTTTCACCTTAACCCTCACACTACACTAACCTACATTAATACAACCCTCCCCCAAAGCCTTAACCAAAACCTTACACTATCCCTAACCCTAACCTTAACCCTTACTACAAGTCAAACACTGAATCTAACTCTAAATGTCACACTCACACCCAACCTGATCCTAATCTTAACCCTAACTCAAACTCTAACACTAACTTTAAACCTAAACTTAACTTAAACCCTAATGCTTACACTAACTTCAACCCAAACTTTAACAATAAACTGAAACTGAACACAAACTCTAATCTAAATTTAACCCTAACTTTCACTTTTACCCTCACTTTCCCTCTAAGCCTAACCCTAAATTTATACTTACGCTAAACCAAACCCTAACCCTAACCCTCACTTTGACCTTCACACTAACTCTAACCCTAACAATAAAGCTCATGCTTACTCTGTGTCTCTCCCTCACCTATAAGCTAACCTTAAACCAAACACTAACCCTCTCCAATACGCTTACCCTTATAATCTACCTAAGCCTCACAGTAACCCTATCCCTAACACTAATTCTAATTCTCACCCTTACTCTAAACATAAACTTAAAGTATCTGAAAATCTATCCTAATTAAAACCCTAACTCGAACCTTAAAACTATCGCCAATTCTAATCATATATCTAAACCTGTCCTAAATCTAAATCTAACATAAATTTAACCTTAACTCTAACCCAAACTTTAAACTATATCTGTAATTCTAGCTTTAATTCTGATGACTGCTTTATCCCTAAATCCTAAAGCTAAACCTAACTCAAACACTAAAACCAATTCTAATCCTAAACCGGACCTTAACCTAGACAATAACCTGAATCTTATCACTCACTCTCACACTAGCACTAATTTTATCCCTAAAACTCACCCTTGCATGCATCCTCATTTTAAGGTTTTCTTAGCTCTGACACTACACCTAACTCTCACCTAACCCTAAGCATAATTCAAAACATAAACCTAAAGAAAAGACGATACTCACTTAAATTCGGACACTAACTTTAAACCTATGCCTATCCTAAACTCTACCCATAAACCAGCCCTAAGTGTAACCTTAATGTAGTGTGTGAGTTTGATCCCTGGTTGGCAGGGTGCGGTGGGGTGTATACAAAAAGCAACTGACCAGTGTTTCTCACATTTTTGTCTCTAGAGAAATCAATAAAAATGTCTTTGGGTGATGATTATAAAATCATCTATAATATTAGTCACTAATATTAGTGCCTTTTTAGGACAAAGAAGGCAAATTTACATATTACATTAGACATAGCAATGTAAGTCCAGATATTGAGATCAGCTACTTAAAAAGGCTGCATTGCTCCAGAAGCCTCATTAATGCAAACAGTGGCTATTGTATTTGACCAGTTTTGGTCTTGCTTTACTGCTTTAACATCCGCGGTTTTCAGAGATTCCCAACTGTGAGACTGTGGCTTCTTACTTGTTTGCCATAACACCACCCTCAAGCCATGTGGTTGCAATCTACAGTAACTCCGGGGCATAATAAGTAATGAAAGTCAGTGAAAAGGTGGTAGAGGGAATCTTGATGAAATAATGTGCTTGACAAGAGGCATTCCATTTTTGTTTTTAGATTAATGACTCGATATGAGCCACACAAAATACAGTTGTCACCAAATCCGGCCCTCTGGGCTACTGTTTGAGACTTTTTCAATTGACTGCGCTATCTGGCAAGAAGCACTCACATTCCATTCTTCCATATTCCCATTCTTTCTCTGCCAGTCTCCCTACTGACACAATCAGTCACATTCATTCCTGCCTTGAATTTCATACATCTGTAGGTCCCACTCCCCCACCCAGTCAATTCGTAGCCTACAGACCTCATGCCCTGTGCTCAATCTCAGCCCCATTCATTCTTCCTCAATCCCTGTCCTTCCCATCCTAGTGTGAGAAATGTATGGCATTTGGAAATCTACAGTTAGAAATCCAATACTTTGAAATTTTTCATAGTTAAAATTTTCACTGATGTATTTATTAAAACATAAATTACTTTACATTTTATTTAATATTTATATCAAATGTCACCATTGCAAGGGAGGGCAAACTGGGGAAAACATTGAGTGCTTACTCTGAGCTAGGCACTGTCTTTGGTCTTTTAATTAATTCCTTCTCATGGTACTCTTCCCCCATAAACTTCCTTCGTGATTGTAACTGAGAACAGTGCTCCCCAGTGAGAGGAGAGGTTATAACTAGAAGGAGCAGGGAATGAGGACAGGTGGCGAAAGATGCTACAACTTCCTTAGCTCGTGGCATTGCCTGGAGTTGAGAGTCATCCTAACTGAAGATATGTGGGCCTCCGGACTGCTGGAGCTGAGATGGCCTGGGACAACCATTGAGTCCAGTGTCCTCTACTCATCCGTATCTGACTGATAAAGATCTGCTCTCTACTAGTTCCTGACCTAAATGCTTGCAGTAAACTGGTGAGAAAGATATACAAGACCCTTCTCCATGTGGAAGTCCTGATTCTAATGGAGGGGTTGTGAATGGATGTTAAACAAGCAAACAATTGTATGAAAAAGATAATTTTGGAAAATGAAGTTAAAAAATGGGATGCTATAAGAAAAAAAATAAATGAAATGAGAAACCACATTGGGCTGGGTGATGAGGAGGTGATTTCTGAAGAAGCCAGCCATGCACAGCTCTGGGGGACAGAGTTCCACATGGCAAGAAAAGCAAGTGCAGAGGCCCTGATTCCAGACACGTGTGGCAGATTTGCAGCAATGAAAGGCCAGCCTGGCTGGGATCATGGGGAGAAAGGGATAAGGGCAGGTTTTAAAGTTCAAGAGACTATCAAGTGACAAATCAGGTGTTGGTTTTTTAGGAAAAGTAAGTTGTTTGGATTATATTCCAGGTGCATGTGGACAGGAAAGCTGAGGCTCCGAGAGGTGAAGTGACTTGTGGATTTTACGTGGTTTCGTAGTTGTAGAGATGAAAACTCAGCCTGAAATTCTTAATTCAATGTTCACCACTGGTATCATTGATACAATATTCATATTGATGTATTTACCTGCTTCAAAGTAATCATCACCATAGCAAGAAACTTTGGACTTATTTTAATTTTTTATATTTTAGTTTTCTTTACCCTTAGATACTAAGGGCGGCAGAGGTCCCTTAGTATCAATTGATTCAATTGTACTAGTTGTCAGAGCAAAGTCTTGGTGGTCCTTAAGCACAGGAGCTCTCTAGAAAAAAAACATTGGGGCTGTTGGGAGCACAGAGTACATGTAAATCAGTAAGTGGCATTTAGCTGTCATTCATCACCTGGAGTTTGTTCAGCGTGCTAAGCAAAGCTGCCCTCCGAGGAGACCAGCCTACCCTGGAGCTGTAAATCTAAGGCCAGGCTTGCTTGTGATTATTAAAGATCCCTGGGCAATTTTTGTAAGAGATGAGGTGTTAATTCCAATGCCCTGGCTCAAATCCAACCCAGGAAATTACTTTTTACCTACCTAAATTACACTTAGACTTCCAATTGGAAATTAATTTTCAAGTTCTTTCCTGAAAAACATTACTGTTGAGCTCTGCAAGGAGTCCCAGTGTGCCCAAGAATTTCTTCCTCTCCAGCTTCTTTCCTGAGACCACTCCCCAAAATGTGTGCACTTCACCAGCTTGGTATGATTTGGATAGACCCAAAATCTCTCTGTGTGGCAAATACCTGTCAGTACAATTCTGTGTATTTCTGGGTATAAGTTGAATCTCTTTTTATTCACACTGTTACTTGCCTTAGAATCATTAGAGCTAACTCGTAATGTTTTTTTTAAAGATTTTATTTATTTATTTTTAGAGAGGGAAAGGGAGGGAGAAGGAGAGAGAGAGAAACATCAATGTGTGGTTGCCTCTCATGTGGTCCCCACTGAGGACCTGGCCCGCAACCCAGGCATGTGCCCTGACTGGGAATCGAACCTGTGATGCTTTGGTTCGCAGCCCGTGCTCAATCTGTTGAGCTATGCCAGCCAGGGCTAACTCGTAATGTTTTTATTCCTAACTAGATCAGTCTCTATAAGAAGCCAGGAAGTACAAATAATGCCCTTAGTTCTGAATTCTTCCCTTCCCTTCCCTTCCCTTCCCTTCCCTTCCCTTCCCTTCCCTTCCCTTCCCTTCCTATGTGCACACACCAGAGCTGAGAACTCCTTATTTACTTTTTCTTTTTGTCAGTTTTGTTTTCTTCAAAGTACCTCTTGTCAGCTAACATGTTATGCATTTTAATAATTTATTTATTCCCAACCCAGCTTAGAATATAAACACTATGAATGCAGGAATTTTTAAAACTTCTTTTGTTGATTGTCCATATCCCAGTATTAAAAATAGTGCCTGGTATATAGTAGGTGTTGTATAAATACCATTTAAATAAATGAACTGTTAAAAAACCACCCAAGCCCAGTTTTTTGGGTAACAGCTAAGAAGCACAATTTGGACACTCACAGTATTATTTGTTGATTTATTCATTCATTTGATAATCATTTATTAGTACCACTATATCAAGAAAAGTACAGCATCAGGATGATGAAGAGACATATTTGGATTCTCTCAGAGCTCTTAATCTAAATATGGAGAAGCGTGTGTAAGGAATTAACTAAAGAACTAACTATAAACCAGTGAGATAAAAGCCCATTTTCTGATATGCTGCAGGGTGGTAAAGGCTGTAGAATTATGATAGCTCCATTTGAGAAATTTCTTTTTTAGAATTTAATAGCATGGCAAAAAAAAACTCTTTCCTAAAGAAATTCAAGATTCTTTTTTTTTAATTGGAGAAGAAAACTTTCTGTTTCCCTTTTTGCTTTAGTGACTAGTCAATGAAAATGTTATAATCAATTGCAGTAAAAAAATGTATAAAATGTATCTAGTAGATGTGTCTGCCTTTCCATACTTTATATAATTTGCAATTGCTTTTTCTATGTGTATTTTAATTGTCATGTTGTAAAAATATACACACATATGTTTATGTGTATTTGTTTTAACTTTCTAAAGATTATGTATATATCAATAGGGCATCGATAATGAAGTCTCAGAGACACAGATGCTGGAGATAAAATAGTTGACCCTGCTCACCCACACTAAAACATTAAATGTATAAAAGTCTAAGATGCTATGCATGCACAATCCAGGCCCCAGGCCCCTGCCTAGGATCCTAGGTTTGGGAATTTACTCCAGTCTTTGCACACGTACTTCTAAGACTGTGATAAACCTTTATGTAGCCTCCTTCCCTACAGGCAGCTCTTGATTTTATTTTAAACCATTTCATTCACATGCAAACACTACTCATTGTAGAGAGTGGGTGTAATGCAATTTATTCCACATAACACCCCAGAATTGGCTTTTGTGTCCCACCTTCTGCAAAGGGCCCCAGTGCCTTTTGTTTTAGCTTCATCTAGGCCGACATTTCACTCTCTCCATTTTAATTTTTTCTCTCTCTTTGTAAATTGACTTTAGATTGTTCTTGCTCTATTTCATGTGTTCTGGTAAGCCACCTTAAGTCCATTCAGGAAAAAAGGTGGGAAACAAACAAACAAATAAATAAAGCTTTATAAAATAAGAGTATTTGAAACCATTTCTGTACATTGAAATATATAGTAAGAACTGAGCTTCCAAGGTAGCTATGCCAGACCTACTTATTCAGTGTTCAGGTCTGGAAGTCTGTATCTCCAGATATAAGAGCTATATGATACATAGACATTATCTTATTGTGTTCAGGCTGCTATAACAATAGCATAGATTGGATAGCTCACAGAAACAAATTTATTTCTCACAGTTCTGCAGGCTAAGAAGTCCGAGATCAAGGTGCAAGCAGAACTGGTGTCTGGCGGGGGGTTCCTGTTTCATAGACAGCTATCTTTTTGATGTGTCCTCACATGGAGCTCTCCAGGGTCTTTTTTTATAAGGGCACTAATTCCATTCCATGATGGCTCCACACTCATGACCTCATCACCTCCCAAGGCTACATCTCCTAATATCATCACATTTGGGGTTAGATTTCAAGTTAAGGATTTTAGGGAGACAAAAACATTGAGTTGATAACATTATACCCCTGCCCCCCACACCCCACAAAGTTCTGTCCTTTTCATATGCAGAATGCATTTATCATATCCCAACACTCCCAAAAGCCTTAACTTGTTCCACTATCAATTCTAAAATCTAAAATCCAAAGTTGCATCTAAATATCATCTAAGTAAGATATGGGTGAAATTCAAGGTATGATTCGTTGCGAAACAGATTATTCTCCAGCTGGGAACCTGTGAAACCATGTAAGTTATAGGCTTCCAAAATACAGTGATAAAACAGGCATAGGATAGATATATTAATACCAAAAGGAGAAATAGGAAAGAAGAAAAGAGTATTTGACCCTAAATAAGTTCAAACTACAAAGCAAAGTCCGTAAGATCGTAATGCTCAAGAATGATCTTCTTTGGCTCAATGTTCCGCCCCATGGGCCCAAGGGGGTGGAGGTCCCACCTTTTGGATACACCGGGTGGTGCTCAGTCCTCACAGTTTCGCTGGGCTGGGATCGGGCCCCCAAGACTCCCAGTGGCTCTGCTAGCATGGCTTTGGGCGGAGGCTAGCTGATTGTTGAAAACAAGGCCATGGTCCTCCCTTTTGAAATCAAGATAATAGTTTTGATGATTTCTGAATTGTCTTTGGGGTCATTCTATTATTGTCTTAGAGAATAGCTCCCTCCTTCTGCTAAGAGGGCTGATCCATAATAATCCTACTAAGTGGTCCCTTTGCCACACCCTTGGTGTTCTCTTCCCACCATGCATTTTCACTTTTTATAACATGGAGAGGTGGAGAATGTTCCAAAATCTTTAAGTTTTGTTTCCTTTTTGCTAAACAATTTTACCTTTAAGTCATTTCTCTCTTCTTATATTTTACTATAAGCAGTAAGGAGGAACCAAGCCACACTTTCAATACTTTGCTTAGAAATAACTTCCACTAAATATCTAACTCTATTGCTCACTAAGTTCTACCTTCTACAAGACACTAGAACATGAACACAATTTGACCAAGTTGTTTGCCACTTTATAACAAGGGTCACCTTTCCTCCAGTTTCCAATAACTTGCTCTTGACTTCTACAGGAGACCTCATCAGAATACCCCTACCATACATATTTCTTTCAACATTCTGTTCTGGATCACCTAGGTATTCTCCAAGCAGACTGAGGCTTTCTGTACAGCGTATTGCCTTTGGAGTTGTTTTTATGGCAGTGTAGGATCTTTTTAGCACATACCTCAAAACTCTTCCTGCATTACCCAGTTCCAAAGCCACTTCCACATTTCTAGGTGTTTGTTACAGCAATACCTCACTTGTCATTACCAACATCTGTTTTAGTCCATTTGCAATGCTATTGTGAAAAACCATAGACTAGGTGTCTTATAAAAACAGAAATTTATTTCTCATAGTCCTGGAAGCAAAAAAAAAAAAAAAAAAGAAAGTCTAAAATCAAGGTATAAGCAGATTTGGTGTCTTTTGAGAACCTGCTTCCTGGTTTGGAGACAGTTGTCTTTTTGCTGTGTTCTCACATGGCAGAGGAACAAGAGAACTCTCTTGGGTCTCTTTTATAAAGGTCCTAATCCCATTCATAGGGCTCTTCCTTCACGATTTTATCACACAGAGGATACTCCTTCTTATACCATTACATTAGAGATTGAATTTCAACACATGAGTTTTGGAGGGACACAGACATGTATAAACTCCCTGGATGATTCAAATCCCAAGGCAAACCATTCCTCAAATCCATGGATAGTAGAAACATCTCTTTATCTCATAATAAATCCATCCCCATTTTACTAATGCTCACAGGGTTATCATCCAACCCTTAACCAGCCCATAGGTAAAACAGTCATAATTGTGCTTAATGTTTTCAATCCAAGTTGTTCAGGCTTAAATGACTTCATGACCCTCATTTCATTGCATTGGCTATACTTCTAATACAATATTAAACAATAATTTTTGACTTTAGGAAATGTCCATGGCATTTTCCCATTGATACTAGTATTTCCCTATTTAGAGCTTAATTTTATGTCTATCTATCTAATTTCTATCCATGAATATTATTGTAGATTTAAATATATTTTTCATGTTATGCCAGCATTAATAAATTCGTATTTTTTTTGAGTTTTTTAATCAGCAATTATAGTTGACTTTTGTTAAATGTTTTATCATCATTTAGAAACATAATTATGAATTTTCTCTTTGATGTAAATATAGCAAAATATATAACAGTATTTGATGTATTTAAACCATCTCTGCATTTCTAGAAATTATATACCTGTTCATGTGTTATTGAATTATTTTTGATGTGTTGGATTTAATTTGTTAATATTTTATCTAAAATGTTTACATGTGTATACATCTGAGATTGGTCTACAGATTTGTGTGTGTGAGAGAGAGAAAGAGAGCTAACTTTACCCATTTTAAAGCCGGTATCTAATAATCAGAATTTATCTTCTAGGAAGATGTGAAGGAATCTCACCCTATGCTCTTTGAGTTCATAAGTCCTTTTAACATTTCATATAATAAGGGCTTGGTGATCATGAACTCCTTTAACTTGAACAGAACCACAGAAATGGAGATCACATGGAGGGTTATCAATACAGGAGTGGGAGGAGGAGAGAGGGGGAAAAGGTACAGAGAATAGGTAGCATAGATGGTAGGTAGAAAATAGACAGGGGGAGGGCAAGAATAGTAGGGGAAATGTAGAAGCTAAAGAACTTATGACACATGGACATGAGCTAAAGGGGGGAATGTGGGTGGGAGAGGGTGTGCAGGGTGCAGGGGAATGAAGGGGGGAAAATGGAATAACTGTAACAACATAATCAATAAAATATTTTAAAAAAAGAATTGTGCCTTAGGCCACAGAGCTGCTAAATAGCAGAGCTGCTGTTTGGATCTCAGTCTGACTCCAAAGAGCAGGCTCCTTTTGCCACCCTCCTTGTTGAGCTTTGATGGAGCACGAGCCTCCTGGGATTTCTTATCCTGTGTCTCTTCTGCATCATGCGGACACCCTGCAGTGCTAAGATAATGTTCTTAGGCACATCTTTAATGGTTGTTTTGACACCTTGTTAAACAGAATTTTGTTCCAACTAAACAGTCTTTGCAAGACAGTGGTTCACGCAAGTGCTTTGTTAATTTTAAAGTGCAATATAAGCAGAAGCCCATAGTGTGGGAGGTAGGGCAGTGCAGTGGAAAGAGACCTTAACACAGACCCAGAAGTTCTGCTTTAGAGTCCGCACTTCTGCAAACTCACTTTGGAAAGAACAGGGGTAGGGGTTGTGTTTAACAGCTTGCTAAGCTTAATGGACCTGCCTACCTACCTAGTTACTTCCCTCCCTCCTTCTGTCCTTTACAAGATTTGAGTGTAATTGGTACAGTGAACAGCCTTGGCTACCTAGGGAGACATGAGAAAGAGATTCATTTTTTCTTCCATCACTGCCTTCACGTTTGCTCCTGTGAACTTTCCTTTCACGTCCCTTGGTAGTATCTTGAGTATATTCCATAAGGAACCAGCCATCCTTGGTATAAAGACAGTCTCATCTTGATATTTTTAATATTGAAATATGAAAATGCTCCAGTTCAGTCTTTAGACTTCCACCTTGTATCCAGTTCAAGGCTTTTCTCTTCCATTGGGTATTCTGCCTCTTCCTTTTTCTCTGCCCACCCCTCTGAATTAGGAGTTAGAAAGGGAGGATTAGAGCAAAGAGCCAAAGGCTTTCACTACCTGGTACCCTCCCTGGGGCAGCCTCCCAGTGCTGGCTTCCCCTGAGGCAGCTGGATACGTTCGCCAGCTGCCCTCCTCAGATACCGTATTCAGTTCTAGTCACTGGGAATCTCTTCTCTCTCTCTCTCTCTCTCTCTCTCTTTCTCTCTCTCTCTCTCTCTCTCTCTCTCTCTCACACACACACACACACACGCACACACACACACGTCAAAGGAAGGCACAGAAAGTCCACTGTTTAAGCAGATGCCTATCAGAAAATGAGATGCCATTTTTACTTTCTTGTAAACATCAATCATAACACATAATTCTCTTGCACACCCCTCCCTTGGCTTATTTGGAGCGGTGGTCCCTGGACCTCTGGGAGCCCTCATGTCCTATTCTCTCACTCTAGACTTTAACATCCCCCAATTTTTTTTTTGTCTGTATCTCTTACAGAGGCCTGGAGAGAGTAGGCAGTAAAGGTCACTGTACCAAATTTGCTGCTTTTATGAGAACTGCAAGGATATTTTTAAGATATTCAGTTGCTCTATTTGGAATGAGGAGGCACTTGTTATTCTCAGTGTTTAAGTTTTGCTTCAGTTATAAAACAATGAAAAAACCCCATTTAACATGTTGTTACATTTGGATCAACATGTACTTTTGTATGAAATAAATTAAAATTGCTGGGATTGCCACCAGAAAGCAATTCTGATGCTTGTCACCCAAAATGATTTGTTCAGTACACTTGTATGCATTGTGATTAATTCAAACTTAGCCTTTCTCTCCAGGATCCTTCATGGACTCTTTCAAAGAACCAACAAAATTATTGAAATTATTGAGATGACTCTAGTAATCTATTTAGTTTATCTAAAAATAGAGAGGAAGTATGTAATAGTATCAACAAGGAAAACTATGAGAAAAAATTATGCTATTGTTATTACTTCAAACAGTTATGATAAAGATAATGATACTAATATTACTACTAATAAATTATTGAATAGTGACCTTGACCAAGAGTAATTGAATATTTTACATGTATATCTTAACAGTTTTCACAATAATCTTATATGTGGTAGGGACTCCAGTTATCTCCATTTTACAATGGAAAATAGGAAACTAAGGCTTAGTGAATAGGGAAAGACTTTATTAATGTGGCAGATCTGTTTTTCTGCTATCCCTGAACTCTTAACCATTAGACAATATTGTCTCCTTGGATCCATGGTTTGCAGGCATATTGTGAGATAGAATGCAAGCTTTCTGATAGAAATAGCATTAACATAAAGAGTACTTAAGAATTCATTTATGTATAATGGAAAATTTAATAGGATGTTGTAAGATGACCTGAATGGGAGAAGAATTATTAGAAGTGGGTCCCATCCATCCCTCAACACAACTATCTAAAAGATGAGATTTGAAAACTTGTCCTCATTTGAGTCTATTTTTCAAGGAAAAGAAGGACTTGGCATCAGAAATTTGCTTCCCATTGTCTGCTTCCTGTTCTTTCTAACCAGATGACAGAGCGGCAGTTTCTGCTCTTCTTGAACTTTACAAAATGTGAGGTTGCCAGTTACTCAAAGTTTAAAATAGCGCCAGCATTTAGCCAAGAGTTTTTAAAATTGGAAAAAGGCTCTTAGGGATTTTTTTAAGAGCAAACGAAAAGAGGTAGAATTTTCAATAATGCCTAACAGTAAATAGAACTAAAGAAATAAGACTAATATTTTAAAACACATGTGCAGAGTATGTTAAATTGTATGAATAGTCCCTGTTTTCTCAGCTCACTAAAAATAATTTCCCAGAACCTCTGAAAGAGGAAATGGGTACTAAATCTGACTTCCTCGAAATCCTTTTCACTTGAAATTTTATGAAGGTGCTTTATGCAATACTGAATCAGTTGAGTCTTCTAAAAGAGTAGGTTCCGTAGCAGAAGGAATACTGTCAAGAGTAGCAAATGGTGGTTGTTTAAGAGTTATCACTGCCAAAAAATGTAATCTAACAATCTAAACTAGCACAACCCCAGAGGCCGAACATGGAAGGAAATCGGGCTATGCATCCTGTCTCCCGGAAGAAAAGCTTTTATAGATTTGTAGAATGCTGAAGCTGCAAAGGAATTCAGGATTCCACTACCTTAATCTTTTGCTTTAGACATAAAGGAACTGAGTTACAGAGAAGCTACCCGAGTCACCCAAAGACAACTTGTTTGTGACAGAACTGTAAAAGAACACGACAACAGATACCTCACAACTTCTAGAACATCCTCAACCCAGGGGACAGCTCGTTTTCCATTGGTGCAGGCATCGGCATGTATGAGCACAGTGTTGTACTGCCGCTGTGATATAGACATAGTTTGTTCTGGTGAACTGATTAGCACTACAGAGGGTTAAAAAAACTCTTTCAGGACTATGCACCTTATAAAGGA
The DNA here is from genome assembly GCA_028533065.1 of Trachops cirrhosus. NCBI lineage: Eukaryota > Metazoa > Chordata > Mammalia > Chiroptera > Phyllostomidae > Trachops > Trachops cirrhosus. The sequence goes on along the minus strand of CM052540.1, from coordinate 36,184,732 downwards.
AAAATAATACATCTTTTTTTTTATTTTTCAAATTTTATGTTCCCAAAGTTAGCATATTTAGTAATAAGTATTAGCCTGCTGAGAATTCTCAGTATTTAGTGGAATTTTTTACTTTAAAAGTCTATTGATGTTGAAAAAATTGAAAGATGTTTGAATGAAAACACCAGTCAAGCATCACACCGAGCCGCGTGCCACTGCTGCAGCTTTACCGTACATGGGCTTATACTGACAAATAGAAAAGCTGGGTAGCATGCGGTCCCTGCCCGACACCCCGGCTTCATGTCAGCCACGCTGGCCTTCCATCCATGCGCTTAACCACCATCTGTAGAGTGTGGCTTTTGTTCCTATGGCCATCTCAGTGTCATGTGACAGCAGCCTCACTTCTAGCCTCATACCGGCATTCCAAGCATGTGAAAAGAGAAAGCAATAAGGAACAAGAGACAAAGCATTATTTCAGAAAAGCGAAACTTACCCTGAAATTGCCTTTAGATTTCTGCTCTTAACTCATTAGCCAGAACTGTGTCTCATGAACAGTCCTACATATAAGGGAAGGTGAGAAATGTAGGCTTATGGCTGAGTGCATTATTGCCACTTCTCCCCATGCCCAATATTATACTTCAGTTACTAGAACAATGAAGAGAGTGGATATTTGGTAGGTACTACAAAAAAGAAGCAAATATGGCACTACTCCAGGGGTGAAGAGAACATGAACACAATTTAACCAAGTTGTTTGCCACTTTATAACAAGGGTCACCTTTGTAATAAGAGCTCCAGATTCTCAGATTAAGTTATCTTGCTTCATATCCTTGGACTACTTGCTAAATTGCTCTAAGTATTTTTTATTGCACTTTTAAAATGTGATAATTAGATTAAGAATAATCTTTAGGATATCGTCAAAAGCTAAAAATTCAGATCTATTATGAAGAGTGTGGTCCAATAAAATAACCACTAGCCGTATATGGTTACTGAAAGGTGGCAAGTCTGAATAGAGGTGTTATGTAGGGCATGCTTTAACAACTGTTATCAAAGACTCAGTATGGTAAAAAGAGTATCAAATATTTGATTAATAATTTTATATTAATTACAGGTTGAAGTGATATTTTTAATATGTTGGGTTGTGTAAGATATATTATTGAAATGAATCTCACCTGTTTTCTCTCACTTTTTTCAGTGTGGCTACTAGAAAATGAACACTAAAATTACGTATGTGGTTCTCAGAAGAGAACATTCACTGTTCTCAGTAACCAGAGCCACTCAAAACGAAGCAGAGACCCACAAGGCAGCATTCTGCCTTTCCTTCCATTCCCTCCCTACCTCCTGTCTGCTTTCTTTCTGTCCTCATCCCTTGGCTTTCATCCCTCTTCTTTCCCTTCTACTCGCCCTGAAAGAGCTCTTCCTCTCTCTCTCTGGGTACCCAGCAAATCATCTTCTGTGCGTTTCTGCTCTTGCCAATCCTGAAAAAAGGTTTGTCCTCAAACATCTTTTGATTTTCCAACTGTCCCTGAATCAAAGGTCAATAACCAAGCTCTTGACATGAATAAGGAAAAAGTAAAAAAGCACTCAGTCTTCCTGATTTTTGATAGTTACAAAATAATAAGTGAGCGAATAACCTGCCATAAAAAATAAGATTTTATTTTCTTTTTAGATCTAATAATTTCTCTTCCTATTTACTTAGAATGGAGCTAACCTAACAAATCCAGCAGTTTCTATTTAAAAGTTGTCTTGGGATTTTTATTCTCTTTCTTTCCCTCTCAGTGTGTGTATGTGTGTGCTCTGTAATAGTTTTGTTTTGTTTTGCAGCCCAGAAGTGTTTAACAGGTGAAAACAGTATTCAGACGATGACAGGAAACTATCTCTTCTCAGTTCTGAATAAAAGCCATCTTTTCTCCATCTATGGCTCTACTCTCACTCATGCTTTTCCTGAGTTTCCTTTCTGAATTCTCCTTCTTCCCTAAAAGAGAAAAAGAAACCATCTTCCAAATTAGATCAAGGTACAGAGATATGAACAACACATCAAGATTTTTATTTGACAGACCATGTGTTTTCTGTGTCACTCAAAGAAAAAGGAAAATGGTGATAATTGTTGCATGACATGCAACAAACATGCAGTGAAAAAGCTCTTCAGATGGTGAAAAAACAAGTGAAAAAATTGTGTGTGTATGTACTGTGATACCGATTAGAGAAAATCAGCTAATGGAGAAGATAAGATAATATGTAAAACATATACAGCAATCTCTGGTGAGGTGTTGGAATTATAATAGATAATTTCCTCTAGTTCTCAAGTTTTTTTGTAGTGTCGAAAAGAAAAAGGAAGAAGACAACACAATAGAGGGCAGAGATGCAGGGGTTAAAGCCAACTGAAAGTCAGTTCAGCTGTCACTCTTGTCACTTGTTACAATTGTGCTTTTCTGCATTATAGCTGGTTAAGCTTCTCTGAGCTTTCTTTTGTCTTCTGTAAACTGGGAATAATAGCAAAAAGGTTGCATGGTTCTTGTGAGGATGAGAAATTGAGATAACATATTATCTGTGCCTAGCACATACTAAGTATCTAAAAACTTTTTGGTATTACAATTATTTTAAAAGCTTTCTATCATCCACGTGCCAAAAAAAAATACACAAAGTGTTTGATGCATGTATCTCACATGTGATCTGTGCAGATGAAAAAGTTTCCTACCAGAGAACTCCATTAGAGAACAAGGGAAAACTTGTTTTATTTCTGAAGAATTTATACAGAATCTGAAAAGGGTTTCTTTCTCTATCAAATCTGCAAAAATGTACTGAGTGCAGCTACATAACAAGCATGTACTTGATGGCATATGGCGTGCTAAGATAGATAAAGCACAGCCCCTGGCTTCCAATAGCTCCCTGTCTAGTAGAGTACGCACATTTGTTCACAAATAACCACAGGACAAAGAAGAAAATGATTGCAAAGGACAACTAACACTTATTGACTTCTTCCTTTGTGCCAAGCATTATTCTAAGCAAGTTACCCAATAGTAGTCATTATTATCTTCAATTTACCAAGGTCCAAGAAAGGATTGGTAAATTCTTTAAAATCACACAGGTAGAGAATGGTGGTGCTGGGAGATAGAACCAAAGAAACGGGGTCAAAGACTTGACCTCTTTGATAGGAGAAGGGACAGGACAGGACAGGACAGGACAGGGACATCGATTCCATCTTTGGGGAGATTGAGTCAGGAAGAGAGAACTAAGAGACCTAAGCTTTTAAGCAGAGAAACTTTTGAGTTGGGTCTTTGAAAAATGGGCAGGATGTTGATAATGGTGATGGAGGAATGTATCCCAAGAGCAAGGAACAGCTTGAGAAGGGGAAGAGGGCATGAGGATATGGAGTGAAGCTAAGTGTGATAACCAGAATCTGGGATTGCTTGATTCCAGCTTCATAGAGGAGGGTGTAGAAGTGAAACTAGCCCCATAAACACTAAGCTCTCACATGAGTCAGTCCAACCATTTTATTTCTGAAGGAACAATCGGAGTCAATGGGGACAACAGTTGGAAACATTTTGTATCTTTCTTTCACAACCAAAATAAAATTTAGAAATTCAACTAGTAGAATGACAACATGAGAAAAAATCAAGGAAATATCTTCTCAGCTGAAAAAAGGAAAAACACATTTAAAAAAATCTTATACAAGCATTACTCTGAGTTCTTCAGAATTGAAACCCATGTACTAGAAAGATGTATTTACCTCTTGGTCAGTGTAGGAGAGTATATAAAGTCTCCTCAAAATCCCTGCCTACTGGGAACCTCAAAATGTAACCTCATTTAGAAATAGGGACTTTGCAGCTGCAATTCATTAAGATGAAGTCTTAGGGTGGGCCCTCCATCCAGTGACCGATGTCCTTATAAGAAGGCCATGTGAAAACACAGGAGTATACTCAGAGGGAAGATGGTCATGCAAGGACAGAGGCAGAGAGTGAAATGATGTTTGCACAAGTTGTGAAGCACTAAGGATGGCCAGCAACCACCACAAGCTAGGAAAAGGCAGGAAAAGATTCTTCCCTTTAATCTTCAGATGGAATGTGGCCCTCCTGAAACCTTGATTTCAGACATCCCCTCTCTAAAACCATCAGAGAATACATCTGTGGTGTTTCAAGCAACCCAGTTTGTGGTACGCTGTTATGGCAGCTCTAGTAAACCAAGATAGTGGGCAACTGAAAATCTCAACTACTGTATAACAAAATAAATTTGGTCATGATATGCCAATGCTAGTCAAGATTAGGGGAAGTTAGAAACCTTAGGAAAGTCATGGACTTTATAAAGACAGGTGCTGTAAAACTCCAAAAAACTGTCTATTGGCAGCAGCACAAAAATGTGGATTCAGTAAATCCATTTTTTTCTGATTTCTTTGTATGCTAGACCTTTCTTGTGTGTTGTCTAATAGCAAGCCCTGAAGTTAGCCAAAAGTAAGACCAAATATGGTCCACATGCTCTCTCTCTCTCTCACTATCTCCCAATCAACCATCTATCCATACTTCCAACCATCCATTCATTCATCTGTCCACATTGTATACAGGTAAAATAGAATATGGCAGGCATCCATGAAATAAAAATCAATAGTTAGTGGCTAGGGAAAAAGAAAATCACTTTAAAGACAGACGTCAACCAACCAGAAATTAGACACATTTGTCTCACATAGGGTCTCCAGCTAAGAAAGTTCATATGTCTGTAACTGATGAAATTACTGTGTCTAAGTGGAACGGGGCCCCAGTCCGGGGGCTGGGGCCGGGCAACAACCCGGGTGTTCTATAATGAGACCAGTGCCAAGCAGAAGAGCTCCAAAGTCCTGTGAAACTCAGAAACTCTCTTGGGCTGGAATTCTGCTTCTCACCAACTTTCTTTCACTTTATCTGCCAGTCCGTCTTCTCTCCCAGCTACGAATTCACAGTCAGGCAGCGTCAGTATATGCGGTGTGTTGCAGTGAAAATGCAAACACATTTTCTATAATGAACATATGGGAGACTCCAGTTGAAAAGAGTTCCCATTCTACCCCAAGCATGTTATTGGCTGTGAGTGCAGAGAAGCAGGCAGCAGACGGGATCAGGAAGCACGGAGGCCAGAAAGGAAGGATGTGTACTGACTGCTGTTTCAGGACCCAGAGTCCTGCCATGCCGCACTGCAGCCTCTTTCAAAAAGCAAGCTGGTTTGACTGGTTGCATTCCTGGTTTTTAATGTGAATCTTTCATTCTGCAGTCCACGGTCTTATCTAGGAGGAGAAAATCTTTATGTAAATTGTTCGTGCCTTGTAATTTTAATATAGACATCAGAATTTAAGAATTTTTAATTATAAAATATGTTAAGCATTCAAAAATTGAAACGTACAAGTAACTCCTGCGTACCCACAGCTAGGCTTCACAGTGGTTAATATTTCCTATTTTTTAATATATATATGCATTCTGTAGGTGCGCAAATACAAATATGTGAATATATGCATATATGCATATACATGATATATGTATAAAACTATAGCAATATAGTAAGTATTCTTCACTCTTTAAAACAAGGCCATTCTTACACATAACCTCTGTACATAGGTATTTTTGAAAAGCATTATCTAGCCTTACTATCAATCACTAGGATGATACCACTTCAAAATGACAATAAATTAAAATAATTTTGCTCCCCCAAATCAAATTACTTGTTTAAATGTCAACCCAAAAGTGTTTTCCTTCAAGATGCATCTTTTCATTCTGATGTAAAGGAAGACACATATCCACACAGATCTGTCAGTGGTGAGCACAACCCTGGGATGTGTTAGGAGTCAAAGAAATAACATCACTGTTGACCACACTGGAAAAACTAAAGGTCACAGAAACAGCTGTCAGGCTGGTACATCAGAAAACTGTACCACCTACTTAGTCAAAGATCTTACCGCCCAAATAAAATTGCACCTGCTGATATGTAATTATTTCTCCTCCAGCAATGAGGTTTCCTGCAGTGTAACAGGATGTTTGGAATTGATGTTCAAGAGCTTATAACGGTTAGTCCCTCTTACGTTTGTAGGGGATTTCTTCATTTGTGTTGAATGAGATATGTTTTTATTTTAGTACATGATGATGGAGGATAAGAATATGTGTAAGGACTGAAAGAGATTACAGTAAGTTCAGGACAAAGCCTAAGATAACATTAAATTTTGGGATTCATTTTCTCTACATTTTGTAGCACTTAAAAACTAGTGCTTGCCTCTCTGAAGATGAAACAGTCATCTTCAAACTTGCTTTCCTACTGAATGCCTTAAAGGACATCACTGAATGCCTGTCCTTTCTCATTGACTATTTCTTTGAAGTAACATTGCTTAAGTACTTACTTCACTGGGCCCTTGAATAAGTAGAGTGTGATTTCCAAAAGGAACAAAGGAAAACTTTCTTTAGGAATTTTTAAATTTCCTTTAGATGTGGGATTTCAAAACTGGTTAGCAGTGACACAGGAAAGCAGCTAAGCAGTAAGATGAATTTTGGAGGCTTTCTTCTTCACTGACCTTTACACTCTCTCGGCTGGGCCTGTTTTAGCTCTACGTGCAAGTCTGAGTGGATGAGGTGTCAGGAAGGAGCGGTTTCCTTGGGCCTGTGAACAGGAACACTTAAGTACCGACATAAAAAAATTGCATAGTCTAAATCTTTTCTAACTTCCCCTATCTTGTCTTCATTTTTATTTAGTCTTTGGACTTTTAAATCACATTTCAGATATTTTCCTCACAACCAGACACAAAAGCGAGCTATTTTATGAATAGGAGTTCTTCAGAAGGGCCAAGTTATATTTACATGATAGAGATCTCTGCATAGATAATGATTTTTGCCTTAAATGACATAATTTACTTTCAAAATCTTTTCTATCTGCAAAATGGTCTGAACTGGCATCATTACAAGGCTTATCATGAAACATCTTACCTACTTATGCAATTTCAAAGTCGGGACAGCCACAGTGAATGTAGTAGACCTTCTGCGGTCAAGATTCAGCATTCACAACTTCGATTATCCTTGCAGAATACTCAAGTCCCATAACACACAGTGACGGATAGTTTTGCTGCAGCAAGAACTTAAATTGGCATAGACTGGTTTTTAGGAAAGCCTCTTTACTAGTGAAAGCAGCTAACTATGGCATAGCATCTGCACCTTAACGAGATTTTATTTTCTTCACTCAATTTCATATACACAGGAACACAAGTATTATACCTTTTTGAGAAAAAATGTAAACCAGGTAAAAAATAAATCTTTAATAAAAGCTGAAAGCATTGTTACTTTATCATGTAAACATATGAGGTAAAAGCCAAGAGGCTAGGGTCTTCTGGAATTGGCTGGGATGGTAACGTGATCCCACTAATAGTGTGTGTATACTGGTGTCTTCAGCAGTTCAGTAGTTGGAGCTGTGAGAACCCACCTCCACTTGCTTTCATAATCTGATATCGTAAAATGAGGGCTTTATACTTAGTTACTTTTCTGGGATAAAGGGTAGTCTGTATTACCAGTCACAGCTGCCAAGATCTGCTAATATGCTCCACCCTTGCTTTTCCCAAGCTGCTGGAGATATAGAAAAAAAGGCCCAGGACATGTTTTAAGTTCAGTTCTAAAGGAAAGATAGCAGTGGAGTTTTAAATCTATGGGAGGAGTGAAGAGAAAAATCATACTCTAATACAGAGCAAATAGAATGCTCACAGTTGTACATGTCAGAAATAAATAAGCTTACCTTCATGCACTGTTGGTAGGAATGCAGATTGGTGCAGCCACTGGGGAAAACAAGCATGAAGTTACCTCAGAAACTTAAGAATGGAGCTGCCTTATGACCCAATGATTCCATTTCTGGGAATATATCCAAAGAAACCTGAAACACTAATTTGAAAGAATATATGCACCCCTTTGTTTATTGCAGTGTTATTTACAATAGCCAAGCTATGAAAGCAACCTAAGCACCCATCAGTAGATGAATGGATAAAAAAGCTGAGATACATTTACACAATGGAATACTACTTAGCCATAAAAAAGAACGGAAATTTTACCTTTTGTGGCAGCATGGATAAACCTGGATAGTATTATGCTAAGTGAAATAAGCTAGTCAAAAAGACATGTAAGATATGATTTCACTTATATATGGAATCTAATGAACAAAATAAACTAACAAACATAACATAAACAGATTTATAGATATAGGGAACTGACTGACAGCCATCAGAGGAGAGGGATGTTGGGGGACTGGGTGAAAAAAGGTGAAGGGATTAAGAAAAAAACCTCACAGACACAGTACAGTGATTACCAGAGGGAAAAGGAGGTGGAAGTATATTGAAAAGGGTAAAGGGGAAAGAAAAAGAAATAAATAAGCATATGTTTATTAAAAAAAATAAACAGAAGCATTGAAGGCAAAATCTCTTTAGCAATAAAAATGCACAAGAGAAAGATAAAGAACCTACTCTAGCAGAAAATTTATTCCAGAAAACAAAAGAAAATCATGGACAACAAATGCATTTCTCATGGAAACAAAAGAGAACAGAGATGCTGCACAGAGACCAAAGTAGAAAAGGAACAGACCAAACATGAGCTCCTCTTACAACAAAATGACATGAAAAAGAAAGCTGGCAAAGCTAAGAAAAAGACAGGGTGCCTATTTTTATCCATTTGGGCTGCTATAATGAAATACTATAAACCAAATGGCTATACATAACAGAAATTTATCTCTCACTCTTCTGGAGGCTGGGAAGTCCAAGATCGAGGCACCAGTAGATTTGGAGTCTGGTGAGAGCCCACTTTGTAGTTTATAGCTGGGTAGCTGTCTTCGCACTGTCCCATGGTGGAGGGGCCAGCGTATTCTTTGGGACCTCTTTCATAAGAGCAATAATCTCAGTCATGGAGACTCCACCCTCATTATCTAATCACCTCCCAGTGTCCCCATCTCCCAACATCATCTCATTGTGTGGTAGGATTTCAACATGTGAATTTTGGAAGGAAACTTCAGCCAATCATGGTGACAGAGGAAGGAAAGCTTCCATGCATAAGAAAGATGACAAAATCCCTGCAAATATACCAAATATTAAATATGCAGACCCATTTTGAAGAAAAAAAAGAGCACTCTACAGAGGCATATATGTGAAAAATTGGCTAAATGTATGTTATTCATGAATTAGAATAAAATTAAGATGTTTATACTTTCTAAATATTCTCCAAAATGAACTAAAACCAAAAGAAAATTAAAATGCTATCATTATAAGATGACAAGAATATTTCAAGTTAACTTGGAAGTATATATGTGCAATAGCCAAAAAAAATTTTTAAAGATTTTATTTGTTTGTTTATTTATTTATTTTAGAGAGAGGGGAAGGAAGGGAAAGAGAGGCAGAGAAACGTTGATGTATGAGAGAAACATTGATTGGTTGCCTCTCGTACACCCCCAACTGGGGACTGGGCATGTGCTCTGACTGAGAATTGCAGTAGCAACCTTTCAGTTTGCAGTACAGCAATGCCCAGCCCACTGAGCCACACCAGTCAGGACTCCAGAAATTTTTTCAAAAGGAAAAATAATGATCTAAGGCTAGTTCCACCATATATTAGAATATATTATAGAACTACAATATTTAAAACAGCATGGTTACAGATCCAAGTATATAAATGTATATTGAAGTTTATAATAAAAACCCATTAGCACTTCCCATTGATTTACATAGTCAACAAAATATGGAATTATATCTCCAGAGTGTTTTCAGGCCTCTTTACATAGTAAGAAATTATCTTTTCTGTATAAGTTTATACTTATCAATTTCTACATCCCTAGATATCCAACAATACTATGCTAAACCACTTTGGAGTGGTTCAGTATTCTGTATATCTCAAATCTACATTTGCTTCCAGTTGCTGCTATAACAAATTATTTCAAAAGTTAGTAGCTTATTCCCTTTGAGTTCTACAGGTTAGAGTGCAAAATGATTCTTATGGAACTAAATTCAAGATGTCAGCAGTGCTGGGGGCTGGAGCCTTCTGGGAGTTCCCACCCAGGGAGGACCCATTTCCTGCCTCTCCTAGCTTCTAGAAGCTGTCCTCATTCTTTGGCTGTTGGCCCCATGTTGCATGGCCATTTTATCTTCTGCTTCTTTCCTGATCCCTTCTCTCTGTGACTCTAATCCTCCTGCATGCCTCTTGTAAGAACCTTGTGATTATATTGGTCTCAACTAGATAACCCATGCTAATCTCCCCCTTTCAAGATCCCTAATTTAAGTGACATTTATAAAGTCCCTTTTACCATGTAAGGTAACATAATCAGGTACCACGGATTAGGACATGGGCATCTTTTGGGGGGATACATTGTTCATCTTAGTACCCTGTCCTTTGTTATTATCCTAATTACCTA
>CM052540.1:36143600-36173885 GCA_028533065.1 Trachops cirrhosus | reverse complement strand
CAGCTGCTTGCTCTGATCTGTTCATACCCTCTCCTGTCTTGATTTTCTGTCTGCCTGCATCTCTGTACCTGCCTCACTACTTCTTTCTGCTTCTCTCAATGAAATGGCACCTAAAGAACAAATCGCTTCTTTTGTCTGCAGCTGACTTGTTCACAGTGGGGCTCTTGATTTGAACAAACCTGAAGATGGTAGGCTGCATAAACACTCAGGGAAAGATATATTCACAAAGCTTCTGCTCTAGCCAAGTATATACTATTTTCAAAATGCGTTGCCACATTTAAAAGTGTAATTAAACCCTTCTTAATGATTGACATGACATATGTTTACATGTGTTTTCACTAACTTCTGACAGTACACAGTAGTGTATTGTACATTTGGTGGCAACATCTAAAAATTCATAGGAAAAACATCTGAAGTCATGTGTTATTCCCCATGTGTTCTGAAATGAATAATGCAGATTGCAAATTTCACAATATTTTTTAATTTTTTGCATAATAATTTAATTGTCACTTTCCCTGGCTGCCTGCAGGAGCTATTTACTCAGTCTCCATGTTGTTTCAGATTTCCTGTTTTTCCTTTGGTTGTTTCCATATTTAGTTGGGTTTTAGCATGTAGTCCTGGACAATGGAACAGTAATGATAAAAACGTGCTCCGTTGGATTGTGCAAGGTGGTAACCAATAGTTACATGTGGCTGTTGAGCACGTGAAGTCTGGCTGGTGCAAATGAGATACCAAAATTTTAATTTTATTTAATGTTTATTAATTTAAATTTAAGTAGCTCTATGGGGCAAGTAATGCTATCCAACAGAAATATGTTGTGAACCACATATGTAATTTTAAATTTTTTAACAACCACATTTAAATATGTTTTATTTACCTCAATAAACCCAGCTAGTATCATGTTAACCTGGAGTAGTCAACTTTATACAAATAGAAAGTAGGATGTTGACTTCCAGGGGCATGTGGCGGGCACAGGTTGAATGGGCCCCGAGTTTCAGTTTTACAAGATGAGTTCTGAGGATAAACGATTGTGATGGTCACACAACAATGTCAATGTACTTAATGCCACTGAACTGTGCACTTAAAAATGGTTAAGATGGTAAATGCTGTGCTACATTTATTTTACCAAAATTTTTAGTAATTAAAAAAAGTTTTAAATTATAATCTTAACAATTACCCAACATTAAATATTGTTAATACAATATTTTATGTTCATGTTCTTATTTTCTTACTAAATGTTCAAAATCTGATGCATTTTTTACACTTATAGCATATCAGAGCAGCCATTTTCCACCTATTTAATAGCTTCATGCGGCTAGTGGCCAATATTGGAGAGAAGTGGTCTAGAGAAAGCAAAGAATCAGAATGTTATTAATTATCTTTCTCTTCACTTCCTAAACTCCAACTGGGATCTAGTAATTTTTAACGGACATAATTGTTTATCCTCCGTAAACAGAGAAGCAAAGTAAGCATGGTTAATTAAATTGAATGTTGCTTCAAGAAGGCTGACTGATACATACTTTGTTTTTCCTTATTTAAATAATACTTAAATGATCTCCTTTGTATTTTAGGTATACCTTTACTGCACTGGAGTTCCTCACACCACCCATAGTCCTAAAAACATCTTAGTGCAACTGTGCATCTTAAACTCAGTAGCAATTTAGAACTAAGGAAATATGGTATTAATCATGTAACAGGCACCCAGATATCTTACATAATTCTCTAAACAATCCTAGTGTTAGGCATTATTACCCCCATATTATGGTTAGAAAATTGAGAATGAGAGCATAAGTAAATTTCTCAAGTCATTGAGTTAAAAATATATCATAAAATATTCAAACTCAAGCATAAGCCAATTTAAAACCAGAAAGAAGCAAAACTTGACTGCTATTTTCCAATGGTAGTGATTCGCCATCGGTGAGGGGAAGTCTTCACACTGGGCGACGACACCGGAAGGACTCGACTTCTTTCATTTGCCGTAGAGGTTGAGGTGACCGTCAGTTTCCAGAAATAGAACTCAAACTTAAAATCTTTGTCTTTCTTACACTGTAGACTCTCCAGAAGTAATGGAAGGATGGTGTTTGTGCATGGATTGCCTAGGAAATACCATGAAAGTTTAAAACTACCAGAGAGATATGTTTAGAATTCTAAACATATTGTTTAGAATTTAAGTATGTTGACTAACTTCCATATGTTTATGTTAATTTAAATATGTATGCTAAAATGCCTAAGGTTACCTTTAAAGGAACAGATGTATCTTTTATAAAATCTAAACCACAACTAACATTAGATTAAAAAATAAATGAAAATAGTTGAAAGAAAATAAAACATACTTGAATGCAGGTTACAAATAAGGAAAAGCATAAAAATACATGGTATGTACAATGCACTATATTAAAATGATAGAAATAAATCTAAAAAATATCAATTTCATAGTGTCTTTTAACTCACCAGTTAAAATGCAGATATTCTTAGTGGAAAATCATGTACATGTACATATATAAAATGCTGTTATATGCTATTCGTAATAGAAACATATAAAGCATAGGAACACAGAAAATGTGAAAGTAAGAGGACAAAGAATATATTCCAGGCAAATAGTTAATAAAGGTGAAGTCTAGTAGAGGTAAATAGAAATTTTTGTGAATAATAACTAAATGAGGGTGGGTGGAACAATAATACTTTCCGAGAGTATTATTGGAGAAAAAGAGGAACACCACATCTTGTTAAAGAGAAGCATTCCTCTGAGGAGCTATAAGAAGTACTATCTTATATTCACTTAACAATAAGACTTTCAACTGTATGAAACAATGCCTGACTGAATTAAAGAACCAAATTCCCATTAATAGTGAAAGATTTTAACATTTCTCCTATAGAAACCAATAGAGGAAGCAGACAAAAAAATATTAAGTATGTAGACAGTTTGGATAACATGATAGTAGGCTGATTTACTAAGTACATTTAGTTGGTTTAAAGAGCTAAGGATATAAAAATGAAACTTTAAAATAGAAGAAAATAGAATTATGGTTATGAATTTGGGCACATAAAGAGTTTTAAAAAATGTGTTTCTCAAAAATAGAAATTGTATGAGAAAGGCTGATAACCTGGCCAAATCAAAATGTAAAATGTCTATAAAGTAAACCATGATATAATAAAGTATAAAGGCTGAAAAATACTGGGAGAATATACTTGCCATGTGTAAAACATGCAAAGAACTAGAAGTCACAAAAGCATATAAACACCAAAGATGACCAAGGAAAAGACAAACAACCAGAAAGGGAGACAGACAAAATCCACAGAAGACACCCAAATAGACAATTGATACATATAAATTATCAAAAGCTAGCCAGTAGAGAAGTGAAATTGAAACAGTATGGTCACTAGGACAGCCACGTTAGCTTGGCAAAGTTTTATGAATGTGCTAATACCAGTTGTTACCATGGGTGAACAGAAGAAGGGAGTATTTAGCATGGCTGCTAGGAATTCACATCAGTTTAGCAAAACAAAGATGACTAAGTTCTCACTCTATACCAGTAATTCCTTTTCTAGTTATGCATCTGAGAGCAGCAATTTTCTAAGTGTGGTCCACAAATCCCTGGGGGCCCCTGAGATCTTTTCAGGGTATCTGCAAGTTAAAATTACTTTTATAATAATAATAAAACCTCTTTTATCTTTTGTCTGTTTGGTTTTTATACTGATGGCATAAAGGCTGTGAAACACAAATCAAAGCTGAAGCATCAAAATCTAATGTAGTTACTTTTTCTTCACTGCCAGGTGCTTTCATTTAAAAAAATAAAAAGTTTTACTAAATTATGCCCTTGATAAACCAGTGAAAAGTATTAAATTTCTTAAATCTTGACTCTTGAGTACACATCATTTTAATATTCTGTGTGATAAAATTGCAATTAAGCATGAAGTGCTTCGAATGTTTCTGCTGCACAGGGAAGAATAAGAAACACTTGTGTGACTCAGTTATGAGCTGAAATCTCTGTTTTTGTTCATGGAACACCATTTTTAGTTGAGGGTTGGGATAGTGTCAAAGAAAAACATCCATAATAAATTTAAAAGACTCCTGAAATATGTTTCTGTTTCCAACAACAAAACAACCGTGTGACATAGGACTCTGTCAAAGCTATGTATCACTACAGGGTAAGCACCTATGTTCTATTAAGCTAGACATTAATTACAGAATTACATTGCTTTCTCTTGGACTATTTTTGTGTAAATATAGTTATTTTAATAAAATGTGCTACTTATATTAAGATATAATGGATTTATTATTTGAAGTAGTTTAATATTTATATTTAATATTATGCTTTTTTGAATTTTGGTTTTAAATTCTAATACAGTAAACATTAATAAATGCAATTCATATAAACAAATACTCTTTGACAGTCTCAATGATGTTTAAGAGAGTAAAGGAGTCCTGGACCAAAAAGTTTGGGAACTGTAGTCTTAGATACTGACTCATATCAAAGGATGTTTATTATGATACTGTTATAGTGAAAATCAAGAACAATTCAAACAGCCTACACTTAGAGAACAGATAAATTAATTGTGGTACAAATGATGGAATACTGCAGTGATTTTGATGCATAGGCCATTTGTTGTTACCCTTAAAACTAAACTTATGTATTTGGTATTACCTTGGCTGGTGTGACTCAGTGGATTGAATGCTGGCCTGCAAAACAAAGGGTTACTGGTTCAATTCCCAGTCAGGGCACATGCCTGGGTTGCAGGCCAAGTCCCCATTTGGGGGTGCATGAGAGGCGATCACACATTAATGCTTCTCTTCCTTTTTCTCCCTCCCTTCCCCTCTCTCTAAAAGTAAATAAATAAATAAATCTTTACAAAATAAATTGTATATTAGGTATTAATATATATTATTTTGTGAAAATTAGGATAATGGTCTAAGTATACTAATCAACAGGTATTTACTGAATATTTCTTAGATGTCAGTATCATGGTGGACATTTCTTAGGATAAAATATGATTATTATCTTGAATCCAATTATCTACCAAAGAAATGATAATGACTATGTGAGAAATAATTAAGCTCTAAACTATAAGATACTAAAAATAAATTCAATGGGAATTAGAGAAAGAAGGTCATTGGTCACAGGCTTTAGTGCAAAGAATGGCTTCATGAAACCATTGTAATGAACTTGAAGAATAAAGAAAATGGAACACAACTTAGAAACTTGTAGATGCATTGCCTAACTTGACAGTTTAATTTTTAAAAAATTATTGTTCTACTGGAGATTATATTTACAGCATTGGAATGATAAAAGATGAAGCTCTAGACCCTACCCTTAAATATATAGTGCAAATATTATTTTGTGGGTTTGTAGCAAGTGCTACAGACAAGTGTAATAAGCAATTACATCTGTCTGCAGGAAATCAAAGACAAATTTTAAAAATCCAGAGGGACAATGACTTTCAAGCTGATCCTAAAGGATAAGGTAGTAGCAGTTGATTGTACACTTACATTTAAAGCACTGGGTGAACCCAACCTTCCTGGGCATTGGTAAAGGCATACCAACAAAGTAGCTCTCATTTCCCAAATCAGAAGAGCAAGCTTTTTCCTTTCTGGTCTATACTGTCTATTTTTCAGAAGACATAAGGCAATGTGGATGGGCAGCTACAGGATTTATTGCCTATACTAACTTGAGAAGAACCAGAGGGAGAATACAAATGTCTTAAGTACTCAAGAAAGTCTTGGGTTTACATATTAAAGTTAGAAATGTAGGAACACGCATCTTTTATGTTTTTTGCTCTCTTTGCTCCATCTAGATTCCCATGTAAGTCTTCTGTTAGTCAGAATTACAGTATCACAAATACTTTTAGTGTTCCACTTCTTCAAGTTCTTCATATTTTTAGGTCTTTGTGTGTAAGGAGGGATTTGGTGTCCCAGGCAACCGTATTTGGTACCTACATAACCCTTCTTTGAATGGTAGCACTTAATTATCTTAAAGCTGGTTGGTTTCCTTCCAAGTGAACTGCAAACCATATTGTTAATCTTGTAAATGCCAGTTGGGTTTAAGCTGACTTGACTATTTTTTTCACTGTCCTTGTACTTTGGGTTCAGCTTATTTGGCAAGGCTGGTATTTTCTGTGCTTATGTCTATTTCTAATGCACTATTAGGACACTTTTAAAAAATGTTCACATTCCATCAGCAATTCTTCAGGAACAGAGGTTTGCAGAATAGCAGTCCAGGTACAAAGGTGAGCAGATGCATTGGGTTTGTCCACAGAACATGAGGTTTACAGAGTGGGTAGAACAGAAGCCAGTTAGGAACTGAAGATGGAGGTGGGAAAGTAACTGATGTCAGGCTGTACATAAAACCAAAATGTTTGGATTTTATTCTGTGGAATAAGTGGAGTAGTGACTGATCTGTGAATATAAAATCACTTGGTTAGCAGAATAGAGGATGAACTAGAAGGAGGCAAATGGCAATAGTGTTAGGAACACCAGTGTTAATGAGGTTATTAATATAGTCACTGGGGATTAATCCATTTCTATTTATATTCTATTGTGGTAGGGACATTTTTTAAGTAGCTAAAATTGGCCAGAAAAGAAAATGGTAGAGGAAAAGAAAGAAATGTTGGTTTTATTTTATTTTATTTTGTTTTATTTTTAAATCTTCACTTGAGGACATTTTTTCATTGCTTTTAGAGAGATGGGAAAGCGGGGCAGAGAGAGAAAGAGAAAGAAAGAGAGAGAGGGAGAGAAACATCAATGTGAGAGAGAAACATTGATTGGTTGCCTTCTTGTACATGCCCCGACGGGGGTACACAGCCCAACCAGGGATCCAACTGGCAACCTGGGTTTGTGTCCTGACCTGGAATTGAACCTGCAACCTTTCAGTCTACAGGATGACCCTCCAACTAACTGAGCCACACTAACCAGGGCAAATGTGTTGGTCTAATTTTAAATAATTAACATTTATTCTTTATAATCATTGATATGACTGAAATTATATATTTGTCATTAAAGTTAAAAATAAAGGTTGCCATCTTTATACATTTTACTAGAATTAAAATGTAAACATAAAAATATTTTTATTGACAAAAATTATATATTACTGACATATAATTTAAAGATTATAGTCTACTTTTTAAAGCTCTTATATTTTTCTCCATGAATATTGGTACCTTTCATCCCCCCAAAATGAAAAAGTCAGAAAATCAATTATTAAACTTTTAAAGAAGTTGAATTATATTCTATTAGTTATTCCCTTTTATCATCATCCTTTCTAACTATAGCACATTTTACTTCTCTTACAACTTTTTTTGAGAGACTTCAATAACTTTGAAAAATAATAGATTAATTGGTGCCCCTGCTCGTCCTAATATATTGGCAATAATGGTGTTCATGTTAATGGTGGTCGTCTTTACACACATCTCATTATAGATCTTACTATTGCTGTTTTCTAGGTTATGTTTTCATTATAACACCTTTTCTGTTCAGAATATGTGTTGAATATTATATCTGTAACTACAAGACCTTTAAGAAGAGTGTAAATTATACCTCAAAAGTAAAAACTAAAAACTATAACTGTGATAAAAAAGGTACTGCTTATTCCTAGAGTTTACAAGTCCACAAATTGGAGTTCATAAAATGATTGTTTATTAAGGAAAATGCAAAAAATACTTACAATCTAGTTGAGTAAGGAAGACTCTCATTTAATAACACACAGAGCCATGTTGTCTCACTCAGAATTGCTTTCTACCTACATTTTAATAAATGGGTCTATTCAAAATTCAGCTGTTTTGCTCAGGAAGAAAGCAAATAATAGAGTGTGCTATTATTTAATATATTTAGAAAGTGATCTCATAAATGACTGGAGGAAAATGATTATTCAATAAACAATTACTGAAAATTTTTCATGTATTTAGGAAAAAATAACTATCTAAATATATACCTCATATAAATGAAGAGTTACAGGTAGTTTGGAGAGTAAAAGGGAAAAAAACCTTCAAAACTATTTTAAAAATACTAAAATGAAAAGGCAGTTAATTCTGGAGAACTTTCCAAGTTTAGAATGAACAAAGGTCATCCCAAAAGGAAGTGTTGGAAGATTTAACTGTGCAATTAATAGCTTCTATTTGCTATCAAACATAAAATAAAGCAAAATAAAAAACTAAACCTTACACCTAGCCAGAGCATCATTTTAAACAGACAAAATATAAAAATAAACCTAGCCCTGGCTGATGTGGCTCAATGGATTGAGTGCCGGCCTACAAACAGAGGGCCGCCAGTTTGGTTCCTAGTCTAGGGCACACGCCTGGGTTGCAGGCCAGGTCCCCAGTAGGGGGCCTGTGACAGGCAACCACACATCGATGTTTCTCTCCCTCTCTCTAAAAATAAATAAATAAAATCTTTAAAAAGTAAACAAATAAAAATAAACCTAAACAGCCAGTTACAGAGTGAGGATTAAAGAAATTATCATCTACTGGGTAAATGAAATATGACAGAAATAAGTGATAATTATAAAGAATTTATAATGACCCATAAAGGCTATATATTTTTATTATGAAAAATAAAGCTTGATTTTTTTAAAAAAACCTGCATATAGCAAAATGAATACAAATATGTAAAATTATTTCTGATATTTTTAACTTAAAAAAGTTTTAAATCTACCTGTTACACAAAACCATTTTAGCATTTACATCTTTTCTTTTCCCAGTCCTATTGAGGGAGCAATCTCATCAAAATCTTTTTGTTGTTGTTTAGGTTACTTTGTCTATTTTTGTTTGTTTTAATGAAATCATCCAAGTTTTAAAATTCGAAATTTGAAACTACTTAAACTTTCTAGATCAGGTATTAAGCACAAAACGGTAAATGACTGGCATGGTTTAAAATTCAGGAAACACGGATTCTTGTTCCTAGATTCTTAGCTTTAGGCCTGGGGTAAAAGCACTTCACATTCACTTGCCATGCCCTGCTATGCGTTTGTTTGAACTCAGCACACGGTTCAGGAGCTAAAGCAAGTGCCCCTCCTTTCTGTCACTCTCCTGTAACAAGGCATGATTCTGAGCAGGACAGGTGCTGACCCAGGATTCCCCACTCCAGGGAGACTTGAGCGCCAGGGAGCAGAAGTCATTAACCCTGCCGATGCCATGCACACCGAAAGCTTTCTAGTCCTGTGGAGCAGTGCTTTTCCCCTCAAATGGAAGACAGGTTTCGTCAGTAGGTCAGCCACTTAAAAGAAATACACATGAAAGAGGAAAGGACATTCCAGATGATAATAACAACACAGCATGGAAAACTGCACAAAAATAGTATATATTTCTTCTTACTTTTGTTCTTAATTATATCCAATTTTAAATAATTGCCTCTTCATCTAGTTGGGACTTATTCCATCTGTGCTTATTTGTAATCATATGTAACTGTTTCCTGGGTCTCTTGGGTTTCTGGATTTTGGCCCCAACCCAGTAAACCTTGCTCCCTCCTCTGTTAAATTCTAACTCTGTGTGCATCCATTGATTTCCTCTTGTCTGACTTTATATACACACTTTCTACTTTACTCCCCTGTGTCATAACCAGGACTCTCTTAGTCAAATCATGGACAGCTAACACGGGTGACTTCCACAGTGCCCACGGAGGACAACACAGGCCTGAGGATTTATCTAAAATGTCCCACTTTTTTTTTCTGTTTTTTCTCCCCCATTATATCACAACTTCCTTGCTTTTTCACATTCTCTCAGGCATTTTACTATTTCCTGGGATTCTTTAGTATTTAACATAAGCCAAAAAATAAGAATTTTTTTCTTTTCACAACCTACTACATGTTAATTTGCAGAATGTTGCCACCTTAATTTTTCAATATTTCAGGACCATAATGGGTGAAATCCAAATAATCTGAATTATTTGAATCCAAATTTGAAGAGAATTATTTTCTTAAGGCAATTACTTGGATTTTTTTTCACCTACCTGCCTCCCTATGTACCCACGCGCATACTTTTTATTCTTTTCCCTCCTCTTTTCTGAGCTTCTCCTTGCCAGGTCTTGCCTCTCTTCTTATTAAGATATGTATAACCCTTTTGCACAGTCATGAAATAGCCAGCATGTAGAAGCAATCTAAGTGTCCATTAAGGACAGAACAAACAAAATGTGATATATACATGTGACAGTATTATTCAGACTTAAAAAGAAGGAAATTCTGTCTCGTGCTACAATATGGATGAAACTTGAGGACACTATGCTAAGTGGGGGAAAAAAGCCAGGCACAAAAGAAAAATAGTGTATGATTCCACTTACATGCAGCATCTAAAGTAGTGACGTTCACAGGAACAGCAGGTATAATAAATAGTGGTTGTCAGGGCCTGGTGGGGCGGGTTGGGGGGTGGAGAGGGAGGTGGGAAGGAAGGGAGTTATATAGTGAATATAGAGTTTGAGATTTGATTGATAAAGAAGTTCAAGAAAGTTTTTCACAACCATGTGAATATACTTAACTCTTGAACAGTACACTTAAAAATAGTTAAGATGGTGCTACAGACTGAATGTGTCCCCTGAAAATTCATGAGTTGAAATCATAACCCCCACTGTGATAATCTGAGGAGGTGGGCCTTTGGAAGGTGAACAGGTCATGAGAGTAGAGACCCCAAGAATGGGATTAGTGTCCCTATAAAAGGACCCCTTCTTTTATAGGGGCCAGGCAAACACACAGTGAGAAGTAGGCAGGTTGTTTGCATCTTAGTCCCTCACCAGGAAGCTTCCAAAACTGTGAGAAATAAATTTCTGTTGTTTATAAACCACTCAGTCTATACATTTTTGTTATAGCAGCTTGAAAGAACTAAGACAAATGGTAACTTTTATTATGTATTTTTTACATTAAAAATAAAGAAGAGAAAAGATATTTCTGATCCTTGGCACAGATGTGCTGGCTTCTATGTCACTTCCCATTTGAGCCTGATAATTGGGCAGTTTGGTTATGATAGGTGATAAATTGCCACATAATTAACATGTAGCCTTTGCTTTAAATAGGAGCTTTTCTACTTCTGTCTCCCACCAGTGCCTTGGTCATGTCTCCATTAGAGCACTTAGCTGTTGTGTTTGTTAACTATCTGTCACCCTGGGCTCCTGGCAGCCTGGGACTGTGCTTTATTTAATTTTGTATCCCAGAAGACTGAGCACGTAGCAGGTGCTCAATAAATATTTGAATGACTTTGCATAATTGTGTGAGCACTGGCCTCAGCATCAGGGGACCTGGGTTCTTGTCCCATTTCCACCGCTCTCTGCCCTCTTGGACATTGGTATATCGATCTGTAAAGAGGAAAGTTTGTACTATATTCTCTAAACTCTAGCTTTCATTCTCTATTCATGATTATCAGTGGTTCTAAAAGAATGTTATGAAAGGCCAAATGATGACCCAGCCACAAATTTGCATACTTCCCTTTGGACTCTAAGCCTAGAAGACCTGGAATACTTTTGGGGCAGTAATAAAATTTTTAGATGGCCAATAAAACAAAATGGAAGGGAGGACTAATACACATTTTCTAATTACTGCACTGTGTGAATTATTTGGGGGGAAGTGATTATCTCCTCCAGGTACCTAAGAAAACAATTACATTAATTCTAAAAAACTCTTATGGCCTTCCTGAGGAAAATAATTTCCTCATTTCTTAATTTTTCAGTAGCAGATGACTTGAGATCAGCTGAAAAGAAAAGACAATGCTGCTAGGAAAACCTCATTTTCTTACTTTGTTTCTTCCCAAGAAAGGACTGCTGGGTATAACACGATGTTACGTTTGCAAGCCAGGGGGCCTCATGATGTGAAACAATTATATTAATTACTTTTC
Source organism: Trachops cirrhosus (assembly GCA_028533065.1). Taxonomy (NCBI): domain Eukaryota; kingdom Metazoa; phylum Chordata; class Mammalia; order Chiroptera; family Phyllostomidae; genus Trachops; species Trachops cirrhosus. The sequence continues at coordinate 36,162,080 of CM052540.1, read as the reverse complement.
CTAAAAGTATATCTAGGACTTTGAACCACATTCTAGAAATGCAGTTAAATACTTTCTCCTTCTCTAAAAACCAAGTTGAATGCCTAGATGTTTGCTGAGATTGCCAGTCCCTTAAATCTCCAGGGTGTTTGAAAACGACTGAAATCTCTTTAAAGAGCATATTAACATGTATCCAAAAAGTTAGACTGTAATACTATTTAACTGCTCGATTTTTCCATTATGGGTCTGTCAGCAGGAATATGTTGCCCTATAGTACATGACAAGTGAAAACGCTGGTAACATTGTTTTTCATAGAAAGAAAAAATACCAAAGAAGCAATTTCTTAGCTAAAATGTCACCTGTTAGATGTATAGGGCTCACTGTATTTTGTTGCCCTGGTAACGGATGGTGTAAAATGACTCCTTTGCACCGCTCCATCAGAGTGATTGCATCCTGTTTTTTCTATCATTTTACAAGAGGCTGTTTTCATTCTCCCTTCCTGACCATATTAAGTGTAAAGAGATTGAATTACTGTGCTGTACCCTCTCCATCCGATGTGGATTTAAGAGTTGATATTGATGTACTAAGAACTGTGTGCTTCTTCAAGAAAAAAAAAAGCTACAAATTATAATGAATTTGACTTTTATGTATCGACCATTCAAGAGTTGAAGTAGGGTTTCTATACCCAAGGGATAGACATGGCCTGATCAGCATTTTTCACTTGAACGAATCCAATTGATAAAGCAATATACTCAGTGTCACTTTGCTTGATCTCCAGGTTTAACAGTAGTCATGTTCAAAGTAGATACATTACTCTATAAATTTTACCGATAAAAAAAATCGTGCTAGCCATAGCTTTCTATGGCTGCACTCAATCCAACTTTTAACTGAGCAGGACAAAAAGGAGACCCACTCCAAAACTGTGCTGAGGCCGCACAAGCATGGCTGTGTGTGTCCACCGGGTGTGTATTCACGACCATCGGGAACACTATTTTACAGCCGTGCCTAAAACCCCCAAGTCAGAAAGTACTTCCTGAGAAAACCAGCTTCTTGCTCTCTCTTAAATGGAGAATTATTCTCCAAAGTAACACACTGCCTTATAATTATCCAACCGTTTCACTCTGTCACTACAAACAGCTTAATACCTCAAAAACCATTTGGCTGAAAATTTCATTTGTCCCAGATTGGAAATGAGAGAGTGATTTCCTTAAGGCAAGGGTTTTTGTTAATGTACTTTGGGTAATTTAATTTTTGACCATTGCTACATAATACTTGTCATTGTGCTATATATTTTTCCCCCTTTTATAACTTAGAAGTAGATAGAAAAATGACAGTGTGAGGAAAAACAAAGAAGGACATTTCAAAAGAATGGGAAGCTCTGCCCCTGCCTTACTCTGGGGGCAGGGTCAGGGGCAACGTAGTTATCTACTATATTTACCTAAAACTATGTCATAGGAAAAAGACCTCTAGTTAATTGCATTTCTTCAATGGTAATTCCCTTTCAGAATTTTATATCAAAGACTGTTTTGAAGGCCTACTGCTTGATCACAATTTGGAGAAGCAAGAGATTCTGCCAGCACTGCCAATTTAGATAACTGTGTTTAGACTTCTTAAATGACTTCAACCACGATGATAAATGATCACTTCCTTTCTTAGGGAAAACATTGCAAACATTTAAATAGCTTACTAATGACCTTTTTATTGTTTGATTATTCTTAATATGTGTACAACAGGAAACTGTGGTATTGATTTGCTCTTCTATTCTTTTCTGGTAAAAAGTTCATCAATCAGTTTCTGTGTATCTTCCATGTCTCTGTCTCTCTGGTTCTCTCCTCTCATCTCCTCTCCCTTCCCCCTTCCTCTCCTCTCCCCTCCCCCCTCACCCCTCCGCTCCCCTCCTCTCCTTTCCTCTCCCCTCTCTGTCTCTCCCTTTCTATCTCTCTCTTTCTCTCTGTCCTCTACTGTCTTCTACCTCCTGCTGCCTTTCTTGGCCCAGTTTTCTAAATTGTCCGCATTTCAGAAATTCACTAATGTAAGGGGTCCCAGTCCCAAAATGTTCTCAAAAGAAAAAATAATGCAGCTCACCTTCTAAACATATTCATTGACTTGGTCCTTGTCACTGCAATTACATGTCCTCTGTCCTTGTGAATTCTTCCCATGGAGTTAACACCCTAAAAGCAGCAGTTTTCTTGGTGTGGTCCCTGGGCCAGTAGCATCAGCATTGCCTCGGAACTAGTTATAGAAATGCAAATTATCAGGCCCACCCCAGAACTATAGAACCAGAACCTCAGAAATGGGGGCCCCATCAACTGTGCTTTCCCAGGTCCTCCAGGTGAGTCTGATGACTGCTATTTGGAGACCACTGGTTCTGAACCTCAATTTGTTCCATTCTGGGGATCAAAGATCACAGCCACAATCTTGAGGGAAAGCAACTGATTTCAAATGATAGAATAATATGACAAGCCCCAGCCCAAGAGTTCATTCAGTTTTATTGTATGAGTCTTACAAAGTTTGGAGAGAACACCTTAAAGTATGTATAAGAATGACCAACCAAGTATAAGAGGAGTTGAGGACAAATTACTAGTGGAACCAGTTTTGAGACTGAAGCTCCACTCAGGGCTTGCTGCTAACTTTGTATTTTCTTCATGCAGCCTCTGTCTCCTCATTTGCAAGGGGACATAACACCATCTAAGTCAGGGGTATCAAACTCATTTTCACTGGGGGCCACATCAGCCTCGTGGTTGTCTTCAAAGGGTCAAAATAATTTTAGGACTGTATAAACATAACTACTCCTTAACTGTTAAGGCATTGAAATTACATTCGGCCCTTTGAAGACAATTGAGAGGCTGATGTGGCCCCCGGTGACAATGAGTTTGACACCCTTGCTCTACTCTAAGTCATGGGAGTCGTCATAGGACACCATATGACAGCTGAGGATATGCTTTTTAAATTATAAAGATCTATACAAATACAAGAAGATGTAATTAACATTGTAATCTCTTTTTATCTTTAATGACAGCTTTAGAGTAATTACAAAGGACTTAGATAATGAACTACTGCTGACACTAAATGTCTTTTTCTTCTCTGTGTGCTCCTGGAGAAATCAGGGATTTTTTGGTAAAGAATTTTTCCCTCTTTCTCTCTTTTTTTTTCTTTCTCTGTTTGGGCTCTGGACTCCCTGTTTATGTAACCTGGCACAAAATGCCACCTGCTTGGAAGGTGGCATGAGAGAGCAGCTCTCATTTTGTGCTCAATCACAGAACCAGCCCCTCACCTATATTTTAAGAAAGATAAGAGAGCTGCCAGGCATAAGTGCCTTGTAAATGTATTTCCTTTGCAGGATTCCAAGACATGGAGAAACTGACAACCATCGATAGTCCTTTCTGGAATGTGTTGTATCTTCCTGGACTGGGGTAATCAAGGGAGAAGTTTCAGGGTAATTAGGACACTGAGATCAGAAAACTATACATATACACATCAGAGACTGAAATAATTAGAGGAACCCTGTCCACTAGAAAAAAATGCAAGGCACATATTTCATGTGAGTTTCTGTCACAGAGCCACATTAAAAAGTATTTAAAAACAGGGAAAATTAATTTTAAGAATATATTTTATTTAACCCAACACATCCAACCTATTACATTTTTACATGAATCAAAGTAAACACTGAGGAAATAGCTTACATTCTCTTTATCATGTCAAATCTTTGAATGCAGTGTGTGTTTTATACTGCTGAGCACACCTCCATTTGGACTGGCCACATTTGGACTGCTCAGAAGCCACCTGTGGTGAGTGTGGCTATGGCATTGGACAGCAGAGGTTTAGAGAATCTTGGTTTTAAAATGCACATTGGGAAACCATCAGTGGTCTCATGGAAAACTTCAGACTCCTTCAGAGTGTGCGAGCAGGCACTTCTGTGAGTGTGCCCTTCTCTTCTCTCCCACATTGTTCTTCGGTTGTTCTTACCCTCTTCCTCTGTGTACACACACACACACACACACACACACACACACACACACACACGGCCACCACCACCACCCCCGCCCTGGGTATCCATAAGGCCAATCATCTGGCCACATTTCTCCGTCCCCCACTGAGATGCTGTTGCTTTTGTCTGTCTCAGTGGAGCAGGCCCTTGCCCTTCTCCTTCTCAAGAGGAAGCGGACGGTGGGAGGCCACGGTGCAGGCTTGCACCACCCAGCGTTCCACATGCCCACCAGTGCTGTCGCTGTTCTCTTCAAGGTCTGAACGTCGCCTTTTGACAGGCGTGAAGTTGTTTCTATTCACCATTTCCTGATTTGCTAAGGTGAAAGAGGAAAACAGAGAAGAAAAATGAGAGAAAGAGGTTTTAAGGAATAATTAGACTGCCTTCCTACGTCATCACTGACCTTTGGAGGAGCGGAAAACTCTGCTAAGAGGGGCAATCTCACTTCTTCAGCTTCCTAAACATAAATTGTGTTTTGAAAAAAATAAAATTATCTAGGGAAACACGGTAAAATTAAAAGATGATTAAAACCAAGTCATCTTAGAACCACTCGAAACGTTATAAACCTTTAAAAATTAGTATGTGTTAATATTTCTAGAGAATATATAAAAATACCTATGCTGCCTACATGATTTTTTTTTTCAGAATAGCTGGCTTTTGATGAGTGGAGACTCTTTGGGAACAGATAATAACCATCTTGGGTAAACTCTACATCACCATTACATCCTAATGCCTCTCCGCCCCAACCCCACGTCCAGCGAACATCTTCCTGAATCCCCGACAGGCTGCTGCCAGTTGCATGTCCTGCCAGCCCCGTTTGCAGGTGCACATGTGCTACTCCGCATGGGGACAGTGCTGGCTCAATTAGCCCTGTTGATTTGATACAACTGGATACAATTTTATGGTGTGCTGTGATTGTAAATATGCCTCCTCTCACAGCCTGGGAAGGCTGGAGGGCCATTACATCTTAATTGGGTAATTTCTTTTCAGATCTCCAAAGGCAGGGCTCCTGCATCGAAGGCACCTCAGAGCAGGACTTCTAGTGCCAGCTGGTATTAAAATGTTGGCAATGCCAACAGGACCTAGAATCTTATTCATGGGCTGAATCTTTTAGGGTTTCAAAATAATTTTACTTGTTTTAAAACAGAGATTTGGGTCTCTCATGCCAACCTGTTTGAAAAGGAAAATACTTGGTTTAAAAGATCTTTCTTGCTCCCATTTTTGTCTTAGTTTTCCCCCCAATTTCATGCACACTGTACTTTTGGAGGTTTCAGTAAATTTCAGAACCATGTGTGTATATACCACAGGAATTTGCTCTATTTCATTTGCAATTTGCAAAATGTGTTTGGATACAGATGTAAGGGTAGACCAACACAGACACACACAACGTAAAACTCAGATAGAAGGGGTTACTTCTTTCAGTACATAAATTGCACCAGTTAATTGTGCCACGTTGCTGCCACTTTGCAGAGGACTGATGCAACAATACAAAGCAAGGTAAGTTTCATTTGGAATAAAAGCTGTAGTGTAAAATGTAAAAAGAGTAATCTTTGCCAAAGCATTATGAACCACACCAAAACAGAAGGAAGGGAATACAGGGATGGTTGCAGGAAGGAGAGGAAGGTAGATGGAGGTAAGAAATAGCAGTGTCCCATTCTTACCACTACAGAATCTGTGTGGCAGATCGCTGAGCTCTGAGAAGTAGCAATCAGCACTGATTGAAATATCCCTGAATGCAGTTTTAATGACATTCCTCTTCTCCCTTTTGTGTCTGGCATGATAGACCATCATCAGAAATGTGCACCATTAGGCACGTTACACTTTCTAAAGATAGGAAGACCCCTGCATGTGATCCCAAGACCAAAAGGTTTCAGTGTGCGAGGCATGTACCTGGTGTCACTCAGGGTCCAGTGTTCAGCTCAATTAAATGTTCATGCTCAATTAAATGTTCTGATGTCACCATCCTGGTATTAAAAGTCTTAATACTTTTTAACAAAGGGCTATGCATTTTTATTTTACACTGGGCCCTGCAGATTATGTAGCCAGGCCTAGATGGACGAAACATAGCTATCTAGTTAGACAGTGTCCAAATGACACAGCTTCCCTGACCGGGTAGTCAGCTGGGAAAATGAAAATGGCAAATAAACACAGACACATGAGATGAGAGTAATCCTGCCCCCTTCCTAGCTGTTTTCCCAAAGAACTGAGGGAATGTCAAAAAGCAGTCAGCAGCCCTGCTTTGTGTCCAAGACTCTTCAGGGCTGTTCTTCATTCCTCGATTGACTGGCTTGAGTTACAGAGCGCCCCATGTCACGTCACATCAAACATGACTTGATGTGACAAGACATAACATGAGCTGATGAAAACCAGAAGGAGAATTGGATGAAAGCGTGTTTTTGTTTAAAATGCCAAGGAAGATGTGAGACAAACCTGGGGGAGTAGAGGTGACCGTAATAAAATAATGCTGCTAAATTATAAATGATAGTCTGTGCGTCTCTGGCCCTTTTCATCCGTGGCTGTCAAGGCCCCACAGACTCAGTTAAGCCTTGTTGTGGTTTCTTTGTGATTCTCACTGCAACATGGTTCAGTGTGAGAAGGTCAGGGGCATGTCTCCCTCATTCAGAGTGAGATGGGTCCAACTGTGGAAGATAGCCATTTAAAAGAAATAGTGCACAGAAGCTTCAAAAAGAATGTTAAGGAGATTGTTGCCCAAGGCTAACATAGGCAGAAGATCATCAGATGGTCCTCTTATGGTAAGTGAAGGGAAACATTAGGTTCTTTTTTGGAAATGGTTGCTGCTAGTGACTTGGAGCGAGGAGCGGAGCAGGTGACTCCAGGAGGGGAAGATAATGTGCTGGGACCATGCTACCTCATGACCCTGCCGCTCGGAGTTCGGCTGTTCTTGCATGATTGTGTTGAGGGAAAAATGGCATGGAGGATGCCCATTTTCCCAAGAACTTCTCAGTGCTCCTCGGAAGTCCATTGCCAGCATCTGCAAGCTCAGGCTTCAGTTTCCTCTCAATCAGACTTAAGTCAGTCAGTGATTGCTTAGTCCCATTAAAAACTCTCCAAAGGGGAAGATTTGGGTGAATGATAGATTTGGGGATGTCCCGTTATCCTTGATTCTGAGTAGGATTAGATTGGCTCTGCCCAGTAGAGCCGGCAAATGATCCCATGGGAAGAGGCTGATGCCATTTTCACAGGGCTCAGGACCTGGAGCTGCGGATTCAGGATGTTCTGAGGTCAGGTACCTTCCTGCCTCACCAGAAGGAAGACGAGTCAGCTCAGCACCTGTGCTTGGCGAGGCTGAGACCTCTTCAATAACCTGGACTCATACTCTGGCTCCACGGACACTTGCAGCGTGGCAGAGAGTTACAGAGGGAGGTTTTAGAACCAGATTACCTGGAATCAACCCCCAGCTTGATGTTTCCTCAGCTAGTGTAACTGTGGATGAGTGAGTTAACTCTGCTATGATTGCGTTTCATTACACAGAACATAGGGGTGATGGTATAAATATTCATAGAGTTGTTGTCAATATGCAATAGAAAGAAATGGGTGTCAGGCACTGAGAATACCTGGCTCACACTAGACGATTAATAAAAGTATTTGCTAACTCTTAGTTATTCCCTTCTTGAACCACAGTGTTGGATCTTAAATACTGATGTTTCCAATCACAAAATCAAACGAGTGATCTCACGGTCAGCAGTCTTATTTTTATAAGGTAACATTGAGGGAATCTCCTCTTCCTGCTGATACTTCCTTGTTAGATATGCTACTGTTTAGGTCCCCTGACTCCGCTAGAAGCTGCATATACTATCCAGGCTTGGAGATGAGCAATCTACTTTTTACAGGTGAACCAGCTGGCAAATGTGAAGTGGTCCAATGACTGGGGATTAACGAATAAATCTTTAGAAGCCTGGGTTAGTAATCCGCTTTCCCCTTTTGCCACATTCAGGTTTATTCCACCAATGGTCAGAATGTAGATGACCTTTTTTTCCAAGTTCACATAGATCATAGTACTGTTTGCAGTATTTTTCTTCTCTTTTGGTTCTACCAAAAAAAAAAAAAAAAAAAAAAAAAAGTCTTCCAGATCCATGAAGTCAAGGAGACTAAAAAACTCACCTAGTTTTTTCTCACAGTAAAAAAAAAAAAGCTCATGAAAGAGAAGGAAATGGTGTCTTAAAATCACATAAACCTTTGGAAGGTTGCCTTTTTATATTACCAACAACTCCCCTGTCTAGAGCTTATGAGGAGGTGAGAGGAGAGTAAATACCTTTGACAATGGAGCTGAGAGAATATTAAATGTTTTATTCTTAGCCTGTTATGATTGAGGGGAAAAAAAACCTTAATCTACTGAAAGGTAGCCTTAGAATCTAGTATGTCTCTCACGTTTTAAAATTTATTGTCTCTATGTCTTTCCAATGAAATTTTGAGAGAAGTGAGACCACTTTAACATTTTTAAATGAATTTAAAAATTAAACTCTTCTGACTTTCCTTGTCACATGAAGTTGAACGCAAAGGTAGCATGCAAAGAGCAGAAATGCCGTTTGACGTTGGGGTCAGACAGAGTGCTCTACTTGCCCACCATGGCCTGTGGATAAGTAATTTCACTGCCCCAAGCCTCTCCTTCTTTAGCTAAAGCTCAGAGAAAAAACCCTGGGGTCATTGTGATGATTAGAAACAACTCGTCCAATGTGTGATACCAAATGCTCTGTCCCAATGCCTGACTGACGGTCCCAGGAACTCAATAAGCGCTAAGTTGTTATTATTACTCCCACTACCACTGTGATTATTTTATCATCATTACCTTCATTGTTGCCATCATTATATGCCTGTACTGGTCACTCTGTAGCAGCTTAGCTAATTGAGTTACTATTTTCAAGGGCTAATCGTCTAAAATAGGATCAATACAATAAGTGTATGCCATATATTAGTGGTGTCGCTCTTTATCTGAAGTGTTTCCATTAGGAAAGAGGGGAGGAGGAAGCCGTGAGCCTGCCCGGCATATTTGTTCACTTAAGCTAAGTGCTAATGCACTGACATTGGCAGCAGGAGGTGGACCTGCCAACCTTGTGGGCTTTCTAAAAGGGAGAGTTGGCATAAGGGGAATTCAGACAGACATGGTGATGCAAATTACCTTACAGTGAGCATTGTGGCTACTCCTGGGCTCTTGGTTTATTTATAGTTCGAAGCAGATCTGAAAGGCAATAAGAAAATGACTTAATGGCACTTCCTCACCCTGAAGCAGGGCTTGCTTTTCACCTGGAGAGAGCTTTGGACAAAATCCCAGTCGGCCTAATAGCTAAGCCATGCCAAGGGAGAGTCACGAGGGACCAGGTGCTCCCCAGGAAGTTGTTACCTTGAATGGCAGCCTGTATGTCTTTGTTTGCTTTTTTCTGTTTTTCTTTTTTTCTTCCCCTCACTGAGATGTCAGAGTGCCCATGACCCCTGGGGGAAGCCCTTGTTTTGTGAGCCATCTTGTTCTGAGCTATTTGGAAAGGATTCAGTGACTGAAGGGTTGGACTAGGACCCAGGAGGGAAGTTGAAGAGAGGGGTAATTAGGCAGTCAGGAAGAGCTGACGGTAGTTGAACAAAGGTCTTCAGTACACCCAGTGGGATCACACAGAGAACAAAAAGTAGTTGTGTGCTGTTTCTAGGGAGAATGGAACAAAGGAACTAGACTCCAGGCGAACAAGCCCAAAGCCATTCCTTTGGCTTCACAGCCCCACTGTGGGTTCCCCTCCCAACCTGCTTGCTGCTAAGTCGTCTGGTTGCACCCAAGTGAAAAAAAGAAGCTATGGATCTCGCCTCACTGGGTATCTGAAAAATAGTAGAAGATGAGGTTCAGTGGAACCTTGATTCCAGAAGATGAGCTGGCCTGGCTCTTGGCCCATGACAGTCTGTGAAGCACTCTTCTTCCAGCCCTTGAAGTGATTCCATTTTTGTTACCTTCACAGAAACCTTATCACATTCCAAGTAGAGCCATGTTAAGACATGCAAGAATTAATGAGAATTAATGACTATAAAATAACGTCACACACTGATTAAGTAATGGGGCTATGCTTTAATACCAACATTGACATGCACCTGCTTTACTAGTTTCCACTGCTGTTGTAGAAGCCAGAGTTGTCCAGGGGTTAGTACTCTCAGAGTCAACTTGTGCCATGGTATCTCTGTATCCCGAGCTGCCCAGCACAGCCTAATGAGGAGTATAACCTGCAGAGAGAGAAAGTTTATCTTGATGGTGGAAAAACTGGACTAGTTCTGGCCAATGTAGCTATAGTACATCTCAGCTGAGCCTCTCCAAAATTTGTGGACAGAAAGAATGAGTCCATCTTCAACGTTTATTCTAACTCACCTAGATTTTTTTCATTAAATGTCACTTTCTGCAGATCAAATGGTGACTCCTGAGTCCTCAGATGAAATTGTGAAGCCAGAGAAATTTATTTTATAGCTCCCTATTCTTCCCAGGCAACCATCTCTTTCCTCCTTCTCCGCCATCTCCAAAGTCCTGCCAAATTAAATGAATCTAGTAATGGTAAGGTTATGGGACATAGAAAGCCAGTCTGTAACAAAGGCTACTCTACTTGAGCATTCCTTAAACAGCTGAATTAATATATTCATCAAGTTGAACCTGGTACATAATTTATCAAATTTGAGTTTTTATTCATCCTCTGGTCAGTTATCATGGGGTGGACTCTTTCCCAGTTATGAGAAATAGTCCACCCAGTTATGAGACTTTCTCTTTCCCAGTTATAAGACTATTTCTCATAACTGGGAAAGAGTCCACCCCATAATAATGAGGAGTTATGGGGGAAAAGAGGTAAATAGCACAGCACCTCCCTTTTTAGAAACTTACAGAATATCTGATATTATCATATCTTTGTGAACAGAAAGAAAATTGATCTGACTCAAGTGTATGGTGGTGGGGAGGGGTGGCAGAAGATGAGGCTAAAATTTAGATATTGAAGAGTATCATGTGCCATGCTAGGGAGCTTACACTTTGCACAGCAGCCACTGAGGAAACGATGAAAACCTATCAACAAGGTCCCAATATGACTAGATTTGCTTCCTTGTTGTTCTTGTTGGTTTTTGATTTTAGCTTTTTGGTTTAGGAATTTTAACTTTTGTTGTTTTTTTGTTTTGTTTTTGTCTGAAGTATGGAGGATGGATTGAATTGAAAATTTTATGAGAAAGATCAATTACCAAGCACTAAACATAAGGTGAGAGAGATGGCAGAAGCCTAAACTAAAGCATTAAAATTTGAAAGTCAAGGCCCTGACCATCACCTCATACACCAAACGGTTGTGAGTTCTATCCCCAGTTGGGGCACACACCTAGGTTTTGGGTTTAGTTCCTAGTGAGGGCACATACAGGAGGCAATTGATGGATGTTTCTCTTTCACATTGATCTCTCTCTCTCTTTCTCTCTCTCCCTCTCTCCCCCTGCCCTTTCTCTCTCTCAAATCAATAAACATATCTTCAAGGGACAAGTTAAAAAAAATTTGAAAGACAAGAAGGAGAACGCTTTCAAAGACATTTAAAAGATAGAACTTATATAACGTCACTTTGATATTTGTGCACTTGAGAGAGGGATAGCTGTGGATAACTGAGTTTTCCACTTTGTTATAAAAATTTGTGGAGTACAGAGTAAAAACTCTGAAGGCTGGCAAATACAAATGAGATGCCAAATTTTAATAAAGAGAAAAAGAATTATCCTGGGTGACTCCAAGCTTGTATCTTACTTTAAGGCCTGGAAAGGCACTCAAAGAAATAATCAAACTATCAATTTTCAACCTCCTACGAGAAAACAAGATCCTGAGTTGCAACCATGATAGCTTTGTGAAGATCAATCAGATTGTCCAGACCAATCTCATTTCCTTCTGTGCAGGAGCGACATGTCAGGGTGATAAGGGGGAGAGCAATAGTTGTAATCCACCTGGAATTCAGCTCGAGTTTTGATGCTGATTTCATTTTACATGACATTCTTATTAACAAGTCAAGGAGATATAGGCTAGCTCCAAGATAGGACTCAGAGGGGACCAAACTGAAAGGAAAAAATAAGAGCGACTCCACTGTGGTCCATTCAGTTAATCTTTTTCCTCATGGCCATTGAGGAGAGCATTAACCTTTGCTCTTCATTTGGAAGGAGTCACTAGCACAATTTTAAGTTAATGGTAATGAGTGAGGATAATGTCCTTCCTCCTTAAATATATTTGATACAGCAAAGGGCAGGGGTCTACAGTGAAGGATAAAGATGCAAGATGGAGAGAGACAGATGAGGCCATGGGGGTGAGCAAAGAGCAGAGGTCATTCCTCATACGAGTGTGGAAGTTGGCCGAATTCCCACGCTAAATCATAGCCCTATCCTCCCACTATCTTCACCAGGGTTCACATCAACATTTAAATTACAGATTGATACTTGAGATAACTCAGTTTGTGTTACTTGATAGTACTTGAGAATGGAAGAAAGAAATTAGTTGTTTAAGGAACAAACTTTGTTTGTTTTCCATATATCCAAGAAGAATATGGATAGGATCCTGCACACAGAATAAGAGTTGAATACTAGATAGAGGACTAGTTCAGTGAGCACATATATTAAATAACTTGCCAGGAATAATTTTAAGGGGGCTAACCAAACCTATCATATCAGAAAGTGCCAGCCTTAACTTCTGAATGACATCTGTATCCCCACCATTACAGAAGGGAACTAAAAATGATTGAGTTACTTCTGTGAGCTGAACACTATGAATGGCCTATCATATATAGCTTTTTAAAGGACCCTGTGTGGAGATACTATCATCTCCATCCCACAACAAAGGAGCTGGGGCTCAGAGAGGCCAAGTGCTTACCCAGAGTCACACAATTAACCTGTAGTGGAGCTGGTGTTTGAAGCTGGGTTTGTTAGCTTCAGAGCATACGTTCTCTCTGTTAAATGACATTAAAAAACTAGTATTTTCAGTTACCATTTTCATATGCCCTTGGGAAAGTTGGCATTTCCAGTGGTAGCTAATTCTTTACACTTCAGTATGAATAAGTTTTAAAATCATCTCAGAATTTAGAGAGGGAATAAGGTAAGATGTCGCCAGAATAAAGGCAAGAGCTAAATGATTGAGAGGAGTGGGAAAGGGTTCCTCCAAATGTAAGATAAGATGCAATTTGGGAAACTGAGAGCAGCAAAGGCAAACATCTCAAACATGTGTCTTGGCTAAGAACTGATAGTTCATCATACAGGATAGGATAATAGATTTGGCATAAATTCCAGTAATTAGGAAAAACTCAAGAGGTCTTCCTCTCCAACACAAACATTCACACACACCAAACCACAGACACACGCTCACACAAGAATAGATTAGATTAATAGCAGCCTTACCATAAGCTAAAACCTTAGACATCCTTCATTGTTACTTGTTCACTTCAAAGATAAAGAGACTCTGTTGCAGAGTGATGGATTTCTATATGCAGAGTTCCTTGGCTACCTATGGCTAAAGGTACACTCAATCCTAGGTCTTCTCACTTCAGTGGGCATGTCTCCATGCCTGGGACTATAGTGTTTTTGTTTGTATTTATTTATTTTATTTTTTTTATAGTTTAGTTTCATACCTGCCTGATGCAATGGGTTTGGTCAATGTAATCTCCTTTGGAATCTAGCTATTTAGTCCATAAGTTGTATGCTAGCTTAAAATATAAGATAAAACTAGAAACTAGAAAGCTATTATAGAGGATATTTGCTGTTTTTTTATTTTGCAAAATCCATGAACTTCCCCCTTCTCCTTGGTAACACCAGGCTGACTTCTTCTGGCCATTGCCTCCTTCCCACTCATGGAAGAATAGAGGAGTTTAACTACAAAGAGTTTCGTTTGATCCTAGCTGATATTTTTCCTTGTGAGGATGTGACCCAATTTAGACAAATGAGATAGGAAGAGGCATTTTCTAGGGGGTTATGGGAGGAAAGTATCCACATATTTTATTTTATTTTTCCTTTTTTTATTGTTGTTCAAGTACAGTTGTCTCCATTTTCCCCTACCACTTCCCCCATCCCAGCCATCCCCACCTCCCACCCTCGATTCTATGCCCCTCTGGTTTTGTCCATGTGTCCTTTATACATGTTCCTTGATAACCCTCCCACATATTTTAGAGAGAGCTACATGAGAAGGCTGCCATTTTTCCTCTGGATGGTTTGGAGTTGAGGTGTGAATTCTAGAACTAGCATGGCTGTTTCTCATACTAGAGAGGGATTCCAGCCTAAGGACAAGTTAAATGCACAAAGAACAGCAAAATACATGAAAGTGAAGCATAGGGAAACAGAGGCCTGATAGCATCAGGAATCTTGGCATCAAATTGCGCCAGAAGGCATACATATATGAGGTCTGTCCAGAAGGTATCCAGCAATGTAATATGAAAAATAGAGACATTCACTGAAGAAGAAACAAGATACAAAAGATACAAGAAACATGAAACATTGTACACAGGACAATGACACCTCAGTCCCCTTCAAAGTAGGTACCTTGGGACCTCATGCAGTTCTCCTAATTGCCATCAGCTGCCCTGTCATATTTTCCTGAATCTCATTGAAGCTCTGAAATCTCTTTCCTTTCAAACATTACTTTAGCTTTGAGAAAAGCCAAAAGTCACAGAGCACCAAATCTGTGCTATAGGTGGGCTGAGTCACCTGGGTGATTGGATGTTTCTCAAAAAACTCTGCATGAGACATGACGCATGAGTGGGCGTGTTGTCCTGATGAAGCTACCGGTCACCATTTGCCCATTGCTGCGGGCTTCTGAATCATCCAAATAGATTCTGGGGAGGAGTGTTCAAGCTTAACACAAAATTTGATGCAGATTCATTGCTCTACTTGTTCAGTCATTTTGAATGTGAAGATCACACCATAGACACGCTCACTCAATGGCATCAACAACCCCCACTGACTAGTACAGTGAAGTTACCATTGTTCACGCATGTACATTCCAGTCCATTCTCCTTAGCTGCCAGGTTACATCAATGTCACACAAACTGTTCTCATTATATTAACAATGGTTGGGCTTTCTCAGGACAGACCTCATACTTGAACCATTGAGTCCCATTTTAATTTAAGTCAGTTTTGAATCCATTTTCTATTACCTGTAGCATCTTAACAAAACCTAGCTATCTTTTTTTTTTTTGTATGACCAAAAATTAACCCTCAGTAAGGTTGACTGGTTGAACCTGTCTGCAGGAGCATAAGATAATGTAATCAAAAAATAAATCCCAAAGTTGTCCACTCACAAGGCAATGTGGAGAGTGTTAGAAATACAGGAACTATTTCTCCATAAAGCATAAAATCCAGTTAGAGGAAAGGGAAATAGACTACAGGGATAAACTAAAGGAAAATGGGCTAGGCAGCACCGCATATTTCTAAGCTGTGAGACTTGAGCTGGCTCTTGAAATAGGGTGTGCGACACAGTGGTACTGATATTCTTGTGGATTCTGTCAACTGTGTCTGAAAACCAGGTAGAAACCCTTAAGGTGCAAGAATTTGACAGTTTCAGAAGAGAACGCTTTTCCCACTCTGGGTATTTCTAGGTGTTTCTATGTGGAGGGCTTGCATCTAGAACAGTGTTGATGAAATCTGTTCTAGATGAAACCCCAGATTCTCACAGCAGGGTTTGTGGAGCAGCAGCATCACCATCATGTAGGACTTATAAGAAATGCAAATGTTCAAGCCCCAACCCAGCTCTCCTGACTCTGAAATTCTGGGGCTGAAGCCTAAAAATCTGTGTTTTAACAAGCTCTCCCAGTAATTCTGATGCATGGTCAAGTGTGAGAAGCACTGATCTCAAGGGGTTCTTAAAGTGTCCTTAACTGGGTATTCATGAACTTGGATGAGAAGAAAGAAAAAATATTCCACCTTTATTTGCAATAACCTCTAACCAAAGCTTAGCATTTAGTATTATGAGCAAAAAAATTCGAGTGGTAATTAGCATTATATGTCACCAATAGAAATCAGAGATGTTTTCATATCTCATTCCAGGGTTGCAGATACCTCAACATATCACTAACACTCACTGCAGCTTTGAAATTACAGTAATTATTAGCCTTGCTACTAGCTCTTATTATTAATGTGTTAATGAAGAAACACACATTACTATATCTCAAATTTTTAAAAATATTTTAATAACTATTTTAATATAATTAATTTTCTTTGCAAGTTCATGCACTTTATTTTATGTATTTAAAAATGAAGCCTGCTTTGGCTGGTGTGGCTCAGTGGACTGAGTACTGGCCTGCGAACCAAAGGATCACTGGTTCAATTCCCAGTCAGGGCACATGCCTGGGTTGCAGGCCAGGTCCCCAGTGGAGGGGCATTCCAGAGGCAATCACACATTGATGTTTCTCTCCCTCTCTTTCTCCCTCCCTTCCCCTCTCTGAAAATAAATAAATAAAATCATTAAAAAATAAAAGATGAATCCTAGGAAGAGAAACAGAGGTCCTTCACTGGACCACTGGAGGTAAACATATCAAGTGTAACCCCCTGACTGAGGTGTAAGGCCACAGTGTCTCTTCCTCTGCCCCTCACTCAGTGCTCCCAGCAGGAGGAGGGTGCCCATCTTAGGGGTGACAGGTGTAGGAGCTGAGGGGAGAGGTTTACTCCATCCATGCCCTCTTGCTGTGTCTGCCTGAGTACAGAGCTCAGACGCCCCCATCTGTTCTATACCATGTAGTCAGAGGTCCATGGAGGTCCAGGTCTGCCCCTGGCTGGTAAGTATGTTTGTTTTATTCAGAGCTGAAGTACCAGAAAGCTCCCAAGGACACAGAGCTAATGCCACGTGCTCTAATCCAGCTTTCACCATATGCAAAACTAACATTTTGATCTCCAACTGTCTGTGTGCTATCATTTCTTAATTAGTTCCAAATTCCAAACTCAGACAGAGAAGAAAAGCATCATTTATTGGTCCTCTAACACTTCACTTGTCTGTATGTCTGTCTCTTCTTCTTTTTCTTCTGGGAATATACTAGCATGAAGGAGACAGTACAGGAATACAGGGGCCCCCATCTCCACCTAGGAGATTTCTTCATTGTTTCTTCAGTAGCATTGGTACCAGATGTCAGACAGAAGCTGAAGTGATGTTCTTTCTTCTCGGTGTCCCAGAATCAGGTCTATAAATTAGTTGGGTCATTGCCCTTTAAAAGAGGAGGAAAATGTGAGGTAATAATAGTCAAGGCCATCGTTGCGCATCCAATGAATTCTGTAAACCAGCTGTAAAGATTCTTCCTTGGCCACCCAGCATAAGGCTGAACACAGCTCTACAGATGCTAGGTCTTCAGATCAGACATTTTTGCTAAGCAGCTCTCCTCTTTGCCACCATTAACTTGCTAAGTAAAATTATAGTAAACCTTATTGAACTCAAATAGAGTAATTATAATCACAACAGTTAGCTATGCAACAAAGACATAAAGCCAACAGAAACATTGACTATGGAATTGGAAAAGTTCCCCTTATCAGCCTAGTTCCATACTAACATCTACTACTTGTAGAAACACTAACTATGAATGAGGTCCCATGGTGATGACTTTCCTTGTGTTGTTCACAGGAACTCTAAGAGTTGGAATTAACATTATCCATCTTTTACAGATGAGGGCACTGAGGTTTAAAGAAATTAAGGAAATTTTCCCAAGGTCAACGAAAGTGGTGGGGCTGGGATTTAAATTTAGGCCTTAATTTCAGAAAGTCTAGGCTCTTGGCTACTGTCAGAGATATTAATGTCTTCTCTTTGCACCTCTATTTTACTATCCCCGTCTCATAGTCTTGTGTCTTCAGTTCAGAATCCACAAATACTTAGGGTGTCTGACTGTGTTTTTCAGAAAGTGCAATAGTCCCTGGTTAAACACAGGAGGTTTTGTTCCAAGCCCCCCAGTGCCTGAAACCACATATAGTACTAAACCTTATATATGAGGTCTGTCCAGAAAAAGTCCAGCCATTCTTAATATAACAAGAACTGTTCGCATGACATCGATGTAACCTGGCAGCCTAGGAGAGTGGGCTGGAATGCACATGTGTGAACAATGATGACTTTACTCGTCAGTGGGGGTGGATGATGCCTTTGAGTGAGCATGTGTACTGTGTGGCCATTGTATTCAAAATGACTGAGTGAGTACAGCAATGAATCTGCATCAAATTTTATGTTAAGCTTGAACATGCCTCTGCAGAAATTATCTGGATGATTCAGAAGGCTACAGCTATGGGAAACTGGTGATTGGCAGCTTCATCAAGATGATGCATCCACACATGCACCAGGTCTCGTGCACTGTTTTTTTGTGAAACATGGAATCTCCCAGGTGACTCAGCCTCCCTACAACCCACATTTGGCTCCCTGTGACTTCTGGCTTTTCCCAAAATTAAAATCACCTTTTTTTTGGTTACTATTATTTTTATTATTTTATTTTATTTTTATAAAATATTTTATTAATTATGCTATTACAGCTGTCCCATTACCCCCCTCTGTCCCCCTGCACCCTGCACACCTTCTCCCACCCATA
>CM052540.1:35996188-36143100 GCA_028533065.1 Trachops cirrhosus | reverse complement strand
TTCATTTTTACCTTGACTAATGTAATTATGATGTGCCTTCGTGTGTTCCTCCTTGGGTCCAACTTCTTTGGGACTCTCTGAGCTTCCTGGACTTCCTGGAAGTCTATTTCCTTTGCCAGATTGGGGAAGTTCTCCTTTATTATTTGTTCAAATAAGTTTTCCACTTGTTGCTCTTCCTCTTCTCCTTCTGGTACCCCTATCATTCAGATGTTGGAATGTTTAAAGATGTCCCAGAGGTTCCTAAGCCTCTCCTCATTTTTTTGAATTCTTATTTCTCCATTCTTTTCTGTGTGGTTGTTTCTTTCTTCCTGCTGGTCCACTCCATTGATGTGAGACCCAGCTTTCTTTCCATCACTATTGGTTCCCTGTGTATTTTTCTTCATTTCACTTATTGTAGCCTTCATTTTTTCATCTAATTGATGACCAAAATCAACCAATTCTGTGAGCATCCTGATCACCAGTATTTTGAACTGTGCATCTGATAAGTTGGCTATCTCTTGGTCTCTTAAAAGGATGTGTTCTGGAGCTTTCATTTGTTCTTCTGTTTGAGCCATTTCTCTTTTTGGGGCGGGGGGATCTGGTCACTCCTGTTATGTATGAGGGCCAGAGCCTTAGGTGTTCACCAGGGTGGGTCAACCCAGCTGCTGGGTTGTGACGCTGTATGTGGGGGCAGGGTCTGAGAGGGAACAATGGCACTCGCTCTGCTCTCCCTGGAACTTCAGTCCCTTCCACCGCTTCCCCAAGCAAACTGGATGTTTCTGGTGCTGATTCCCATGTGGGTGGGCTTATGTACTCCATGGGTCTTTCCAACGACCTCTCTTCTGAGGCAGGGAGTCTTTCCCTGTGTCTCAATCCCCACAGGTGTTTTCAATCAGTGCCCTGTTCTATTTTCTAGTGCTGAGATCCTGGGTTGCGCACAGTGCCTTGCTTCACAATCGCCACCTCTCTGGGTCTGCCGGTTGCAACCCCTTGGCCAGGGTTTGCCAGCTGCTGCTTGTGCGCCCAGGGTCTGCCCACTGCGGTCTTACGCACCTGGTTCTAAGGCATTTTGTGCCGCACGACCCCTCTCCACCCAGCTGCCTGCCCGACTCCACCCCTCCTACCGGTCTGGATGAATGTGTCTATTTTAACTCCTTGGTTGTCCAACTTCCATACAGTTCAATTTTCTGTGAGTTCTGGTTGTTATTCTGTTTCTAAATTGTTGTTGTCCCTATCTTGGTTGTGTGAGGAGGCACAGTGTGTCTACCTATGCCTCCATCTTGGTCCCTAAAAGCACCTTTGATAGGGAAGAGATTTCAGATCATTGATGAGATTCTGGAAAATAGGACAAGGTGGTTGATGGTTATTGGGAGAACTGTGTGAGGTCCCAAGGTGCCTACTTTGAAGCGGACTGAGGCGTCATTGTCTTGTGTACAACGTTTCTTGTATCTTATTTCTTCTTCAGTAAAGTTCTCTATTTTACACATTACATGGCTGGATACCTTCTGGACAGACCTTATATACTACATTTTTTCCAGTACATACATACTCTTTGTAGCTTCTCTTTGGCATATTTGAATTTCCAACATCATTGCTCTTGCACTTTGGGGCCATTATTAAGGAAATTAATGAACACAAGCACTGCTCTGCCATGACAGTCAATCTGATAGCCACCACAGCGACTGGGTGACTAACTGGTGCGTGGTGTCTGCAGCGTGGGTATGCCACACAAGGGCCTGAGTCACGTCCTGAACGGGACTGGGGATGGCAGCCTGAGGTTGTGTCACGCTACGTGGAATGGTGCACCACCTGAAACTTATGAGTGTTTATTTCTGGAATTTTCCGTTTAAGATTTTCGGATCACGGTTGACCACAAGGAACTGAAGCTGTGGAAAGTGAAACTGCAGGGGAGAGGGATGACTGTATGTCTCTGATTCCTGTTTCAGACTGCTGCTTAGGACAGCAATATCGTTTCTGTACACGGTATACAGCCATTTCGAATTTTGAATGGGAAAACATGCAGTTGTCAAATGTCCCATTCTGATGAAAAGCAAAGGCAAGGAAGACAGACTCTGAACAGAGCTGCTTTGACTCATTCATCCAGCCGTTCATCCACTCATTAGCAGGAGATGAGTCTTCCAGACACATCTCCGGCTCTCCGTGGCCAGTCACATATAGTGAAGTAACTTTGTTTTCTCGTTAAAAAATAATTGCAGAGAGAGATGAATTAGAAGGCCAAAAGTGGGCTTGCCAGGAATAAAATGGACTATGCTTAGTTTGGTTATTTGAAGAATAAAAAGTGCTAGTTTGTGCAACAGTTGTTTGTGGCCATCATTCCCCTGGAGGTATTTGACACAATTGTGCTAAGTAGTGTGAAAAGAGAGCCTACTTCAAGGCTAATATGATAATGCATATTATCTGGGAGACTAGAGGAAAGGCAGTTAGATATGTTTTTTTTCCTGCTTTTTTATTGTCATTCAGCTAAAAATAAAAGTCTCATTAAAGTGAGTTTTAAATGAATTCTGTTTCTCCATTTCTCTCACAATTAATTTTTGTTCAGCCCAATTGCAATCTGCCATTCTGATGCTTTTACCCACAGCAGGACAGCATGAATTGCTTGGGGAACGGCAGAGGGCAGTGCTGAGCTGAAGCTGGAACTGGAAACTTGCTTCTGGCTGTTAAATTGTGCTTGTTATTAAATGAAATCTTAAGGCTAACTTAGCCACAGAGGAAATTAAACTGCTAATTATGTGTGTATAAACCACTAAAAATGGGTTCAGTTGTTGCTGAAGATTTCAGAAACACCCACCTCTTCTTCTTGGTTTTAAAATATGTAATTATGCCTGGAAATAGTACTTATTGATGATTTTATACAGTTTTTTAAAAAAAATAGAGTTATCTGTTTGCAAAACTTGTCCCTTTCAAAGTAAATAAACAAAAGATTTGTGATTTTAGTTTTTTCATTTGCTTTTCAAATAATCTATGTTTTTAAAAATCTGAATCGTCCACATTCAGGCCATGTAGAGCAGAGTTCTCATGGATTGAGAAGATGACATTATTTTTATAGCATTTTCTTAAAAAACAGAATTTCTGTGGAGGCTAAAACTTCAAAGATTTGGGTGCTTTGGAGAGAAGCTCATTCTGATTTGGGAGGGAAAAGGAGCTATGATTTCATAAATGTGCATGAGCATTTAGAAAGTTGATGTCATTGTGGACTTACCCGCATGACAAGGGAATAAAAAACAGATATCTCAAAGTAAGTGAGGCGTCAATGACTGGCCAAGATTACTTTAGGCTCTTGGCACTGTGCCAGACAGGCTGGTAGCTAGCCATAGATGATCAGATAAGTGAAAAGGAAAGAAATTTGATACCAGGTTTAACAAAAATATAAATACAAACTGACAGGGAATGTCTCTTTTACAATGAATAATTTTAGTAATTTGCATGGCTCAGGTCCTTCAATTTGCAAATAGTTTTTCATTGCATTCCGATCTCTTTTAGTTTCTTACTACTCATAGTGTGTTCCCTAGATCAACAGCATCTCTTGGGAGCTTGTTAGAAATGCAGAGTCTCCACCTGCTAAATCAGAGTCTGCATTTGAACAAGTCCACAGAAGATTGGATTGCAAGCGCAAGCTTGAGAAGCCCTAAGGTCTCATCGCAATAATTTTCTTCCTCTGGAAAGGGCATCTTCCTGCTTTTCTACAGAGACAGTTCATAAAAACTAAAATAGCAAATCTCATTTTGAATTATAATTAAAAGAAGTTTTTTGTGGTTGTAGTTGTTTTCTCCTTTACAACAAATAAGCCCTTTTGAAATCTTTAATGGATACTTTTTCCCAGCTGGTTTTAACTGGGTTTAAAACATTGGCCTGTCATGACCCCGAGTCCGGGAAGAATTAGTGCACACCAAGGGCACAGCACTTGCATATTACTTTTTAGCAGTTCTGGTCCTGCCAAAGATGGTGAAATGTCGTGAGTTCACCACCCCTTCCACTGACTGGGCTCTCCAGTTTCTACGCTTTTTATGGGTTTCATGAAAGGATGATAATGACCTATTTTACTTATCCATCAAGAGCTATCAACCAGAAGCATTTTCCCCCTTCCTCAAGAAAGAAGAGCAGCGTGGCTAGGTCAGCCAGTCAGAGTAATGAGGCTCTCCTGCTTGGCAAAGTGAGATTAATCTAAACCAAATACTTTCCACCTTGGCAATTTTAACTAATTCCCTCAGGAAAGCACAAGAAATACGTGAAGCCCCCACCGTTGCGCAAGTCTCCTGGTATAGGGAGGCAGGTAATACCCTCTAAGCTTGTTAATATCTCATCCTGCTGGGTTCTGCAAGGGACTCAAAGAATAGCTCCAACTACTCAAGCCAGCATTACAAAGAAATGCAGCTTTCAGGGAGGAAGACAAAAAGTCCTGGGCTATACTGCAGATGGCTTTATTCTGTGGTGATGACTCCAACTGCCTTGATTAAATTGCTTCCCACATTGTCTTTCTGCCAGTGTCCCAGCAATCATCAGAGGTTCTAAACTCCCAGGATCCGAAGACTGTACTATGAGATATTCAGGCTGCATATTAGAGAGGCTTCCCCACTTCCTTCCGTCCTTCCTCCTGCCAGGTGCACGTGCTTTCAGGGTGGCTCTGCAGAGGGCAGCTCAGGTGTGCTGTGACTCCTTGGAGCCTGGGAAGCCTTGTTCCTCTGCAGCTATAACCTTCTCAGCACCTGAGGCCCACGCAACAGGAAGGGCTCCCTGGATAATCACAGCGGGGCTTCTCCATCCACCTCCAGCATAAGGAAAGGTCTTACTTAATGCACGCAGGCCCAGCTTTCTTGGTTTTTCAAACAAACTACAGTGAAAACAGGCCAGGTTGTATGTGACTGTGGGCACTGACCTAGGACATTTGAAATTCTCCCCATACTTTTTAGTGGGAATAAATTGTTACAGCGATAAAGAGAATGGTAGCTCTGCACCATGTACCAGGTGTTTCTCCATGAGTCTTTCAAGATTTTTGATTTTTTTTTAAATTTACATCAGATGCATTGAGGTATAATTCAAAGAGACTAAAATCCGTTTTTTTAGAGTACACTTCTATGAGTTTTGATGAATAAAACCACAATCAAGAGATAGAACATTTTCATTACCCCCTAAATCTCCCCCAATCCTTTATAGTCAACCCCCATGTCACTCCTGGCAGGCACTGCTCTGTTTTCTGCTCCTATAGCATTGCCTTTAGTCCTGAAAGCTTTATTTACATTTTTTAAACAATAACCCTCTTTCCTCACAAGAACTAACAAATTGCACCAGTAAGACATAGGTGAAGAAGCAGTTCTAGAGCCAGATAAATGCAGGTTCCCATCCTCACTCTACCTTTCTGCCCACACCAGTTTGGGATCTGTTACTTAATTCAGTTAAGCCTCCGTTTTCTAATCTATTAAATGAGATAACAATAATCCACAACAGTTACTGAATCCCACCATGCCTCCTGAGACTTGTCCAAATCACGGGGGGCACTACCCTGTGTATGTAATAACTACTTCCAATTTTCATGTTACTTGTCACTCTCTATTTAATCTTACTGTCCATATAGAGGGTGGGGGTCCTAAATTTCACACGTTTTATCCTTCACTATATCTATCAGAGTGCATGTCCTAGTCGGTTCCGAATGCTATAACAAAGTACCACAGACTGGGAGGCTTATAAACAAGAGACATTTATTTCTCACAGTTCTGGAGGCTGGAAGTCCAAGACCAAGGCCCCAGCACATGTGGTGTCTGGTGAGAGCCCATTTTCTGGTTCATAGTCTGACACCCTCTCTCTATTGTCATATATGGCGGAAGAGGTGAGGGATTTCTTTGAGGGTCTCTTTTATAAGGACACTAACTCCCATTCATGAGGTTCTGCCCTCATCTAATCACTTCCTAAAGGCCTCAGCTCCAAATGCCAGCACATCGAGGATTATGCTGCAATGTGAGTTTTCAGGGACACAACAGTCGGCCTGCAGCAGTGCGTAACAGCGAGCTGGGACGTGGAGGCAGAGGAGTGTTCAACGTTACACTGAAAATAAGCATATTCACATTTGTTGTGCTATTGGTGCACACATAAGTATTCATAAATTCACATTATTAACATAAGTTTTCAAAATGTACGTATACCATTTGTATCTTTTTGTGACTTTTTTTTCTATTTAGTAGCATGGTGCTTTAGATTTAGCCATTATTTAACTACTAAATAGTATTACATTTCACAAATAAACCATTTTATTTATCCATCCCGGACATCCATTCTGGCGTCCAGGAACAGTTAGGGTATTTCCACATTTTTGCTCTGCAAACGGACAAGCATTCCCCTAAATGGGAATAATACTCACCAAGCTAGAAAATGGCTTCCTTTGGAGAGAGGAGAAAAGGAGGCAAGTGAAGGGGGTGCGGGAGGATGGTTAGCTGTAGTTGTAATATGTCATTTCTTTTATTAAAAAAAAGAAAAAATAAGGCACTATTAGAGCACCAGAACTAGCAAATTGTTAATATCTGTCTATTAATTCTGGGTGATGAATTCATGAGCATTCATTATATTTAGTATTCTCTATATTTTAAATCATTTATCATTAGAAAGAAAATTAAATATAAAAATATTTTAAAAATCAGTGAACATAGTTCTATTCTGGAATGTGTAATCATTATCAGTGGCACTAAATTCATCTCCTTGAAATTTTTCATAAGTAACGAATTTTTCTCCATGACCAGCAGAAGGTATTTATGGTACATACTGGTTAGTTTGGTGAGAAGAAGGCAAGTCAGGCTTTTCCCTGATAAGTGTCACTCCTTCATCAGCAATAACTGGGCCCTGCAATGTTTTCCTGTGAGAATCCATTTGCAGTTTTTTACTGCTGCTTTTGTTTTGCTCTTGTAGTTGAAAGTGGGGAGTTTTGAGCACTAAGAAACAGGCACAGAGCCCCTTTAAAAATAACTCAGTGAGGTTTGTATGTTAAAGAGAAAAGGGTGATGAGGCATCTAGCAATTCATCTCATCAAACTCTCTCCCGTTAGCAGGACTTGGCTAATGCAGGCCACCGAGGGAATAAGCATGCTTTTGCCTTCATTTTACTCATCTTTCACAAAATAAAAGGAACTTGGCTTTGGACAGGAAATAGCTAAGCTTTGAAAATAGTTGTGAGGCTTATCCCATTCTTTCATTTTAATGACTTTCCCTGGTATTTAATCCCATCTTCTCCTTCTTCTGTGACTACACTTATTAGTATGCTCTTTAGATAGCTGAGAAAACAAACAAGGCTATCAAAATACAGCTTACACCAAGTTCCCCAGGCTGAGGTGGCAAGCAAGCATGTTTCCCTGCCCCCTTGTGGCTTGATTACAGAATTCCTGCTGTGGTTACCCCCACGGCTCATTACCCTGCCTGCCTCTGAGATGCTGGGAATGGAAGGTCCAGGACTCAGCTCGGCTACTGACTGCAGAATACATGGACATTTTATTAGTGACTGGGCTTTATCTTACGTAAAGCCTGTGCTTCATAAGGGAGTGTGGGCTCCATCGTGGTCCTGCTCACACATGACCTGGGAAGGCGTGGACTTGAAGCCCAGAAGGTCCAAGATTGCATTTTCCATATGGAAAGGCTGAGTCTGTAAAACAGATCATGAGCTGGCCCATGCGGCACTTCAGAAAAGCCATGACTTCAGAAGATGATTCTTCCATTTGAGTTTGTGACACAATCTCCAAGAAAACCCCCGAGTGTCAGAATCAACTGATAATTGTTTTGCAATAATTGAGGTTACGTACTATGGAAGAATGTCTGTTATATGGAATTTTGAGCTGAGTGGGATGTATAACACCATATAAAGTGAGGCACAACGTATCATTAAGATGTAAGGAGCACATCTGACTGTCAAGCAAAGACCAAAGCATTTCTTGGCTAGACTCCATGGCAGACCTTTAAGGCAGGGCATAGATGAGAGCAAGGCAGGGCACTAGATGTTCTCAAACTGTGACGGCACGTGCGATTGTCATTTAATTTAGCTCCTCAAAATGTGCTCTTCCAAAGTTTCTATGTACTGTGAATGGGCTGCAAATGCCATCACTGCCCTAGGATTAAAAATAATCATATATTGGGTCATTTCCATTTCACAGACAGTAAAAGTAAGTCACCAATGAACTAAAATTATCTGTGATAGATCTCGTAGTAAATCAGCAACAGAGCAGGAAACACAAGCAAGAACATCTTATGCCTTAGATAGGAATTCTCCAGAGCAGACGTCATCTCTGTGGCAGTAATGAACTGCTTCGCCGCTTCCTAATGTGCCACACACGTTCATCAGCTTGTCCTTATAGGCTGCGGGAAGCACCAGGTCACTGTGTCACAACACAATGTCACAATAATATCAACTGTGTGATGACAACAGGGGTGCAAGCCACAGGGTATACAGAGACGAATCAGCACTTTTGTCATGCAGCATGTGGGTGGGATTATTTTTTGAAACATTATTCAAGAAAGGTGTTTTGGAATAACATAAAATAACTAAAACTAAAATGAATCACCTAAAACTAAAAATAAACATGACTCTCTGCCCCTCCCTGGTAAAATTGTTTATCATCTACTCACTAGCTTCAGCTTTTCATCAGGCATTTATATTTCATATATCTTGAAAACCATAAAATAAGAATAAGGCTGCAATTATGCTAGTATTATAATTGTGCAGATAATTTTACATAATGATTATGGCTCTAAACTTCTACTCTACAGAAGTACATGTGACCAAATATATAATATATTATAATACTAATTTGAAAGAATGTATGCACACCTATGTTCCCTGCACCAAGGTTTAGAAGCAGCTCAAGTAGCTACAAGTAGCTGAGTGGATAAAAAAGCTGTGGTACATTTACACAATGGAATACTACTCAGCCATCAAAAAGGACATCTTTCCTTTTGTGACAGCATGGATGGATCTGGAGAGTATTACACTAAGTAAAATAAACCAGTTAGAGAAAGACAAATATGATAAGATTTCACTTGCATATGGAATCTAATGAACAATATAAACTAACAAAATAGAAACAGACTAATGGGTACAGGGAACAGGCTGACAGCTATCAGAGTGTAGGGGGTTGGGGACTGGGTGAGAAGGGAGAAGGGATTAAGCAAAGAAAAAAAGATTCATGGACACAGACAACAGCATGGTGATTACTGGAGGGAAATGGCGGTGGGGGAGGCAGAAGCCTATAAAGGGGGATAAATGGTGATGGAAAGAGACTTGACTGGGGATGGTGAACACACAATATACAGATGATGTGTTATAGAGTTGTACACCTGAAACCTATGTAACTTTATTAGCCTATGTCACTCCAAGAAATTCTATTAAAGTATTATATATTATATGTATGCAAGATAGATTCTGTTCCTTTATATCTGAAATAAAGCTATGAATAACTAAGAAAGCAGTGAGTATGTGTGTGTATACACACAAATTTTATATATATATATATATATATATATATATATAATGAAATAATGTGTATGGATAGATTTTGTGATTATAGTCCAGAGGGAAATAAAACACTAAGATGTAAATAATAACTATTTTTTGGATGCATTACTTTCCATTATCTGAACTAAACAGACTTTCCTGATGAAGCTGATGATATATTACATAGGTGGATTGACGGATGCAGACATATAGATCATCCATACTTCTCCATCATTTGATTTTCCCCATTCCTTTGTCTCACCATCTTGCTGCTTCTCCATCTAGTGCTGCCCTTTGAACCTGCCAATGCCCCATTCTGCTACATGGCTCCATTAGGTCTAGATGACTTTTGGTTCATTGTAAATTATGAATGGTCAATCATAGCTCTGATTTAGTGCTTCTAGAAATATGTTTCTATGGCCCACCTGAATATACAGGGACACTTACTAAAAAGTGCCCTTTAATTGTATCTACTCCAGACCTACTCAAACAGATTTGTTTTAAGCCTCCCTGTCTTCTTTTTTAATGCATATTCAAATTTGAATTTCACTTCCTTAGAGCAGTTATCCTCAGTAGGGAAGTTTCTGGAAAAAGCAGGCACAGCAAATCATATGTTATATTAGGTGGTGACGGTGATGGATAGTAGAGTTCAAATTGTCCCACCACGTCCCAATTTGGATAATAACCATATAATACCGGAGGTATATTTCTGCCACAAGGACAGAATCACAGCTAGGGAAGTCCCCGTGAGGGGCAGGGGATTTTCTTTCTCAGGAATATGTTAAAGTATGAATATGTTGAGAACAGTTAACAGCTGCCCTCAGATTCTGTGATGTCCTTGAAAGCAAGTCATCAGAAAATAAACAAATGATATTACACTCTTAACTTTTTATATTATCAAAAAAAGTTAATTGTATATAACATGGAAACTAAATAAGTTTCTTATATAATGAAAATGATTAATAAATATCACAAGTTTTTTTTCAGTTATATTCAGCATAAAACTTTTGAGGGGCAATTAAGTCTATACAATACTAATTATTTTATTGCTACTTTTGGTGGCCATGAAAATGTACCACTCATATTAGAGAGCACAATAAACTCTACGATATATGATATGACATGACATGATATGGTATGATACAGGCTGACCCTCTGGATCAGCCATCACATTTGTACCAAAGCCAGGCTTCTCCTAGTGAGTGCCTGAGCACAGGGTGGGTAATGGAGCCAGCCCTTTTCTGTGAGATGCAGAACCCCTGACATAGTGACTTTGGCTTAAGAACTTCTCTCTGACCTGGCCGAATCTTTCTTGGAATTGCATTGCAGTTCATAATTCTTCCTACCCTATCCCCCTTCCTTTCCTCTCTCCGTGATCTCTGTGATGTAGGTATCAGACCTATGTCATGGTCTGACTGAGGGCTGTCTCTACCTCTTCCTGCTCCCTCTCCCCATCTTCTCCCATTTTCTCCCCTGATGAATCTGCTGCTCATCTAATTCTGTCTTGATATCTGCTTCTTGACAGACCTGAACTAATACACTATGCTCCATTGCAAGCACTAATCATCTTGTCTTCTGTCCATTCCACCATACAGGCGCACACACATGCACACACACACACACACACCCTCCTAGACTGCTTATGCTTTCCTCAAATTACCTTCTTCTTCTTGACCATCAGAATTCCTTCCTCTGAGTCTCATTTTCATGGTTTCTTGCTCTCTGATGAATGATGATAATGTACTGTAATGTATTAAGGTATCCTCTTTCTGCCTTGTAAGTACATATTATATCTTCTTGTTAATATAATGCTTCAAACCATAAAGATACAAGATTCCTAAAGACCCCTAAGAACTTCTGCATGTGGGAATTTCAATACCAAGTTGGGGGTCCCTGGGGGGGTCAGAGGCCCCTCAAATCACATTCTACAGGTAACTGTCTACTGCATTACTTCTGTGTAACAGTACCGTCACCACTCCCCCTTCTTTCCCTCTCCACTCCTGCCTCCAAAGCTGGGGGAAAGCTGGGAAAGTTTTCCCTCCTCTCCAAATTACCATGATAATGCCTTTTTTGCAGTACAAAAGGAGAAAGTAACTTAAGAGTTGTCTTTGAACTCTGATAGAACTGTGATGTGGAGGAAGTTACAAACTGCTCAGGAATGTAGTTTTATATAAGTAGTTATACTCAGGCATTACAAGGTAAGAAAAATGGAGAGGAAGGGAAAATCTCCCAGCTGTAAAGTCATTGCAACCATGGACATTCTATTGTGACTATTTATGTAGTTAGACTCTGTATCTCAGCTAATATAGGACATAAGCTGACACCCTGAGTTAGGAAGCATTGCAGAAAGATCCTGAACTTTGAACCCTATAATACTTGAGGTCTATGGCAAAAAAAATAGTACTTTCCAGCTTTATCAGAGTATTCAAGATGTTTCAAAGAAAATAATATTTAAATGAATACTGAAGTGATTGTTTAACAACTGATATGTAAATATTTTAAGTTAAGCCTAACATTCTTTCTAATTGCCTCTATGTTTATCCTCAATTTATTTACTTACTCTCATACTTGCTAAATTTGGAATGAAACTTGACAACTTCCTTTTGATGATTGGTAACTATAGCAATTGGAAGGAAACTAAAAAGTAAATACGAAAGTGGCTGTATCTGCTAAGTAAGTCATTTTCAGAACTGGAGTTGCAAATCACTTGTGCTAGCTAGTGGTGGGCTCCCTCAGTGATGGAATTACATACTCTTTCATATGTATCTTACTCACCCTTTTCAACCATTTTATCCTCTTCTTTGCACATTAATTCTTAACTCAGAAGCCTTTAGGAGAGGAGTGAAGAAGAAAATAAATCTAATCGTGTCCCATTCCTAAATATATATATATATATATATATATAACCTGACTGTTAGTTTTTCAAATTCTGTTATAATCTGAATCCTAACTACTCTTCAATATTATATTTCTGCTTCCCTCCACATGTACCTTACACGCCAGCCAAACCAAACAACTCATTCTTCCTGGAGATGGATGCACTGGCCCCTCAACATTTGCTCATTCTATTCCACCTTCTTTGAAATCATTAAGGTGCATCTACTGAGCCCCTGGCAACCACCAATCTACTCTCTGTCCCAGTGAGTTTGACTTTGAGGTTCCACATACAAGTGAGAACATGCAGCATTTGTCTGTTTGACCTGTTTCACTTAGCATACAGGTGAGTACAATTAATTATATTGCACTGAATACTTGAAAATCCTGAGAGTAGACGTTAATGTTTTCACTACACACACACACACCCAGAGGTAAATATATGAGGTGATGGATTTGTTAACTAAGCATATTGTGGTAATCATTTCACAATATACATGTATATGAAATCGTCACATTGTACACCTTACACCTATACAATATTTATGTCAATTATATCTCACTAAAACTAGAAAAAAAAGATGCAGACTGTCACTTAAAGACCAATTCATCACTTCTCCATGAGGACTTCCCGACTATTCAAGCAGGAAGTGACACTTATACCACTGAAACAAACAGCCCAGGATGGTTTACAAGCACAGAGTCAGTTCAGGAGCTGGGCAAGTGTCAACTATTCTAGGCCTCAGTGGCCTTGTCTGTTAAATGGGGAGAACAGCAATTTCAAGAAATGTTTGTTTGGAAAATTACGTTAGGTATGTTTTATTGTACTTATGATTTTGGTCTGGGATTACTCCATGTAGCTTTCAAGTGTAACTGTTCATTTATAAACATTTCTCTCTCCTAGTAGTTTGTAAGCTCCTTGAGGCTAGAGATTGTATTTTTCCACCGTAATTACATTGTTACATATGAATGGTGGGTGTTCAATGACTTTTTTTGGTAAAATGGATGAAACACAGAGTGAATGAATTCTGATTTCTATATCTATTCTCACAATAGTAAATCCTGTTTTGGGGTAAGAGTAACAGTCCAAAAAACAGTAACTGTCATATGAGGACAGGTGAGAAATAAACCATGGGGGCATGAGGATGAACATGACCGGTTGTGACTCCCTGGAATAAACTTTTCGGGTAGCTCCCATTTTGGCTATCCCTAAGTGCCTGCTTCCTAAGCTTTTTTTACTATTGTTCTTTTAATACAAATTTTTCAAGTAGGTTTTAAAAGCCAATAAGTACAGAGGTAGAGAAAGGAGAGCTAAAGAGGTGCCAATCAAGACGATTCACAGGGAGCCTTCTACAGGGGAAGTGTGTGGCAGCCAGATGAAGCCTCTAGCCAGAGGCTGTCTAGTTAAACCAACGCTGCTGGTTGCCTTGCAGACTTCAATTGATCGTCCCAAACTAAAATTCACCTTGCTCCTTTGAATTTACGCCTGGAACCCAATACTGAATGTTGTCCTCATGGTTAACTAAAATGTAATGATTTATGTTAAAGATGAATTGCATGTGAACATAAGAATTATCTTTCTACATATAATTGATGATCAAAGGTTTACACAATTCTGTATGATTATTGTTAACATGTACATCTAATTTTGTCCCAGAAAAACACATTTCTAATTTGATCATGAAAATGAATGGTAAGTGGTTATTAGACAGAATTTGCTTAGGTTCTTTGCAGATACTCTGTTGCTGTCTGATGACTGACTGCAGAGTAGAGAGGTACTACTACTACTACAGAGGTAGGCAAATGTAGGTTTACAGCTATAATACAAGTAAATATTCAAGGACAAACTCTGTGCTTCACATACTTATAGCTGTAAACCCACTCTTGCCTACCACTGTATGTTCCTGGGGCCTGTGTTTTCTCTTCACCCACATTTACCATTACTCTTATTGAAGGAACGTATAAACAAGCCTGCTTAGGACCTGTACACACTCAAGGAGTTAGTGGGGCACTGCTAGGAAATAAAGTCCAAGGTGGGAAAAGTAAGAATGAAAACATGCTGTGTTTTAGGTGTTATTTGAAGTACTATTTTTAAAATGCAGATTGAACTCCATTCATATGGGATTAAATCACTAATTTGTCGTATGCAGTAAAGCTGCCCAGAATATCCACGGATCCTCTGAATCCATTGTCTAAGTTAGACATGCCATGTTTCAGTATCAGGTAGTAACAGAATGTTTATGTTCACACCATACTTTTATAGCCATTCTTATGATGTATAGTATGTGATGGTTACAATGCTTAGGGGCACTCATTTTATGTGTATGGTTCATCTTGATGGGCATTAGAATGTGTTCAATTAGTGCTTCTGTATTTATTCACTGGTGTTTCAGTAGAAAGCTCACATAATGCAAATTCTTATTATAAACATTGCCTGTATTCACATATAAAGCAGAAAAGACGTCAGGTAACTTTTATCTCAACCTCTTAACTTTCTAAACCACTTTAACGTATTGTTACAACAGTCTCTTGGGAAATAGCGTGCTCCCTTAGGCCCAGATACATGTATTGCTCACCACTGAATGCACAGAGCTATGTATGGTGATTCTGTAATCAGTAGTCTATAAATATTTGTTAGAAGGGACTTCCTAAATGAATGTATTTTGTTGATTTAATGAATCAACTTATGTTAATTATCCTGTGCAATGCATGGTCCCCTTTAGGAATATTGGCTGGGCGAGGACCCTATAGGTTCTATGGCAATATGAAGAACTCACTTTCTGAAACGTGCAGCAAACTCACTGCAAGGCTTCCGGGTGGAAATAACTGCTGGGTGTTCAATACATGCATCAGATACTATGCTAAGCGCTTCACTTGGATTCTCTTTTTTCATCCACATATCCACCCCACTGAGGACTGTTATTAACCTCAGTTTACAAATGAGAAAGTTGAGGGACAGCTGAGTTATGGTTTAGCTATTGTTTAGGACTGGCCCAACATCACATTTAATAAGTGATTGATCTTGATTTCAAAATGAGGAAGTCTGATTTTATGGCCTGAAGTCTTAGTAGCTATGATGCTTTACTGCCTTTTAAACAGACCCAGAAAATGTAGATTCTGTACAAGAAAACCAGGTGGGAATCCCCTACTTCAAAGTCACTCATTCATTCGGTCAATAAATATTTATCATGTACTTACTCTGTGTAGTTTTCCAACAATCCCTTGCTGGAGTTTTAAAGCTGAAAAGAATATCTCCTGTCTTCAATGTGTTCACAGCCTTTTAGGGGGTAATTCAAAGTGGTGAGAACTGTGCAGCAGGTTTGAACAAGACACAGTGAAGTCACCGTCAAGGGGCCTCATCTGATCCAGGCTGGTCTGGGACTGCTCAGGAGAAGAATTGAGGGGTTTTCTTGGAGGACGATCAGGGGTTTAACAGGAGTGCAAGACCAGGAGCACAAGAATATTCTGGAGAAAGATGCAGGGATGAGAAATGTCAAGTCTGACATGTTTTAGGGAAGTGCTACAACAAAAACATAGAATGTAATTAGATAAAGGTCATAAGTTCACCAAAGGCATTATGGAGCCTGCATTTTAAAAACTGGGCCTCCTAAAGTCAAACACGTCAGCCTAGGCTCGTGGACTGAACTGGTAGAAGCTCAAGGTAAATGCATGCTCCTGCATCTACAAAAATGTGTTTGCCTCCCCTGAACTCACTGTCTTTCCACAGACATATTTCATGTTTGGTAACTTCTATTAGCTCTGTAAGGGCATTTTAATTATCGGTACCAGTAATTCCAGGTTGACCAACAAAAAGAAGAAAGTTCAGGCTTCATGTTGATGTAAAGATGATGGATGCTCTCTTCTTTTTGAATAGTTTTGCCAGGCGTGATTGATTTAATAATAGGTAGGTTTCATGTTAATGCTGGTGACAACTGGGGAAAGAGTTGGCAAGGAGAATAAGAGAGTGGTACTCTATAGCAGGTATTTAACGAAGACAGCCTAAAAATCAATATTAATCCTTTGCTGGCAGCTGAAAATTTCAAACAACTTAAGCAGACGAATGGGCCATAATGTCAGTCAGTAGGATTAGTCTATTCATTGGCTCACTCTTGGACTAAATGAGGACTGTTGTTGATTAAAAATCCATTCCAGGGATGCTGCTGCACATGTTAAGCAGTTCTTATTTTCCCCTGGGGCCAATGTTCCTCCCTTTGCCTTTTTAGGCCTTTCTTTAATCTCATCAATTTCCAAATAGCTCAGTGCTTCTCCTGTGGGCCAATTCTTACAGGCCTTTTGGAACTCCTAGGTTATCTGCCTCCCACCTACGGAGCAGGTGACCACGTGGAGCCCTCCCCAACAAGCAGGTGTGCCTCCCACCCACACCAGTGATAATTGAGGCTGGGACCACCACAGAGAGAAGTCCTGCAGACCACATCGAGCTTCAGGCATGGCCCTGTGGCTGGATATTTTGTCCTTATCTGTGCATATTAGTAGAAGGGGTGTCACAGAAAAGCTGTGAGGGTAATTAATAAAAAAGGAATTTTGAACTTTCTATATTTTGTACCTAGTAAGTATATCCAAGTGTTTTATGAATAAGGAATAAGACCTATTCCTACAGATCCCGTGCCAGCCCTGAGGTTGGCTACAGTGGTGGAATGCTTGGAGAAAGGAACACTGAGCCAATCAATCTCCCAGGAAACGGGAAGTTTCTGTGGTTTTTACCTATTACTTGCACCTGCCTGAAGGAGCCAAAAATATTGAAAAGGTATAGAAGAGATGAAGACGGCCTGTGTGAATGGTAGACAGATGCCACTTGACAAACCTGTTGGAGTACTTGTGTCTGTCAAGGGGAGCTGTTCATCTTTGGGGACACTCGGTGGCTGAGGAAGCATCCTCTTTCCCTGGGAGTGCTGTGGTGTCCCCAGTCAGTGCAGCATGCTTGTTTGGGTATGTCCTCATGTCTTTGACCTATGTTAGTACAGCGTATATGTTTTTCTGTCTTTTTATGCCTTTACATCAATCAGATCATTATAATCATGGTAACAATGTGCAAGAACCTCAGTTGATAAAATGACCCTTTTCATATTGTTAATTGGAAAAGATCTAGAAAACTGTGAAAGTTTGCCCAAGGTCCCTTTGATAAGAGAGAGAATGAAATGAAGTAATTCACATTTATAATGTGCTGTGGTTCTAGGAGTTGGATCCTGATGTCTTCTTCACATCCTAAGGGAAGTGCATTCTTGGTCTCTCTGTATATACTTGTAAAGTGAGCAAACTGAATTTTTCAATTAGAAAAGCTTATAGAACTGGAAGTCCGAAAACTGGTGGAAAGCTTGATTTAATTACAAAGAACCTCTAAAATAGGCCCAACCGCCACCAGGTTTAGAAAAGAGTGAGAAATAAAATAAACCTAATTCATTTATTTCTTACTGTAGTGTAGGCACAAAGGAAGCCGTGTTACATTGTTACCTTGTTTTATACTCACAGTTTCGGAGAGCTTTACTGTTTTTATACCATGTTCCATGAGGTCACTGGGACTCAGGTCACTTCCCTGCTGAGAGGTGAAGTCCCTGGCTCCAAAGCTGGTACACTTTTCCATGTACCATGTTCTGCTTTAAAATATCTTAGTATATGATTCAGGCAAAAGAGATTAAGAAGTCTTTGATGTCTTCCTTTCTTTTACACCTGATATTACAACCTTTAGGCCACATCAACACATTTATGTAGAGTCCGATCTCCTCTCCATTTCTATTAGGCTGCTGCAAGCTATCAGCATCTCTTTTCTGGATTATGCATTATTCTTCTAACTGGTCTCCCTGTGTCTACCCTTGTCCTTATATTGTCTAGCTTGACATAGAGGCTTCAATAGACCTTTTAAAATGTCAGATCAAATCACTCCCTGGCTTGAAATTATCCAGTGGCTCCCTACATCACTCAAAATAAAAGGTTATTATAGTTCACCAAAAGTGGTGAAGTACAGAATTCCAGGTCTCCATCCTTCCACAAAAGCAACTAAAGAGCTGGCAACACTTGTCAGAATCAACTTTTGCAGAACTCTGGAATCTTGTTGTAAACACAAGAACAAAGGGAAATAGATGAAGTAAGAAGTTGCTATAATACAGGAAGAGAGAGCAATGCCATTTTTTAAAATAGACTATTTTTAGAGCAATTTTAGATTTACAGCAAAATTGAACAGAAAGCACAGAAAGTTGTCGAATAACCCCTAACCCCACATACACACAGCCTCCTTCAC
Source organism: Trachops cirrhosus (assembly GCA_028533065.1). Classification (NCBI taxonomy): domain Eukaryota; kingdom Metazoa; phylum Chordata; class Mammalia; order Chiroptera; family Phyllostomidae; genus Trachops; species Trachops cirrhosus. Next base: position 36,124,514 of record CM052540.1, on the reverse strand, counting down.
TATCAATATTCTGCACTAGAGAGGTTGGTACACTTGCTACAATCAATGAACTTACCCCAGCACATTGTTATCACCCAAGGCCCATAGTTTACATTAGGGTTCACTCTTGGTGTTGTATTCTATGGGTTTTGACATATATCCATCAGTATGGTATTATACAGAATAATTTCACTGCCCTAAAATCCTGTGTTGTGTCTACTCTTGTCATCCTCCCCTGTAACCCCCGGCAACCAATTATCTTTTTACAGCCTCCTTTGTTTCAAACCTTTTCTGGCATGTCCTAAAGTTGGAATCATAGTGTACGTAGCCTTTTCAGATTAGCTTCACTTAGTAATTTGCGCTTAAGTTTCCTCTATATTTGACATCTGTATAATCTTCTTTGGTGATTCATCTTTAGATCTTTTGCCCATTTTTCAATCAGGCCATTCAATTTCTTGAATTTTAAGGGTTCTTTTCGTACTTTGTATAACAGTCCTTTATCTCAGGTGACTTTTGCAAATATTTTCTTCCAATTGTATCTTCTCTGGATAGTGACTTGTACACTTCCCAGATAGTGTCCAGAGAGTGTCTTTTGCACAGCAGAAAAAATGTTAATTTTAATGAAGTCCAACTTATCAATTATGTGTTTTATGAATCACGTCTTTAGTGTTGAATCTACATAGTTATCACTAGACTCAAGATCATCTAGATTTTCTCCTGTTTATGTTCTAGGAGTTTTATAGCTTTGCATTTTACACAGGTCTGTAATCCACTTTGAGCTAATTTCTGTGAATAAGGTCTGTGTCAAGACTATTTATTTTTAATGTAGATGTTCAATTGTTACAGTATAATTTGTTGAAAAGACTGCCTTTTATTCATCATATTGTCTTTGTTCCTTTGTCCAAGATTAGTTGACTATATTTACCTCTTTTGTTTCATTGATCGATTTGTCTTTCTTTTCACCAATAGCACTCTGATTTGATTATCATAGTCATTTAGGAAGATAGTGTCAATTCTCTGACTTTGTTCTTCAATGCTAAATCCAGTATTCTGGATCTTCTGCTTCTCTGTGTAAACTTTAGGATAAAATTGTCAATGTCCACAAAAACTTTTTGGAATTTTGATTGTTATTGCATTGAATATATAGATCAAATTGAAAAGAACCGACATTTTGGTAATACTGAGTCTTCTTATACGTGAACATGCCATATGTTCATTTTCTTCTTTGATTCTTATTGTCAGCATTTTATAACCTTTTATATAGAAATATATATGAAAAAATATATGTGTGTGTGACTACACATAAATATATACATATTTTGGTAGATTTATACCTAAATATTTTATTTTGGGGTGTGCATGCATAAAAGGTATTGTGTTTTTAATTTCAAATTCCAATTGTTCCTTTATGGCATATAGAAAAGTGATTATATTTTATATATAAATTTTGTATTCTGCAGCCTTGCTATCATCATTTATTACTTGTGGGAGTGTTTCATTTTTTTAGTTTTGAATATTTGATTCTGTCAACTAGTCTACGTAGGTAATTATGTCAATGCATGGGATGCAGCAAAGGCAGTTCTAAGAGGAAAGTTTATAGTGATAAACATCTCCATTAAGAAAAAAGAAAGATCTCCAATAAACAATGTACTGTACAACTCAAAGAACAAGAAGGAGAACAAACTAAGCCCAAAGTTAGCAAAAGCAAGGAAATAACAGAGATCAGGACAGAAATAATGAAATAGACTTCCAGTCAAGATGGAGGCATAGGTAAATGCAGTTTGCCTCTTTGCACAACCACAAAAAATTACAGCTAAACTACAGAATAACTATCACTCAAAACTGTCAGAAAATTGAGTGTATAGAAGTCCAACAATTAAAGAAACCACATTCATCCAGTTGGGGAGGAGAGCCAGAGGGCCAGAGATGTGGAGATGCTGAATGGGCTGATTTCAAATCCTTGTGTGGCGGCTATGAAATGGAGGGATTCATGGGAGTGAGGGATCCCAGCCCCACACCAGACCACCCAGCCCAGGGTTCCAATGACAGGAAGATAAGTCACCATAACTTCTGGCCATAAATACCAGTAGAGGTTGGGTTGGCACAAGAAACTGTGGGATTCTCAGGTTTTTTTATCTTGGAAAACACAGACTTAGACTCACTCCCTCTGGGCTCCAGCACTGGGGCAGCACCTGGAAGGGCACCAGAGGCATATAGAGAGGAAATGAAGTGTCTGGCATCAGGGCAAGAGCTGAGGGACAGCTTCCTCCCAGGAGAAACTGCAGATAGTAGCCGTTGTTCCTTTTCTGAGCCCTCCCCCACACAGAGCCACAGTGAGGTGGCACCATATCTGAGTCCCCAGCAACCTGGCTCACATGGTTAGCCCTGCCCTGATGTCCCAAGGCTCTCTGTCCCATTCAATTTATGGGCCCACCCAAGCTGGTAACAATGGCTTTTTCATATGAATGGCTAGGCTAGGCATAGGCTTCAGACCTTACTAAATCTGCTCAAACAAGCAATAGGTAAGCCCTGCTTCCATACTGCTTGCTGAGTGGCCTTAGGCCTGGCACTAGCCACAACCATCGGCAAATCACTTTATAGCTTATGCCAAGGGGCCCCAGACAGAAGACAGGTAATGGCTGACCTTGGCCTGTACCACCCAGGGTACTCCAGAGCCTGGACACCCAGTGAACAGCTTACAGACCATATCAGAGCTCCACCACCCAACCACTTCCACAAGCCACAAAGGGAAGTGATTGCTAGCCAGTGGATGCAGCCAGTCCTATCAGGTGTCTGGCCTGGGTAAATTTATCCCATTTACCTGCTGACAGAAACCAAGACTCAACTACAAGAAGTGGGAGTATTCAGCCTACATGGAGGGTGTACACTGAGTACCCAGCTTGGGGAATAGGCTAAGCCACTGGACGCTACAGGCCATACTACCAAGACACAGAGTCAAAGCAGCTCTACCTAATACGTAGAAACAAACACAGGGAGGCTGCCAAAATGAAGAGACCAAGAAATATGGCCCAAATGGAAAAACAGAAGAAAACTCCAGAAAAAGAACTAAACAAAATGGAGATAATCTATCAGATGCAGAGTTCAAAGCACTGGTTATAAGGGTACTCAAGGAACTCAGGGGCTACTTCACCAGCATAAAAATAATGCAAAAGACATCCAATCAGTACAGTAAGTAGAAAAGGGAATCCGAAAAATTAACGATAGTGTGAAGAGCCTCTAGGAAAACTTCAAACATTTACATCATAGGGATGCCAGAAGCACAAGAGAAAGAACAAGAAATTAGAAACCTCTTTGAAAAAAAAATAATAAAAGGAAACTTCCCTAATTTGGTGAAGGAAATTGACATACAAGTCCAGGAAACACAGAGAGTTGCAAATGAGATGGATGAAAAGAGATCCACTCTAAGACACATCATAATTAAAATGCCAAAGGTTAAAAATAAAGAGAGAATCTTAAAAGCAGCAAGAGCAAAGCAGATAATTACCTATAGGGGAGTTCCCATAAGACTATCAGCTGATTTCTCAAAAGAAACTTTGCAGGCTAGAAGGGATTGACAAGAAGTATTCAAGGTGATGAAAAGCAAGGACCTACAACCTAGAGTACTCTATCCAGCAAAGCCATTATTTAGAATTGTAGGGCATATAAAGAGCTTCCCATAGAAGGTACGCTAATGGAGTTCATCAGCACCAAATCATTATTATATGAAATGTTAAAGGAACTTATTTAAGAAAAAGAAGATCAAAACTATGAACAATAGAATGGCAATAAATACATAACAATTCAACAATTGAATCTAAAAATCAAACTAAGCAAACAAGCAGAACAGAAACAGAATCATAAATACGGAGATCATTTGGATGGGGGCCAGTTGGGAGGGGGGTCTGAGGGAATGGATGAAGAGTTGAGGGGATTAAGAAGTACACATTGGCATTTACAGAATAGCCATGGGGATGTTAAGAGCAAGTGTCAGAAATGGAGTTACCACAGCACTTATATACATGAACCTTGGGCATGAACAAAGGAGGAGGGATCACCAGAGGGAGTAGGGGGTGCTTGGTGGAGGTGGCTAAGGGGGAAAAATTGGGAAAACTGTAATAGCATAATCAATAAAATAAAGAAAGAACTAATAAAATAGAAACTGGAAAAATAATAAAAAAGAACAGTGAATCTAACAGCTGCTTCTTTTGAAAAGATAAGCAAAATTGACAAACCATCAGCTAGAAAGCAAAAGAGATAGGATTCAAATAAATCAGAAATGAAAGAAGAGATATTATAATTGATACAACAGAAATATAAAGAATTATTAGACAATTATGGACTATTATGCACCAACAAATTGAAGAACCCAAAAGAATTGGATAAATTTGTAGCAGCATATAACCCACTAAGATTAAATCATGAAGGAAAGAGAAAATATGAGCAGACTGATAATGAGTAAGGAGATTGACTCAGTAATCAAAAATCTCCTAGCAAAGAAAAACCCAAGACCAGATGATTTCACTGATGAATTCTACCAAACATCTAAATAATAATTGTGACCAATTCTTCTCAAACTCCTCCAAAAGTAAAGAGGGAACATTTTCTTATTCAATCTATGATGCTAGCAATACCCTGCTAACATCAGTTGATGCAGAAAAAGCATTTGACAAAACTGAATACCCTTGTAGGGTTTAAAACACACATTCAAACTATAAACAGAAAGGAACTTCCCAACATGATAAGGATTAGGTGGGGAAAACCCACAGCTAACATTGCACTCAATGGTGAAAGTCTTAAAGCTTTCTTCTTAAGATCAGAAATAAGACAAGAATGACTGTTTTTGTTACTCTAGTCAACATCATTCTGGAAGTTAGTCAACAAATTAGGTGAGAAAAAGAAATGTAAGGCAAGGGCCGGAATGAAGGGGGAATAGGTAGCAACTTCTTCGTGGGGATGGGTATGCTTTTGGGGTGATGAAAGTGTTTGGAACTTGGTAGAGGTAATAATAATGATAATAATAACAATAATAATAGCTCATTCATATGCAGACCCCAGCTAATGCCTGGAAGGAAGTTGAGGAATGTGAAAGGAATGCTGGTGGGAGTTTGCAGCCCAGGACAAAGAGGTTGCTAAACATGTGTTTTGGGTTTCTGGATGAAATTCATACCAAAAGCCAAATGCAGTAAAAAACCTTCAAATGACTTTAGCCAATACAGCAAGGGAGCGTAGCAACCTGTGACTCAGTGAGATCAATGTCAATGTGACTACCGGTAACTCCACATCCCATGTCTAGAGGGCTGGGGTTGCCTGCGCACTCCCTATGGTTTGCAGACTCAGTTCAGATCCTGAGCAGGTCCCAGACTGCAGGTTGCAGGCGTGGGTGACTCAGCTGCACTCGGCTGGGAGAGGCACAGGAGCACACTTAATTATAGGCCTGAGACTACAAAGTAACATGGAGAATTGAGGCAATTACCCAAGGAGTTTGGGATTAACAGAATTTTAACACCCCGCCCCCAACACTCTCTATCCTTGCCTGCCTACTTTAGGCAATTATTTTACTTTTGCCTGAGTCTAGAGCAGTTTTGTAAAATGTGCTCTGCAGCGTTAATAGGTGTTATATAAAAAAGGAGTTCTATGGAAATGCTGCATTAAATAAAGTTAAGTGGGCTTTGTTATTGCAGAACTTGTGAGAGTTTTATGTGCACTGACCATTTGAGGAAAAAATGCCCAAACGTATTTGCCTATGAAAGTTTTGTGTGTATGTGCACGTGTGTGTGTGTGTGTGTATGAAATGGCTTTTTGCCATGCTAGACTGATACTTCAGGGCACTCATTTCAGGAAATGCTAATTGAGATATTTTTTTTCCTCTTTGCTTTCTTTGTAGCCAACATCAGAGAGCAATGCTGAAATTAGTGTGGTACAAAGGAAAGCCCACCGGGCTTAGAATCCATGCATCTAGAACAAGAGCCTAAAGTTAGATTCTAGACCTATCCGTGCCATTAATTAACTTGGCCAACCTCTTTTATCTCTGTGTTTCCTAGTCTATAAAGGGAAGCCTTGACCTAGCTGCTCTCAAAGGTTCTTTCTTTTAAACAATCTGAAATTCCAAGTATTTTGATGTGTGCATATGTCATGGCACTATTTCATATAATATCTGAGAATATTCTATATAGAATCATCATTCTACCTAACTTATCCAAAACCATTTAAAAATATTTTCATCTCTTTCTTGATTTGAGATTATATATTAAATTCCCTTATAAACTTCAGTCTATTTACAGATTTTTTTCTGATTTCTTTTATTGTTTTGATGTACCAGCACCACACCATGTAATTATTGAGACATTTTAATTGGTTTTGCATATAATTTGACTACTTTAAAATGTTTGCAACATCCAGGGAACTATTGGGAATAGGAAATATGGTTCACTTGTATTACTTACGGAATAATTTGAATGTAAAAAAAATCTGTGTCTGCCATTGCCTTGTTGGTATTCTGGAAGGGCAAGTCAGTTAGGCGGCTCTGTAGAATGCCACAGCTGCCCAGAAAGTCACATCTCAGTTACAGTGGGTACACTAGTCAGAAACCGGTGTCTTTGTTACCCTCTTAGATGATGTAGCCAACTTCTTATTACAGGCCTGACTACCTGTAATCATGACCTGGACTGCTCTGACTTTTGAAATTTAGTCTTGGTTCTTTCTTTCACACTCTTCAACTGTTTGGATTTCCTCATCTTTGCTTTTAAATACCTATGCCCCAGCCAACTTATAAGTCCTGCTTAATGATCTAGGACAATTATATGAATTAGTTACATAATTAAATATGCCTATTTGCCAATATGTATACCTATTTTGAATAACCAGGTTATTGCTTACCAAGTACAAAACCCAAATTAATTGAAGATAAAATATGTCAGTGACTATTTCAATAAACTGGAAGCATCTTTAATCTTGTAATCCTCAGGAAAAAAGAAAACAGATCTTAATTTTGTTCTTTGGAAGCTGCAGATAGTCTCATGTTCCAGATTTTACATTGAACCTTTATTACAAGCCTTTAACAAAGGATGTTTCCTTAAACTAACTGACTGATAACAGCAGTAGGTAACATGGAACTATTATTATTATTATTGCTATTATTATTTATTTTCAAACAAACTTCATCATTTGTATCTAAAAGGAAGCATTCCATGTTTGCTGGCCCACAAGATTCTTTGGATAACTGAAGAAAGTTTTGGTATGCATTATGAAAGTCAATCATATTTACTTAACTTACATTTTGTGTTTCAGAAAATGTAGAAACAAGAAATATACTGCACATTAAAAATATGTTTTTATCTCTAGATATTTATTCTAACTTCAACCTGGGAGAGATTCAGCTAGCCCTTTGTGATGTCCACATCAAAATATGCAAACTGAAAATTGGTTAAGGTTGGAGGAAAATAGAGCTAAGCCAAAAAAATAAAAAAACAAACAAAAATAAGTGCAGGAAGGAAATGCTTGATAAACTTGGCATGGCATCTTTTAGGAGTGAATGAAGCATTCACAAAGTATATTAAAAAGAAGAGGGATATGTAAAATAACTCACACTCAACATCCTACCATACAGACACAAGTCTCAGAAGTAATTAAAATAAAGATATCAAAGGGAAGGGCAAATACCCTTGCAAACTCAGAATGGTAAAATACACACAGCATGACCTCGGTTACCATTGAATCAAATAAGCTGTTAATTACAAAAGGATGAACACCCTCTGGAGATAACAGCAAACTCCAGGCAGTCAATAGGATGTGATAACATCCAATACAATCAAGAAACATTTGAGTTGAGCACAGGATTATACATGAGGATTGGAGGATTAGGAAACATGGCATTTCTGAGTCTAGTAAACAGAAAGCATAAGATGCCAGCTGAGGAAGGTATAGGATAGGAAAGACAGATATGATGAATTAATCACTAGGACAGCAGGGAGATAATGGCTCAGTTCTGTCTCTGGCTGGCAGGGAATGAATGCACCGAGATGACCTCTCTTGCACCTCTAACCTTCCATTATGAACTGAGCACATGCGTGACTATAATGTTAAGAAATTCTAAAAGCTCTGTATTTGCTGCTGGTTTTTGGTTAAGTAGCAAAGTAGTTGCTTTGTATTTAAAAAATTAGGAGAAAAACTATGTCCCTAAAATCCTGGTATTACAATATTATCACTTATGGTTGAGGTTATAGCTAAAGGTATATTTTAAGACAGAGATAGTCATTTTGATGAACATAAGTACCTGCTGTTTATCCTATGTATTTCTTACTTATTGCTGTGTAACAAATTACACCAAAGCTTAGTGGTTTAAAATAACACACATTTATCTTACCGTTTCTATCTTACCAGGAATCCAGATGCAGTTTAGCTGGGTGTCTCTGGTTCAGGGCCTCTCACAAAGATCAAATGAGGATATTGGTGGAGGCTGCAGTCATCCTAAGGCTCAAACTGGAAGGATCCATTTCCAAGCTCATTCCCATGACTGTTGACGACCCTCAGATCCATTCCCAAGCTTAGTCGTATGGCCGTTAGAAGGCCTCAGGTCCTCACTTGCTGTTGTATGGGGATATCACATTTTGCTATGCAGGCTTCTCTTTGGAGTTCTACATAACATGAAAGCTTGCTCTCAAGAGCTGAAAGAGAGAGAGAGAGGCGCAAGATGGAAGGCACAGTCTTTTTGTTACCTAATCTCAGAAGTGACATTGCATCATCTCTGTTGCACTCTGTTCCCTAGAAGCAAGTCACTAATTCTAGCCACACTCAAGAAGAGGTGATTACCCAAGGGCAGGAAGACCCAGAGGTAGAGCTCATTAAGTATAAATTTTAGAAATTCGCTCCTATATCTTATTGATCAAGATTCGAGAATCAATAGAACAATATTGGAATACTCTTAAAGACAGTTTTTTACAGTCGTTAACTAGCTCTCTTTTGCATTAGTTAACTGTTTACGGACAGTAAAGTATGTATGCACTGAATATGTATGACAAGTATGTAGGCAAGATCAGGAGCTTCTTGTAAGGATCTACAACTTACTTCCTTTATCCCTCCATCAATATCTAGTAAGTACTCAAGCTGACATCTCAACTCATACTTTTAAGATCTTATCTGACCTTTTGGCAACATTGGGCATTGTTAAACACTCCCTCCATCAAAAAACTCTCTTGGTTTCTGAGAGTAACACTCTATTCTGGTTTTCCTACCACTCTGACTTTGTCTCTGAATGTTCTTCATACATTTTTCCATCTCTACTTACTTATTACGTTTTGTTATTTTCCTGTAGTTTTCTTCTCAGCCCTTTTCTCTCTCCACTTTATTTTCCAACAGTGGCCTTACCATACCTATGTTTTTTAAGTATATCTGGATGTTGATGATTTTCAAAAATACCTATACAGCACAGAAATCTCCTCAACTACTGTGTAGCCCATGCATCTGGTAACTCTTTATTTACAGTTTATTATTTTCATTTCGTAAATCTTACTTTTTTTTTTTACCATCTTCAGCATCTCAGGCAAAGGCATTTCTCTCCTTTCACATGGGTAAAGACTATAGACTCCTAATGGCTACTGCCTCCAATGACAGCAACTGCCAACTGGCCTTTGTGTTGCCAGAATGATAGTTAAATGATTTAAATGCCTTTCCCTGGCTCCTTATCACTGTGGTGATGAAATCCAAAAACCTAATCTTATTTACTTCCTTCACCCAGTCTACCCAATGTGCAATGGACGTTTGTCATTTGGAACCACTTATGGGTTTCTGGAACTGCTTTCTCACACCACTGTACCTGTGCACACACAGTTCCTCAGCCTTATATAATTTTTAGGCCCTGTTCTAATTAGCTAATTCTTATTTACTGTGTTGCACCCCCTGCACAGCTATAAATTTCCAGGTCTGGAAGACTGCTTTGAATTTCCATTCTCTACACTCTACCCCCACCCCACCCTACACACATATGCACCTCTATTGTACAGTTACACCACACAGTCACAGGCTGATCCTAAATGCCCTTCTTTTTCCCTATAGCATCCAACATACCTGTATCATGGCCATGAGCATTCTGCCCTGTACTTATCTGTTTAATTACATGTCTGCCCTATTAGACTGAGGGTAACAATTGCCAGGGTAGGATCTTATATTTCTGTGTCCCCAACATCTAATTCAGAGTCCAGCATAAAGTATATACATAATAATGTGTTATTGAATGAACAAAAATATGTGTGCATGAATGAGTGAATGTTGAATCCTCACATTTTGACCAGATTTAAAATATATTCAGTTTAACATACTGAATTTTTATGAGCACCCCAAATTTTTAAGGGACTTGGAGAGTAAGATTCCTAAGAAATTTGGATCTAGCTATCTCTGAGTCCTACCAGCTGAGAGACAGTAGTTGTAGTCCTTGCAAATTCTTAGTTGAAATGGAGAATCATATTTTTCTGTGCTGATTGCAAAGCTATGTCTGCCAAGCACGTTCACCAGTTGACCTTCCATGCCCCGTGTTCTCGCCTGTGATTTTTTTAGTGCTTCCAGCCACTTGGCTGCTGTGTTGTGATTAGTTACATTCAGAAGTTTCCTTCTTCTGTGAGGATGGAGAGTTTTCTCTGTGCCCCACTCTTGTCCGCTTTGCGCGGCAGTTAGCAAGGGTGGCGAGCCAAGACTCTAGAGGTTTGCCTTTGATGAAACAATCACCTTTGTAGACACTGTGGAAAAACAGACAAGAGTTATAATGAAAGACTAACTTCAGTCAACCAAATTCAAGTCCAGAGTTTTAATTGTGGTTGAGATTCCAGAATCTCATCGTAGTAGGACTGGTTATAATCCTGTTGAGTGATTCACAGGGTGATAATAACAGAGCACAGAAGTTGTTTTTGGCCTGTCTTGAGAGTTTAAATTCCTTACAGATACCATCTTATTACTTCTCCAAACATGCCTGCCTCTTAGAGGAAAGCATTGAACCTATGCTCACAGGTAGGTGCTTGAGTCCGTGTCACTGCCTAGGGGCAGGACCACACCCAATGCATACTAGGAAAGTGACAACTATTCTAGTCTGATTGTGGGCCCATAATGCCTTTTATCCTTCCTGGAGTGGAGTGCCTCAGCTAATTTAAGTCTGTTTATTATTACTAATATCATTAGCCAAGTATGATTTGGGGTCCTAAATTCACCTGTGTGTATGTGTGTGTGTGATCTAAATAAGATGAACTTAATCTGCCTGGCTATGCATATGTGTGTAACTAATGTGAATTTTTAAGCTGAAAATTTTTTTATCTTTAATTTCCTGAGTTCATTCGTAGAGCACTGAGTTTCCATCCTCTCCAAGCCTCCCTGCACATAGACCATGGTGCCCCTTTCCAGTTATCATCTCGAATGACAATTTTAGTCTTTGGACAGAAGTGAATTGATAAGACTTCATAGACTAAATGTTTCAGCTTTAGCTTTTAGCTTTAGGCAGAACTCTGAAAAAGGCAGTTTGTGACTACAACTTTTCCTTACCTGGTAGGTCACTTCTTCTCACTCCCTTTATTTCCCTCTTGTCCTACTGGTTCAGTCGTGCTCAGGATATCTTTTTTCTCTCCATTTTGTGATGCTTCATGCATCTTAACAGACCATCCTTGACATACAATGATAGACGTGCTGCTTTTTCTAAATATATCAACATTTTAACAAAAATCAGATATATGATGAAGGATCAAATCTCTATGGTCATGTCTTAAGCCTCAACCAGCAGAGAAAGGATGATTTTTTTTTTCAACTGACAATTCTTGCCTCTCCTGTTTAGAATAATCCCCCACATTAACAGAAATATGATCTTCTTTCTGCCTTCAACTAAAATTAACATAACATCTCAAGCTCCCTGTATAACCTTTCCTTGGGCCCAGCTTTCTCACCTTTATCAAAATCATCATCTCCACCACACATCAACCTGATTTCTTCACACCAATCTCTGACTTGTATTACAAGGTACTAAATGTAGCTTAAGAGTTCTGATCAACAATATGCAATAAGAATATGCTTTGTGATTCCGTGGTAAAACCTGGGGTTGATAAGGTTGAAGAGAAACATGCATTTACATACTTCGTTGTTCTTGATGTGTGGTTTAAGATGTGAAAAGTAGATCTGCTGTCAGTTTCTTCCAACCCTGAGAGAAGCCATCCAAGGTTAAACTAAGGACCAATGAAAAGAAACTGAATCCTTGATGACGTTGTTGATCCATTGATTCAAACCACCCATAAGGTTACCCCACCTATGTTCTTGCCAATGAATGAACCTCTATGTCCTCTTTACATTTTCAATTAGGTTATATTTTACTTGTTTCTCATGTTGCCCAAAGGTATATATATAATATGGGATATGATGCAGGTTATAAAAGGAATACTGTAAGTCAAAGAGCTTCCCAGACAAGAAAAACCAAAAGAAATTCATCATCATCAAACCATTATTATATGAAATGTTAAGGGACTTATTTAAGAAAAAGAAGATCAAAACTATGAACAATAAAATGGCAAAAAATATATATATTTATCAACACTTGTATCTAAAAACAAAAAGCAAACAAGAAGAACAGAGACAGAATCATGGATACAGAGAGTGTTTTCATGGTTGCCAGATGGGAGGAGGGTGTGGGGAATGGTGAAGTGGTGAGGGGATTAAAAGGTACAGATAGAGATAGGTAGTTACAGAATAGCCATAGGGATATAAAGTATAGTATGCAAAATGCAGTAGCCAAAGAACTTATATGCATGGCCCATGGACATGAACAATGATGGAGGGATTGCCTGAAGGAGAGGTGGGTACTGGGTAGAGAGTGCCAAGGGGGGAAAAACAGGACAATTGTAATAGCATAATCAGTATAATATAGTTTAAAAAAACTAATGTGAATAGAAGGGCTACACCTAAGAGACTATAGCATTCTTTTCAGCACTTCTTTTTTATTACTTCATCTTATTTATTCCATATTGTTTAATATTAACAGGGCTTAAATTCAGTTACATGTTTACTATAAAAAGAGAAATCTCAATAAGCACAGAAAGGGATAAATGTTTACTGAACACTTATTAAGAGGATGATACACAACTTAAAACATTTTTTAAAAGTACAACATCTTGGAATAATAGATTTTTTTTGGTAACATTCAAGTTGTATCAATGACTTGTGTTTACAACTCACAAACCCACACTGAAGTCACTTTAAATAATTTTGAGCATAAATAAATACTCATGCTATATTTTTAGGTTAGTGTTAAGGATTTTAAAATACCTATGCAATCTGCTTCTAACCACATTATGAAATCTCCCTGCCTCAAAAGATCATGATCTTCTTTTTTCAAATCAAGGATTTCCCATTCTAGTACCCTGCAAAAATTCTACCCAGGTAGAATTACCCATTTTACTGTCCTTTAAAATTCAAAACTCAAAGTTCTGTGATTTCTTCTTTTTCCCTAATTTTCCAGCAATTAAGAAAAAAACTACAGTTCTTATCAGATGTCTTTCAAAAAATCGTGCAATGAAGCACAAAACAAAACAAAAATAGTGTGATGATCCTTTCTTCCATTTGGTGACTTGCCTGACCTGCCATCTTCATCCCAATACTTCCTGCCATCAAACGCACCAATCCAAGTAGAATCAGCTTCTTCTTCACAAGCACATTCACAATTGGATACTATTGTTGTGCTTTAAAATTCAGTAACTTGCCCTGGCCGGTGTGGCTCAGTCGGTTGGGCATTCGCCCACAAACTGAAAGGTTGCCCGTTTCATTCCCCGTCGGAGCACGTGCCTCGGTTGCAGGTTTGGTTCCGGTCTGAGTGTATATGGCAACCACTAGATGTTTCCCCTTCACATTGATGTTTCTCTCTCTTTCTTTCTCCCTCCCTTCCTCTCTCTCTAAAATCCAAATTTTTTTAACAAATTTAAAAATATAAAAAAGTTTTTAAAAATTCTGTAACTCCTTCCCTCAAGTCTAATATTTCAAATCCCACCTCACAAAAACAAAACAAAACAAAATTTAAATATAGAAGTATTTCCAATTAAATAAAAATAATGTATGATCTTGCCTCATCAATACTATATATTTATATTAGTACATAAATGTAAAACTCTATATTTATGGTTTATTTGTAAAATAATGCTCTTGATATAGTCTGTTAATTATATATAATAAATGCTTATATTTAAAAAATAATGTCTTAATATGGCATATACATTATTTTATAAACATAAATTTGTTTATGAAGTATAGAGTATTATACATATGTATTTATATTTTTTCTCATTAATCCAATATGTACTCTTTTTCTAGAGTAAAGAATTTCAAGAAGCCCAAAATCAAGTAATTTAGGATAGCATAAAACATCATTTTGTCTTCATATTGAAACTATTGAGTTGGAGACTATTTCAAGGAGGATGAAAGGGTCACTTAGAAGTGCTGTCAAAATGGATTGAAAAGTTCAGAGTTTCTAAGAAAGAAGCCCAGTTAGGAGGTTATAGTTATAATCCATATAAATGCTGATTGGGCCTCTTGTGACATGAGGCACTTGGAAGGGAGATAGAGATTGTGTGAAAGACATTTCCAAAGGGGAAATGGCAAGTTTAGGAGACCATTTGTCTTCTTCAGTGTGCAGGAGAAAGGGGATTCTCAAGGAGGAATTGAAGGTACCATTGAGTGTGTCAGTTTTGGGTAAAGAAGCTAAATTTAGTTCTAGAGCTACTGAATTTCAAAATCTCTGTGAAATAAATAACATTGGCATTGCAATTTTACAGATGAGGAACGTAGGCAGGAGGCAGTGAGTGACTTGTGCAAGGTCACTCAGCTAGTAAGTGATAGAGCCTGATTTGAACTCAGTCAGCCTGTAGGAGGCCAATGCCTTATCCATTGGGCAACTCATCAGTCAGCTTTTAAATTGCCCTTGTGAAGTTTTAAGTCACTCGATTAATACAGATCTGATCTTTTTCATTGGAAGCAACTATAGGTAATAAAAATAATTTTAATTGACATCTGTTTGTCAGGCCAGGACCAGTGTTTGGAAAGAAGCTTCCACTTACTTAAAGATCCATGGTCACCATTACCTGTGTTCCTGACTCAAGTGGTCCTCTTGTTATATAGCCCAATACCCAAGATCATTTGTTCAAGGATGAGCACCAAATCCAGGTTGAACCAATCACTGCATTTCCTCAAAACACTTTTAACTTGAAACTCAGGAGTTTCTTGTGGTTGCCAAATAGGCATCTTCTAGTTGCAAGGAAGGAGCTGTGTGAAAGAACTAAGCCAGAAATAATGGGAATTGGGAGAGTGACTCCTGGCAGCATTTGAACTTGATTCCAGTCATCCTTGAGGTCCAGCTCTACTTCTTCTTTCCCTTCATTTCATTAAGTGAACTGAGTCTTTTTTCTACCTAAAATATTTGAGTCAAATTTCTATCACTCATCAGTCAAAAGAGTCATGGCTGATTAAAACAACACAACTGTGGGAATGAAAACAAGTTACTTAAAATCCCAGAATCAGTTTGCTTATTTGCAGGTGAAGGAAGTAGACATGCACTTTTCAGAGGATAAAATGATATGTGTGAACTATTTGCCTACTTACTTAAAACTCACTTTATTACCTTGAAAAGTACCAGTCACGTTCTTTGAGTTCCTGTACATACGTCAGTGAACTATTATTCTTTTCTCTAGAACGGTTGATCACCTATCATGAACACCTATCTAGAACACTGGAGGTTAACTATCACAGGGCTTTCAGATCCCTGATTTACCCTTTTCATCTTTCTGCTGCACATCCTACAGCTTTGTATAAATGGTGAAAGACCAGAGCGAATGTCTGATTGATTTCTTTCTCCATGGCACATGACATAATGGAGGAATTCCTCACAAACTCTTTTGTAAAGATTAGAGGCAAAACTTGAATTCCCTTGAGAAATGGTGATCGATTGTGATGGTCTAATACCCAGCATATTTTTTAAAATCTCAGTAGGTATTCATTAGTGCTCCAAAATCTGCAGGAGTGGTTTTCAGTTGTCTCTCTTTATTGGTGTATTATATTGATTTTGTAAATTAATCTCAGCATTTTTCTCTTTCTTTCCTCCCTCCCTCCATCCCTCTCTTCCTTCCTCTTTCTCTCTCTCTTTCTTCTCTTTTTTTCTTCCTTTCCCTTCCTTTTTTTTACAATTTTTTCCCACACCAAAGGACATTTCTTTTTATTGTTCTTAAAGAGAAAGTAAGGGAGAAAGAAAGGGAGAGAGAGAAACATCAATTGGTTCCCTCATGTACATGCCTGGGTGGGGGATCACAGACACACAGACCAGGGATTGAACCTGCAATCTAGGTATGTGCCCTGACCAGGAATTGAACCCACAGTCTTTTGGTTATGGGATAATGCTCCAACCAACTGAGCCACACTGGTCAGGGCTTCCTTTTTTCCCTTCCTTCGTTCCTTCATTCCTTCGTTCCTTCCTTTCTTCCTTCCATAGATTAGGAACACAGTCTGCATTCAGAGTCCCACAGCCAGATAGTTCACCCTTTGCTCTTATGAGCCATTATTACCTCTTTGGACCACCTCTGTTATTACTCAAGTCATCCAGGAAGGGTCATTATGACAGGAGACCAGAATTAAGGGCTTCAATCAAACATTATGCTGTGATGCTGTGGACATTTAAACTACTTGTCAGTTTTGACATAACAATGGTGGTTATTTATGTTTACCCAGTAGTTTGAATAACATTTTTTAAAAACCTTCAATGATAAGAAAATAATAACTCTAACATTTTACAAGTTTAGACTCATTGACTCTCTCAGTAAAGGTGTGGAATCTAAGAAAGATACTGTACCTTCTTTAGGTACAAGAACCAGTATTTATAGAATATGTGTGTATTCAGTGCTCACCTATAGTGAATAATGCAAAGTAATTAGCAAGACATATTTTCTAACATTGGTTTCACCCACCTCAGCCACTGCTGCTAAGATTCTCATGGCTAATTTAACACCTTGCTCATGTGGTATAGGTGGGTGATATTTTCATTATAGGTAAGCAATAGGATTCTAGGAAATTCATTACCTTTAATGACTGCTATGGACAGTTGCCATGCGTCATTGTACTTCATACCAGCCAAGGATTAGAAGAAAACAACTTAAATGAGCAGAACTTCTACTGGACTGGTATCTAAGAATGACTTACACATTTTTTTGGTCTTTTTGAATGGGAGAGCACCTCATTTCTGAATGTCTTCACAGTGTATATTATTCTCTTTTTGAATTGAAATATTTGTTGCCAAATTTAACTTTATTTTAGCACAGCCAGGCAATTAAACTTTTGCTATAGAGGAGAGTTTGTCTTATTCATTATGATAATGGTAATCATCATGAGAAAGTTTTGTTAAGTATTCAGGACCTGGACAATATATAGGGGTTGGCACATTTACAATTATGAGTATAAGAAACACAGAGTTTATGCTTCTATTATTATTAATTTATAATTATCATATCATTTATTATTCATATCAACCTACTTTTGCCTACATTTATATATGCTACACAAAAATAAGTGCTGTTTTCAAAGATCCCTGTATATTTTTTTTATATTCTGACATCAGTCCCCTACACATAGAAATTTAATTTGTCTCCTATTTCAAAAATGTGGGTATGAGGCTCCACATAGTTAAGGGACATGTCCAAGGCCATAGAAGTGAGAAAAGTCAATCATCTTTCTACTGAGCCTTCTATCATGTTATGCATTTGAATAGGCTTGGAAATAGGCAGAGTTGCAAAATTGGTAAAGATAGTCTTATTTCGCTTTCTTTTTTGGGCTTTCATTTATCCTTATACTCTTCTGGAAGCCCTCTTGACCTTGTCTTCCATTACACACTACCTCCTACCCCCATGGTATTTTTTATTCCCCTTCACAGATAATCCTTCTCTACGCACCCATCCCTAACATGTTGATATTCCTCAGTTATGTCCTAACCTTTCTCTTGCTTCACTGTAATCAATATTCCTGAAGGATATCTTCCTATAGCTGCTTCTGTGACTTCTTTGATCCCACCCAAATTTAACATTCCCCATTCACACTTCTCTCCTTCCTGATATCTCTGCCTCAGTAACCTACAGCTAATACAGGTGTAACTTACCCCTTACTTGAACTCACATTCTTCTATACATGCTTCTGTAGTGGAGGAAAAAATTTTACTCTTTAATTTCCTTTTGGCTGGTCCAATAATGAAATATACATGAGACATATTAACAAGAGAAAATAACCAAATTTAATTACATACATATGTATGGGAACCCTATATGTATGAGAGTCAGAAATACCGCATGCATGAAAGGCTAATAGATAGAAAGGGAAAATAAGGTACATATGGCATTCTGAACTAAGGATGAGATGAGGTGCCTTGGGGCTTCAGAGGGTCATTGCAGGATGAGAAGAGGAGCAGATGTTTGGTAATTTGTAGTTTGCCCAGCTCTGTAGATAGGTCAAAAAAGTTATCTCTGATAATCTCTTATTCTGGGCAAGGCTCCTAATTTAAATTCTTCTAGGTAATTAAGGGGGTGGGGGCAAATATTTCTCTTGACCCCACAGAGTCACAGTTGCCTTTGGCTCAAAATAATCCACGTATCTCAGAGGCATATCTTGGGGTGACTCATTCTGAACCTCTACACTCTTCTTTGTGCTTCCCACATCTGACTCAATGGCACCACCATCTACCCAATTGTCCAAACCAAGAGCCTTAGAGACATCTTTTGTTTCCTCACCCTGTATATATAATTGTCCTCCATATCCACATATTTTAAGAAACAGAATTTTTCTGCCCATTTTCTTTCAATTCTCATTGCTATTGCCATTTTGGTTTTGCCCATCTCTCACTAGAACTTTTACTATACCCACCTATATATTTCTTTGCATTTTCCTAATTATCCTATTTCTCAAGGTATTCTGTTCTACTCCTCCTACCTAGGAAAGCTCCTCTTAATCATATCCAAGAAAATAAGGAGTATCTCATTCAAATTGTTTTCCTCTGTTGTCAGAGATGCAGTCTGTACTGTATCATGTTTTATATCAACTTGCAAAGCCTGTCTGGTTTTTCATCAACCACCTCCCAAAACCTCATCGAGGCAGGAGGGCCTGGCCAGAGTAGCCACGAGCCAGGTGCTCAAGCAGCAGTGACTACTTCAGCGCCCTGGGTCTTGGCAGCTGCTGCACTGACTCAGTCAAGTTGCCCATAAAATGATTACAACATTTTTTAAAGAGCATGTTATCTAGACTGTAATGCAATCCAAAAGGAGGACAATAAGAAATAAAAACAGCTAAATCAATGATAGTACAAAAATATCTTCAGGTGAAATAATAAATGAAAACTCTTTGGCTCTTTGTAAAAGTGCAAACACCCACAACACTATCTTGTGCTTCACTCCCAAAACTTGCACCAGAGGTTGGTGGTTGGGTGGAATCTATAGCAAAATAACAAGGTAAGGTACATGTAAACCTCAAAATTTTCTTCTGCCTTTTGTGATTCTTAGTGGAGTCTCTCCTTATCTTCATGTATATTGGGTTTATAAACATATGGGAATTTGAATTCACAGATTTCCTTTTTCAGTGTTTGATGCCTATGTAGTTGCAGGAGTCTAAGCTAAAGGTTTAGTCAAAATTGCACACACTCTTGAATTTCTTGCACTAGAAGAAATCGTTTAGATAGCCTTATTCAACTCATTATTGAAAAACATTGAGGCTCCAAGTAGGGAAAAAAATGGATCTGTGGTCATATGACTGGTAGATATCATATTAACAATACTTGTGCTGACTTTGCTCTGCTTAAGTCAAAGCCCTTTCTGAATTCTCACATAAATTGGCATATGAAAAATAATAAATTGGCTTGCACAGACAGCACCATAATGCAGTGGGTAAATCATAATGGACATTGAGTCAAACCAACCCAATCCAAATGCTAGCTGTCGAATTCTTAGCTCAGTCAAGTTAGTTAAATTTGAAACTCAATTTTCCCATGTGTATAATGATTATAAAACTAACTATCTCATGGAATTGGTATGAAGGTTAAATGAAAGTATGTATGTAAAATGTATACAATGTACATAGCATAGTTTCTTTTCTTACTCAAAAAAGAAAGAAAAAATAACCAATGATATAATACATAAACATATTCACTAACTTTGACTGAACTCTAAAAGAAAAGAAATTAAACACATAGCTCTTAGATTTAAGGAGGACTCAAAGAAGTGAAGATATAAGCACATCATTTAATATTTCCATCCTTTAGATATTCACTGGTCTAAAATGGAAAGTCGGGGAGCTAGCCTTCCTACTCCAAGGATTATCCTGAAACGAGGACAAAATGACTTACCCATGTAACCACAGTTAGTCAGCATGTGTTTAATGTATTTTAGTTAATATAATACATACATTATAAGATGTAACTATACTATAAATAATACGACTAACAAAGTCACATAAAGTGAGTGAGTGCCCAATAATACAGAGAGATCTGTGTTCACCAGGGGACACGCATGGTGGAGGTGGAGGGAGATGCTAAGTTGAGCCAAGCCTCTTAGACAAGATACAATGAGCTGTGGGCTGAAGTTTATAGGAAAGGAGGGACCAGATTTAACAGTGAAAGGGTTTTTATGTGTAGGAGAAATTATTACACAGATTAAGGTTAAGCAATTTGTTTCCTTGACAGTGGATGAAATATTCTGTTCAAATACACCAAAAATGTATTGTGTAACCCAAGGTTTGTCTTCTCTCTTACCTTATCTTGCCAATCAGCACACTCAACAATTACACCCTTTGCTTCAGGGCACTCCCACCCTTAAGATTTCATCCATAAATCAGGGAGTAGCTTTAAATATGTGGTTTGCCACCTTCTGTTGCAATAGGACATACCAATGGGATATAATCTGCACATGGGATTTTTGTGGGAGCTGCAATCAAATCCAATTTAAATATGTACTTTCCCCAATCTGCCTGTCATCAAAAGATGCAGCAGAGAAACTTTAATTTTTTGCAAAGTTGCCATGGGAAGAAGCTAGTAATAGCAAACAAAGAATGGTGCCTCTAGGTTGTAGATAAGAACTGTTATTACATCTCTCTCTCTCTCTCTCTCTCTCTCTCTCTCTCTCTCTCTCTCTCTCTCTCTCTCTCCCCCTCCCTCCCTCCCTCCCTCCCTCTCTCTCAGTGTGTGTTAAACAAATAAAAGTTTAGATGTGAGAAAATTCTTTTCTTAGCTTGGCCACTGATGGACATTTAAGAACTTGAGAACAACTGACTTTTTCATTGTGTTTCTCACTTTAGAGCTAGAAGGATGTGAAAGATTATCTAGTTCACTGGTTTTCCAATCACATTCCCAAGAGCCCAAATGTTTCACAGAGGGAGTTAGCAGGTTGAACCCCACCACACACACACACACACATTTGATTCATGTTGTAGGCAGACACGCTAACAAGAGGGATGCATCCTGAAAAGCACTTGTGACTTAAAAATGCAGTCATTTTAAGTCCTGTGACTTAAAAGAAGTATTTGTGGCTTAAAAAAAGTATTTGTTTTTAGGCAATTATGAGGGAAGATTCCACTGTGCCCATTCTAGGTGGTCAGCTCCCAGAGAGCTCATGTGAGGGACTGCTTGTTTCCTGTCAACAAAAACAGGATCAGCATTCTTCCTATCCCCTGACACTCAGCTCTAGCCCAGGCATCAGTCAGGGTTCCCCAAATTCTCACCTATGCACCTGTCTGGTGCTTGTGGTACCCAAGAAGGATTTTAATGAATTCCAGCATGAGAGCTTCTCTTTGAAGCACCAAAGGACACTTTTTTGATAATCATAACCTAAAGCAGAAGTGACCCTGGTAACACATGTAATTTCTCAGTGTAGGTAGACAAACTTCGTGTTCCAAATGGGAGTGGTGAGAGTTTGGGCTGACTTGCAGAGCCATTCCCTGGTGACTGTCCATTTTACCTACATCATTGTCTAGCAGCAGTCCCACTATGTGCTGTCATGACAACTTGTAGTAGCTTTTGTGTTCATTGATGAAGTTTCTTTAAACAGGGATGCACTACTAAATCGCCGAAGCATACATGAGCAAAGAACTGCTTATTTGAGGGCTTTTCATATTAAGTTTATGAAAAAAGTTCTACCCCAATAAAAATTCTAAAAACTACTGGTTGATACTAATCATTTCTACTTATGAATAAGGAAGCCAAAGGCCAAGCTGTTGAAGTGAATTTTTCAAAGTACACAGCTTTTAAATGATGGAGCTGGAACTAAAATTACTGGTATTTAGCTAAGCATTCAGATTTGCCATCCGCCCCCTCCCCGCCAAACAGAAACACAGAATTACAGGATGTAAGAGTGATAAGGGGCACCAGAATTCAGTTAGTCATCAGTGTTCTGAAGTGCAGATAAATGATAGAAGAGTGCTGGAATGTCAGCTTAATTCTGGAATTCTGGCCCTACCTAACTGTGCAGATATAACCTCTTTAGACTTCAGTATTCTCAGAAAATGAGTTTGCACTTTGTAATTATTCTGGTTATTAGTGAATCTTAACTGCCCAGTGTAGTTGTTTTGGCCATTAGTAACCCATTAACCTTTGGAGAACCTCCTCTCCCTCAGTCTCCATGTCTCCATCATCTGCTGTGGGGAGTACTAACCCCTCTTCTAAGGGCAGGCTTGTCTCCTGGGCTTGGCCAATCAGCATCTCAATGGATGGTCCTCACAGTCTACCTGGCCTAGTTTCCACCAGAAAGAACCACGGTGGGGTTGTAGTCTCTCTCCATGAGGGTGCTTTAGCTGGGAGAATATGGGCCATAGCTGTGAGGGACGCACGTAAAGAAAATACGCCTGAGAATGAAGCCACATAAAGGAAAAAAGAGCTACCAGATGGAGAAACAGAAGACAAGTGGCATGTGTCTTGTCATGAGCTACCAGAAGGAGTAGGCATGTGGCATGCCCTACTCCTTCATGCCATTGTCTGAGACCCTGGATCCAGTATAACGAGCCAAGAGATTTCATCTTTTTATGTAAACTAGTTTAGATTAGATTTTGTCCACTCACAGCCTAAAAAGTCCTGAGACAAAATCCCTGGAATAGTTCAGCATTAAAATTTCACAGCTTTATGAAGAAGGTGTGGGCAATAACAAATGCACTCAGAAATATAGGGGAAATTATGAAATGAGATGCTTTTGGAATAGATTTTTAAAAGCTCTCTGAACATTTCTCATTGGTTTTACTCTTTGAAGTTACCTACCAAGCTTCAATGCTTTGGATATGGGTACCTACTTTTTAAGAGAGTATCCTTCTTACATGAGCTATATATTCTTTTGCTCTGAATCATTAGCAGAAGAAAAGGAGTGAAGCAGGTGGGGGAAGGCCATGGCACCATATTTTTAGCAGCTTTATAAATGTGTGTATTAGATTTATTCAATTAATAGTTGTTTTAACAGGTTGGACAATTTTATCATTAACTCGAGGTTTCATTAATTTACAATACTATTCCCTCATTAAATATTCATTAAGATTTCAGTTGAGTAGGAATATTTAAAATGAGGTGTTGTAAATATTTTCTCTATAATAGATTTCTTCATTTTCGTGGAATTAATTAAAATCAGTTGTGGATAAGAGATATGCAGTAAATGAATCAAGTAGTGTCCAGGCACAGGTCAAGGAGTAACTACTGTTAAATGAAATGAAACCCATTCTGAAGGCAACTTGTTAATGGAGAATTTTTACACTTATATAGACCAACAAAAAGTTTATTACTCAAAAAAATTATGCTTAGTGGAGATTACTGCTTCCTTCCTTCTTTTCTTCTCTCCCTCTTCGCTTTCTTTCTTCTTTATTCCTTCTACCCTCCCTTTAAGTAAAGAAAATTGGCTTCATTCCTTTTCTGAAACAAACCTATGCTTTTGTTGAGAACCTGGACACTCTGAGATATGAAATTGTCAGAAATTCTCCAGCCTAAGTTGGAGGCTTCATTCCTAGAAAGGCTGTGGTGAAAATGATAAAGATAAAAGACGACAGAATGGTGAGTCCTACACTTTAAAACCAGGGGAAACATCTTTTCAAATTTAATTCGCAAACTGGGAATGGAAATGTCATTGCCTCACTCAGAGGGTTAATCACTTTCTAATTTGAACTGGCAAATTTTATAATGACACTGTGAAATTAGCAGCATTTTATTGTGTTAATTATCTGCAGGACACTACATCATTACTTCTAATAAATGTAAATGAGGTTGTGTCTCCTAGGACAATACATGGACAAGGTGAATTTTTATTGGCTATGTACGGGATTCCAGCATAGTCTTTACATTTTTCTTCCCTTATAAAATACTTTCAGTGTTGGCTTATCATACCAATTTTCTGTATTTTATTTAATATAATATTTTAAAGGTCATTAAAGTTATCCTTAGCTCATTTGAACTCGTTTTCACTCCAAGCAATGGTGATTATTAAAAACTATGTCATGTCAACCCAATCAACCAAGATTGAGGACCACAGTCCTACTGTAAGAATAATAAAAATGCAGCTATTCCTTTTAAAGACACTTACAAATATGTTGCCTATTCACTTACTTGATTCAACTATGTGCCTAGAGACAATGAAATGAACTAGTAAAATGTTGAAGTAGTAAAAATACAGGTATTTTTTTCCTAAACAGTTTAATACCTATGAAAGCTAACAAATACACAGTGAATTGCAATCAGAGTTAAGAGATAGTGCTGCAGCCCTGGCTGGTATAGCTCAGTGGATTAAGCTCAGGTTGCAAACCAAAGGGTCGCCAGTTCAATTCCCAGTCAGGACACATGCCTGGGTTGCAGGCCAGGTCCCCAGTGGGGGGCCACATGAGAGGCAACTACACATTGATGTTTCTTGCCCTCTCTTTCTCCCTCCCTTCCACTCTCTCTAAATGAATAAATAAAATCTTTAAAAAAAAAAGATACTGCTGGAGACCTACTCCGAGTGAGTCACCATATGAGACTCCAGAGGGTGTGAAGGAAAATAACAGGCAGTTCTCAGACTAAAAAAGTAACAAGCTAGGAGAGAGAAGGGAACACAAATACAGAGTAAGTGATAAAGTATTAAAAACAGAAATAAGGAGATATTAAGATTAAAAGGCAAGAGATGTCAGTGACATGCTGGTATTGGGTATTAGAGAAGGAGATGTCATTTAAGATGAGCTTTAAATAGAAAAACTAGATTTTAATAGCCTGAGAGAGAAAGCACAGCGATAATAAGTGATGATTATTTTAACAACAATAGTAGCTACCAATTGAACAACTACCATGTGCCAACACATTCTATACATTAACACTTATTATCCTAATAGCCTTGTAATGTAAATATAATTACTGTTTTATAGATGATGAAATCAGAGACAAGAATATTAAATTATATTACTAAGATCATACAGACAACAAATAAAAGGGTCAAAATTTTAAGCCATTTCTGTTTAGTGTAAAATCCTGCACTGCTTTCAATACGGGATGCTGCATCTAAAAGAAAAAGTTGTCAATAGGTATTCTCCCAATGAGTAACCCATAAGTGTGGTGCCATAGTTCTGAGGATAAATCAAATACAAACCTCTCTCCCTGTCTTTCTCCCTCCTTCTTCTTCTCACTCCTCCCCTTCCCTCCCCTCCCCTTCCCTCCTCTCCTTTCTCCTCACCTCAGATTAATGAGGGAGAACAGTAGTTACCTGTAGGTTTCAGGTAAGGATTGTATCAGGTAATTAATGTGAGCACTTAGCATCCTATCTGGCATTCATTAAAAGACATAGTTATTATCTTTGTTGCTGCTGATCGTAATTATAGTTTGAGTTGTTGTAAGTAAGTTTCTGTCTCTCACAGCATTTGTTTCCTTTCTCATTTCAGTTAGTTGCCTGCCTTTCAACTGTTTCACATTTTTTTAGTCATTTTATATATAAGGTAAGGATCAAAAATAAACGATGAGTCAGAACTAGGCTGCCATACTCTGGTCAACTTTTAAAAACTTAAATGAAAGAAGCAATTTGAAATGAACAACTGAAATTTACCTTTAACATAATCAAACAAGCAAGAAATACGTAGTCAGGGCCCACAAAGCTCACTGCTACTCTAGATGACTGGCTGCACAGGGGAACTGGAACAGGGCCCTGCCATCAAAGAAATTTCTGTTTAGTTGGTGAGATAAGGCAAGCATGCAAACAACGAGAGATAATAGAAACTGGATTATAGTTCATGGTTTAATTATAAAACATAAACTGTGAATATTATATGAAGACAGAAGAGGGTGGACTGCAGGGGAGAGGCATAGCCCCTTAATGGAGGTGGGACTCGAGTTAATTATACCTTGTACAACGAAAATAAGATCAGATGGATGCCATGCAGTCCCAGGTGGATTATGTTTATCCAAGCTTTATTGGACACATCTTTGTTGTGAAATTATCAGAATACATTGCCTCTGACTTCAGAATTGAGCTATGCTTTGGATTTAAGGAAGAAATTTTGACTCCAGCTAAATATAACTAGGATCATTATAGAGATAGAAGTGTTGTAGTAATAAGACCCAACAATTCTTAGCTAGCAAAGTTGCTTTTTATATGTGAAAGAAACATATACTGAAAGTATTACTAATGTTAAATTGGGTCTAGTAGATTAGGTTATGCAAATCCCCTTTCATTAAAATTAAGCAGTGGGTGGGAGTGGGTAGGAGGAAACAAAAGCATACAAATTTTCTATTCATATTTAGAGAGGGATAATTTGTTTCTTCCTTTATTTCTTTTGTTCATTCATTGATTGGAACAAGGACTTTGGAAAACTGAGGTACCTACTAACTAAAGCATCATTTTTAAAAAAGACAACAGTTACAAACATTTAAAACAAAATGACTACTTTCCAGTTTACTAGATAAGGATAACTTAGAAAGCAAATCATAAGATATAATAGTAGAAGTACAAATTAGCATGTTGATTGACAAAATAAATATAAAATATGTTACAAAGTCTGTATATAAGGGTAATGGCACTCAGAAATCAAAATATAATAGATGTATAACTAACAGGTTAATTGACAAATAAACATCAAAAGGGTTAAAAGTCTCTATTTAAGGAAAAGACTTTTAGATTGGATCAAAATATCTAACTATATGCAATCTATGAGAGCCATGCATAAAACAAGTAATTCAGAAATATTAGGAGGCTGGCCTGGGAAATGCAGACAAAAGGGAAGCAAGAGTGATTGCATCTATGTAAAGTAAAATAGAATACAAGACAAAAGGCATTGATGAGAAGAGTCATATTTTGTGGATCAATAGTAAAATCCACACAATGAAAATATAAGTGTCATGGAGCTGTATGTGGATAATTACATATGATCACAACATATAAAACAATTGTTTTTAAATATTTTCCAAGTTGACAGTTCAGCATGACAAATATATTACTATGTGCCTCAATAATTCCAAATGAGTAATATTGTTAGACCATTCCAATGAAATATTTTTAAATAAAAATATCAGATTACAAAAGGATATACATAAGTTTTGGTAGAGACTGATTAATGGCTCAGCACATTCATTTTCTTTCTTCCTGGGCACACAGATAAATGATGTTTCTCAGCCTCCCTTACACTTGGATGGGGCTGTGTGGATTGAGTTCTAGCCGATGGAATGTGTATGGAAGCAATCCGTGTCACCCCCGGGGCTCCCGTAGGCTGTGTGTTCATCTGTGGGAACATGGACACCTAGGAATCTCTGTTATGAAGATGTGGAGCCCCAAGATGGAAGTAGTCTGGGTCCTTCATCTTGCTGATCACAAACACCTGTTTCAGACATTGTGCAAGAGAAACCTAAATTTTTTATGATGTTTAAACCACTATACTTTTGGGGGCTGGGTTTTACAGCAGCTTATGTTACCTTAACTAATAGAGAGAATGGCTGTAATTTGTGTGTGGTTGTGTGTGTGTATGAGAGAGAATATTAGTATATGGTGTGTGTGTTTTCATACATATCATATTTGTCATGATTATTTGCTCCCATGACCATATGGATATATTTTAATTACATGCAAATAAAAATTATTTACTATTCAGTGACAGGATTAGAGATAAATTCTGTTTTCATATTTCCTCTTATGTTTCAGATTTTCTGTAAAGAAGTTGCATTATTTTTTTATCCTCACCTGAGGACATGCTTATTGATTTTAGAGAGGGGAGAAGGGAAAGAGAGAGGGAGAGAAATGTGGATGTGAGAGAGAAACATCTATCAGTTGCCTCCTGCATGCGCCTTCACCAGGGACCAAACCCACAACCTAGACATGTAACCCAACTGGGAACTGAACCCACAGCCTTTCAGTTTATGGGACGAAACTCCAAGCAAGTGAGTGACACTGGCCAGGAAAGAACTTACATAATTTTGTTATCAGAAATATTAAGCTTATTAAAATTTTAAACAAGAGAAAAATAATCCCCTCCCTCAAAGAACTTGAAAGTGCAAAGACAAGCTTCTTGTAAATTAATGACTGGTGAGTAAATGTACATGTCTGGAGAGCTTTTAAGACCTTGCTAATCACAGAAAGACATAGTCGTTCTTTCATTTATTCATCAAACATTTATCGAATACCAATTCTTTGTCCGGCATTAGGCCATGCACTAGAGATACGATAACATAGTAGATATGCTTTTACCTTCATAGAGAAAGCAGTTTCTACCCTCTACACTCACAGTCTATTATGAGATATCATTATATAAACCAATTATAGTACAGTGTGATGATTACGACAGTGTAGGCTAGTGATAGCCTAGACAAGAGAATAATTAACTCTCTTTTAGTAGTCAGGGGGATTCTCATGACAGGAGACTATTGAGCTGAATTTTAAAGAATAAATGTGTTTGCCAAGTGGATCAGCAAGGAGAGCATTCTAGAGGAGCTATTAACACATGCAAAAAGCATGGCACCTTTGCAGACACCATGTTAATAGCACAGAATGGTGGAAGTGCAGCTCCACAGAGGAAAGGTAAAGGGCGATAGGAGGCAGAAAGTGGACGTAGGTGAGGGCAGATTATAAAGGCTTCCTGCGATCAGACTATTGTTTCCTATTGTTTCTGACTGGTTTTAGGCAGATGAGAACTGTGATCAGACTGGCATGGTGAAAAGGTGTTTTTGGCAGAGTGAAGAATAATTGAAGTAAGGAGGAGGCTGGAGGCAGGTTAATGCAAAGTGGTTCACAGCTTCAGCCCCATCTCAGACAAGAGCTGGACAGTGGAGGGGAGGAGTTGTCCCTCTGATCATTTCCCAGACCATGTACCACAGCATAAACACCATATCACTTTGCCTGACTTGATGATATTCTGTCCCTAATCCTGTGTCTAGTGCAGCCAAACAGATTCAACCAGCACACAAGGTATACCGATATCTATTCCTTCCTGTATCACTAGCTACATAGAAAACTGTCCTGATAATCCCTTTTGCAAATTCAGAAAGTCCTGCAAGTGACTGAAGCTACTCTTGAGGTCCTTTTCCTGCAACTAAAATTTGAAACAGTTTAAAAGATATATCTAGCACACAAGGCCCAAATTTGACAAAATTTTAACACATTTTTTAGGACAGTTGCATATTAGCTAACTTGCTTCTGTGCACTTCACACCCCAGTGCCAATGTGGAGAGCTCCCACCAGGTCCCCTCCCACCCACCCATGCCAATGCTGCGAAGGCTTGCCATCTTGCTTTCCCACTCACCATTCGACACATTTCAGAGCAAATCCCTTCTCCCACTACACAGCCCTCTTACATACCTTATATACAAATATGAGGGAAACAAACAAATTAGCAGTGAGCATTAAAGGTACATTTTGTTATTACAGTACAGTAACTATTTGCAGGTAATCATACATTTTGGCTCTCATTGTGTATTATAAAGTCAAGTACATGGGAGGCAAGGTTAAACTAATCTAGCCAAGCATCTGCCTTAGCTTCCTAGGACTGCTGTAATAAATTAACCCCAATTTGGTGGCTTAAAACAACATAAATTTATTTCTTCCCAGTTTTGGCAGCCAAATTCCAAAATCAAGGTGTTAGAGGAACAGCATTCCCTATGAGGGCTGTAGGGGAGAACAGTTCTCAGGACTCCCAGCTTCTGGGGGCTGCTGGAGATGCTTGGTGTTCCTGGGTGTGTGGCTGCATCACTCCAGTCTCTGCCTCTGTCTTCATATCACCTGCTCTCTGAGGGTCTCTGACCAGGGCACTTGTATTTGATTTAGGGGCTACCCAGGATGATCTTATCTCAAGATCATTGACTAATTACATTTGCAAAGTCCCTTTATCCAAATAAAGTCTCATTCACAGGTTTGGAGAGTAAGGTGGAGACATATTTCTTGAGGTGGCCACCATTCAACCCACTACAGAGGTCAAAGGGTTAGAGCCTCAAAGCCAGAAACAGGACAAGGCTCTGAGACTGCTCAGGGCACTTACAAACTCTTAGAGGGCAACAGGTATGTTTTATAGCTTGATTAGCAATCAGGACCTTGTGGATCACATAGTGGAGATTCAACAAAATTGAGGCTGAAACCTTTGTTTTGGGATTCAACATTAGTATAGAAAGGAAAGAGAAGATGCAGATAAACATCCCAACTCCTACCCCTTCTGAGAATTTCATTTCAGTGCATTCATCTGCTACCAAAAAGCAGTTCTCCACATCTTAGCGGGAAGTTGTATGTGAATTAAAAAAAAAAAACTGCTTTCCACAACCCTCAGATTATAAATTATGTTATATGGAAAAGTACTCTGTTTCATATTGTTCTTTTGCTCAGATTTGACTTGTAAAATGTGGCTACCTCTTCCCAGGGTCATCAGCTTGCTGATGTGAAGGTTTCAAACTTTGCAGGCACCTAAAAAAAACCCTTTTCTTGAAAACCTATTTCAGCAGAAATGCATGACTTGAAGCAACGACCCCTCTTCTACCCATGCACACACCCCCCACTTACTCTCTGTTAATGACACCCCTGCTTGATTTATTGATTTCCTGTAACACCAGTGGCTTTTCTCAAAGCACTTGTGATCTTCCCAGTTGTAAGTGCTGCCCCCAGTGGAAAGTTGCCCCAAACTGGGATGTTTTGATTGCTGTTTGAGTTCCCAAACTTGACTGGTCAGGGCTGAACCTTCTCAGCTTCCATGGAATAAGCTCCTTAAGCTTTTTCCCTCCAAAGAATCTGTAAACAGTTGAAGGTCATGATTGTTCACTCTGCAAGATCGATATGCCATTAAATTGTGACAAAAAGGACTGCCAGACCATTAAGGCCTCCCTCATACCCTCGGTAATCCTGATAAAGTGATGAGCTGTTTTAACCTCTCTGGCTCCCATTGCTAACTACATAGAAAACTCCTCACTGCTGAGATAACCCTTTCTGCAAAGTCAGAATGACCCACAAATGACTGACACTGGTTTTTGAGCTCCTTCTCCTGTACATTTTTTTTCCTGCTATTGTGAAGCCATCTTTTTTTTAAATTTAATCTTTTTTTTTTCCAGTCTAAATTCTGGTGTTATTCTCAAAACTATTTTGACTCAAAACTATTGTGTTCTGGGCTGAACTAGCTTCCTGAAAGCCACGCTTCATGAAGATGAACAGGCACACTGCCTAATAGTTGAGGCAAAAGTAGAACTATCACGGAGACTGAAAATGACACAGGGTAGTTCACCCCAAACGCATGGGATTTGCCTAAATTGCATCAGTCTTAGACATGTGGTGAGCTCATAGCATGAAGTTGGTTACATTTCTATTATATTTTTATCAGTAAAAGGTAAGGAGACAGGGAGAGGATTTGATAAAATGAAAGAAGAGGTGACTTTTGTGAACTGAAAATAATTTTAATGGAACTAAGCATTCTGGAAACTACTTTAAAATGAAATCTAGACGAACCAAGACTTGGTCAGCTTTACATGGTGAGCTCATTTATTATTTGAAGATTGTTAATTTCTTCCAGCTAATGCTAAAATCAATTGCTACTCTGAACTGATATCCAATGTGTTTGAAAAGTCCATGATTGTTTAGCTAGATAAAGTTGATTTTACCCTCTTTACTAATGCTGAAGTTATCTGACATCCAAAACCTATCTTTACATTTTTGTTTCCCATTTAGTTCTTCACTAGCCATGTGGCATTTGTAAGCTAATGTAATCATTGTTCAGTGTTTAGATTTTATTGTATCAGATGTATATATGTGCATACTTGATACATGCATACACATGAAATGCCAGCATTGTCTCTTCTGAACTATTCTAAAAAATAAATACATCATCCGTGTTGCAAGATCAAGTTTGAAAAGTTAGATCTTGAGTGTATCACTTTATTGTTATTCTTTGTCTTGAACTCTTTGGATTACTAAATATAAAAAGATCTAAAAGCTGTTACCCCAAATGTGGTTAGTAAAAATGCACCTCCATTTCAGTTCCCAAGGCTTTGGTGCAGGTCCATCAGCTAATTGCATGCAGGACTTTCTGAGCACAAATATCTGATCATTTACTTTATTTTTTGTTTGGCTGATTTGCAAGCCTGAATTTGCAAGAAAACCTTCACCTCAGTTCAGGTCTGGCCCTAACATGGCTTATTATGTCAACAAAACTTACCTTCAAATGAAAAACCAAACATTTGAAATCAGCAGGAGTTGCAGGTAGTAAACGGAAAGAAAACAGGCTTAAGATCTGCTGAGACCATTAGTTCTCACCTGCATGTCTGTCTTCAGCATATCGATGGAATAATCTAGGAGGCACAAGAACAAGAACAAAGCTTCAGGTCAACGAAATCATTCACTGATCCACCAGCAAAGCACAATAAATTGTGTATGAGCTTAAAGTCTCCTCCGTGCTGCTCAGATGCCATTGTATAGGTTCTGAAATGAGGCCAACAGACCCTACGAAATGGTGGCAAAAACTAGAGGATTTTTTTTCTGCTTTGTCTTGTTTGAACCCCCAAATTAATCCTGAACTTGGATTTTATGGCTTTGAATTCCTGTACAAATCCTGCCCTGTGAGGTAAGTTAAATGGATAATGATGACTTAATGAAGCAGATCTTATCTCTCCTTTTACACTCAATCACGTCTAGACCCATGTTACTCATTATCTTATTAAATATGCATTGTGTGCCTACTAGGTGTCCTACAGTTTGCTAAATTTCTGTTGATACAATAATGAGCAATATCAAGGCAGCTTCTATGCTTCTCGGATAAATGTTTCTGTCTTTAACAGCTTCTATTATATTATAGCAGGGTGCTTGGGGCAGTAAGACTTGCAACAGTATTGCCTTTTCCAACACCTTTCATCCTTTGTACTGGATGTTTGAATTCTGATGAGTTACCACTGATAACAGAATAAGGGTGAATCACTATTACAAAACAGAACAGACATGTCCCTGAAGCCATTCCACAGATTGCTTTGCTAACTGGCTGATGATAAACTTTTGCTCTTTCTTCCAATTACCTTGGTCTGATCTCCCCATCAGTGAGTTCGTTACCTACCTTTTGGTGTAAGCCCAGCTGATGTAGATCCACATTGCTCTTGGTGTAGAAAGCCAGTTGCCAAGCACATGTTAGAAAGCAAATTTATCCATCATCCTCACTCATGCACGGCGTCGTGGAGTCCTGGCCCTTT
The DNA here is from genome assembly GCA_028533065.1 of Trachops cirrhosus. Classification (NCBI taxonomy): domain Eukaryota; kingdom Metazoa; phylum Chordata; class Mammalia; order Chiroptera; family Phyllostomidae; genus Trachops; species Trachops cirrhosus. The sequence continues at coordinate 36,090,901 of CM052540.1, read as the reverse complement.
CCTTCAGAGGCGCTTCCAAGATCAGAAATCCTTTCGCAGGAAAATATTTACTCTTTGAATCAATCACCTCACATTCAGTTGTATTGTCTGAAGATAAAATCCACTACATATTAGAAGGAAAGATGGGAGAAAGGAAGGGAGGAAAATGTGAATGGAACAGAGAAACCATCTTGGCACAGATAGAGCAAGCCTAGCCACTAAATCATCCCCAGGATAGTGGTGCAGATTGTTTATCCTACCATACTCTCCCCTCCATTGTCTGGAATGGAAAAACTTGAAAATTTAAAACTCTGTATTTACATTCTCCTTGGGAGGTATGGAGGATTCTAATAAATGTGTTTGGCTGACTGCAGGAAATCTGCCTCTTTAGGTTGCATCACACCCAGCTGTTTGCATTAAAGTCCATCCAATTTGATTTTCATTTGTCAAACTGATCCCTTTGATGTCAAAATTACTCTCTCCTTTGCATTTAGCCTTTAAGAGTTTCCAGCTGCTATTGGCTCTGTAGTTGCGTTGAGGTCTTAAGCCAGTCTTGGGTCATATTGTTCTGCTTTGCAGTTGTCTAAACTATAACGAGGTGACCTCATTCTTCTTGATGACCTAACGTGAGATTCTTATCCAAGATGTCTTGGGAGCTGCTGATCTTGAAGGTTCTCTTGCATTATGCTCACCCTCTGGTAACCAGCTTCAGCTCAAGGTACTTCTCTCTGAGAGCGCACAACTCATACCAACATCTTCTGTTCATTTGGACAAAGAATATGTTCCATTCCCTTTGGGACCACTCATTGCCACCTGATTTACAATGTCTCTTTTTCTCCTTCAGTACAGATAACCTCTCAGTATTGAATGTCACAAATTGGTTTGGGGATCCTAAGTAGATTTCAGAGTGTTGAATCAACATTTAAAGAGCTCTTCAGTGTCACAGTATTCAGTCTATTTCTTGGGATTCTTTATCAGAGAGATGTCTATTGTTATCTTTCTTTTATAGAGGAGGAAACCAGGAGGTTAGATGGAGTGTCCAGAACTTTTTTTTTTTCAATTAACTATCTAAGCCAGACTTTGCTCTGCAAACTTTTGGCCACACTAAATTTGATTTGTAAAATTTTATCCAATACTCTTTTATAACTGTCTCTCTTTCTCTCTCTCTCTCCACCTATCTCCTGCATATTTGCTTCTTTAAAGGGAATATGAATTAATTACATTCTAATTTCTACCCCATTATTGAATCTTTCCAGTTCTATCACCTACTTGAAATGTGTTATTTATTTTCTCTGAAAATCAGATACTTCATTTGTAGATGAAGGAGCTGATACTTTCATTTTAGAGTTGTTATAAGGACTAAATGAAATAGTAAGAAAAAATATCATCATTTTGACTGTACCTAGTAGAGGTAGAAGAAAAAACAGCTCTTTTCCCTTAATATAAAGGCAGTACTAGACTAAAAACTTACTAAAAAAATAAGATTACCAGTTCATTTGGCATAACGATTTATGAATGGAGAAATCATCTGTTCGGAGAGCAATTGAGTTTGTGTGTGAATTTTCTTTTAAGGCTAACCTTTCCCCCCAAATCTAATGTAACAGATTGCACATGTTTGCTGGCTTAAAACAACACCAATTTATCCTCTTAACACTTTTGGAGGTCAAAAGTCCAAAATGGGTTGGCAGCCTGCATTCCTTCTGAAGGCTCTAGGGTAGAATCTGTTTCCTTGTCTTTTCTCGTCTCCAGAGGCTGCCCACACTCCTTGCCTCCTGGCCTCATCACTCCCACCGCTGCTTTAGCTGACACACCCCCTTCTCTGACTCTGCTGCCTCCCCCCACTTTCTTTTCCTTATAGGGACTCTTGGGATAACTCTGGGCCCACCCAGGTGACACAGTATAAGTTCCCACACTGAGATTCTTAAAATAATTTACAGCAAAGTCCCCTTTGCTGTGTAAACTGACATATGCACGGGTTCCAGGGATTAGGACATGGGCATCTTTGGGGAGCCATTATTCTGCCTACCAGGGCTAATAAAATCTTACAAAATGCTTTGAGTTTGAAGCTCTACTCTTCGCCAGCTTTTTGAGTTGAAACCCATTTTTCATTCACTATTTCTATATCCTTTACTTGCCTTATTATTGATATTTTCAGTCACTGAAATCTAAGAGGCAGATAATCTTTCTGATATTTAAGACAAAAATGCAATAAACAATGATTTTTGACACTGCATTCTTTCTTGTAATTTCTACTTTCTCCTATTTCCTTTTCTGATTATAGATAAAGTTTAAGTCCTATAAATTGTTTGTGTTGATCTGTTCCTGTCTTAGTTGCTCTCAAAATGTAATCTTCCAGAAAGCAAACATTGATTATTGTTTCATTTTAGAAAAGAGTTTGCCTAGTCACAAGCATATTTACAAAACAAATTATCTTTAATAATTATATTGTTTACCTTCCTTCCCTGAATTTTTATTGATGGACATAATTAGGAAAATAGCAAATTTCAAGTGGTTTTTTTTTCAGTATTGATCGGTTATTTCTATATTTTGGTATTACTGTAAAGTATTTCACCACATAAAATAGAGGAGTAAAAGATGAGCAATTCTTCCAACATCCATCATTTTAATTATTATACATGTAGAATTTATTATATAACCATCCAACCACTGTTGTAAGGATCTTATGTACTGTGGCTTAATTTCAGAAACATGTAACACATTCAGATGGAAACAGAAAAGCAATTTTGTTTCTAAACTGTGTGTTGTGTACATAATTTTAAAAATACATTCATTCAAATGTTAACAAAATTAAATTTATTAAATTAGAATTTTCCAGATCTGGGAAAACATGCTGTAATTCTGGAGAGTGTTTTACCCTTGAAGGGGTGGATTCTAACAGTCACACGCTGCTTAATGGAACACTTGGACAGGACAAGCAGGATAAAGATGCTCCATTTCTGGTCAGGGTGTTTTATCTCTGAGGACCTTGAATTCTGGAAACTTTGTTCAACTAGCTTTACCTGGTATTCACGAGCTTCCCTTCCTTTGCCATCCTGGGTATACAAGCTAATGGTACTAAAGGACTTCCTCAGCCTAAAACTGGCTTTCAAAAGTTGTTCTCTGGAACCAATATGATTATGAATGTGTGTCTCTGTATATCTGCTCCATCATTTCCAAGTTATTCTGATTCTACTGTAATCGGAATTCCAGCATATTGGAAAGATGAAAGAAGAGTACCATTATCCCAAAATTTTTGAAAACCATTGCTCTGCAATGGTTTATGGCTGACTTTATAAATGTGTCTTTAAGTATTAATAGAACTACTATTGATAAACTACTCCACAGGAATACTGGGTTAACAATTTGCCTTCCCACCTTTCTTTCTTCCTTCAATTTCTTTCTTTTCTTTCTTCAATTTCTCTTCCTCCTTCCCTTTTTCTCTTCCCTTCCTTCCTCTTCATGTTTTCCTCTTTCTTTCCTTTTCTTTCTTCATTTCTCCTTTTGCTTTCTTTTCTTCCTGTCTTCTTTCTTACCTTCTTTCTTTCTTTGTATGGGAACAGGATACAGGAAATGACAAAAATCTAGCTTTCTCCTGCACACACACAATGGTAAATTCTGATTCCTTGTTCTCCCCACTTATGTGATGGACAAATGTCTGGAAATATCTATGAATCAAGTGGCCACTTTTTTGACAGGCAAACTGGATACTAAGCATGGAAGTGATTGTTTTTCTTGAAAGTAGCCATGATAAGAGAACACATATGTAGTCAGTAAGTGCCTCCCTTATTTGAAATTTTTTGAAACTCTTCTTTTGAATCTTCCTTTTGTGACAGTTTCAGAGTGTCTCATTACACATAGTAACCATCATCTATTTGACTCAGAATGCATTCCTCTGATTAGCTGTTTACCTTAGTTACTAGATTTAGGTGCTTATTTTCAAAAGACAACTCCAAGAATGAATGTTTACCAACACAAAAGACAGTCAACATAATGTATCCACTTAAAGATCGAAAGTCTTTAAACATTTACCCAATAACTTGCAATAGCTAGCATATTGAACAAAAATCTATGTTTGCTGTCCTACTCAATGTGATAGCTAAAATTAAGAAATTAATTGTATAAGCAAATATACAAGATCAAGATTTAAAGGCAAAACCATTGTTGTAATATTATATAAGATATGCATAAAAACATACTCCTACACATATTTACTTATAAGGGATTGCTTCACAATGTTTCAAATGCTTTCCCTTGAGGGATCAAATTATGGGTGGTTTTGACTTTCTTCCTCTTCTTTCTCTCATTTCCAGAGTATATACAATTACTTTTGTAATCTAAGGAGAAAAAACAATTTGGGCTTTTAAAGATAATTCTAAATAGAAATTTAAAAATGTGAGTAATGGTACCACCACTATATAAATACATAACCTTTAAGGTTTCACAAGTATCTCTATGTGTTTGGGTTATGTTTGTTTGGAAATTGTCACATTAAGGTAGAATTGTCCACATATATGATACACATTTGCACATGCACCACCGACCTCTCCTTGTTACAACTGAAACAAATCAGAGGCATGGATAGCATCCCTGGAAGTTCTTTCAAGTCAGTTCTGTTGAGACATGGTCTGAGAGACACAGAGCATTGTATCCAGTAAGTGCCTAACAAGGATGGTCCCAGTTTCTGGGGTCACTTCAGCCAGTACAAACTGTATCACACTCTGAAAGGCAAACACATTATCTCAGCCCTCTGTAAAATAAGCTTCAGCTTCCCTCCATCTTGAAAAAGTCAGAGAGTCCTTTTACTCACTGGCTTGATAATAAATAATTACTAGATAGATTGTTGTTCTATTAGTAATGCTGCCCACAGCAAACCAAATTCATCAGAGGCAACAAAGAAAGGATTTGATGGATTGTCTCTTAAATCATACTAGAATTTCCCCAGATTACTTTGGCAGTAGGTGTAGGGTCTCAGAAACGATGAGGCTTAATGATGCCATCTCTAAGAGCTAAGAGACTGCATTTTCACCTTTTCTAACGACAAGGGTGGCCCTTGTTTTTACTCTAAAATAAGATTCTCTTCACAGTGTCCTACTTGAGTATTTCTAGGCCTAATCCTACTCCATATAACAGGAGGAATCTGGGAAATATACACTGAAAAAAAAAGGTGATGTGACAGTGCATTTTAAGTCATCACAACTTTCTTTTCACTTAAAATTTTTTTTCTGACTACCAGTTCTTCAGACACGCATTGATTTTCTCATTCAACAAATGCTTCTTTGATAGTCCACCATGTGCATGGCTCTAAGTATTCTATCATTGGGATTACAATAGTGAAAGAGATAGCCCTGGATTTTTTATTCTCAAGAACTTACAGTCTAGTTCTAGTTATAGATGATGAATAAGTAGCCATGCAAAAACAAACAAATGAACAAACAAAAAACACCACATTTTAAGGAAACAAACAAGACATTGTGATACTGAAGAGCTGGTGGTGGGTGGCCTGCTTTGACTGGATGGTTAAAGAAAGCCCCCCTTGAAGCAAGCACTTGATCCCAGATGTGAAGCCTGCAAAAAAGATAACTATGCAATGAGCACAGAGGTGAGAAGAAAATATACAAGGCCCTTTAGGTAGAAGATAGTTCAAAGGGCTTTATATAATTTTTCTAGAGATTGGCTATATAGGGTTTTTTTTGGATATTTTTGTTGTTGTTCAATTACAGTTGTCCCCATTTTCCCCCCACCACGCCCCTCTGCCCCACCCATCCCCACCTCCCACCCTCATACCTACACCCTTTGGCTTTGTTCATGTGTTCTTTATACACTCTCTTTGATGGCCCTTCCTCTATTTACCCCCGTTATTTCTACCTCCCTCCCCTCTGGTTACTGTCAGTTTGTTCTTTATTTCAACATCTCTGGTTATATCTTGCTCTCTTGTTTGTGTTGTTGATTATGTTCCACTTATGGGTGAGATCATATGGTATTTGTCTTTCACTGCCTGGCTCACTTCATTTAGCATAGCACCCTCCAGTTCATCCATGCTGTTGTGAGAGGTAGGAGTTCCCTCTTTCTTTCTGCTGCATAGTATTCCATTGTGTAAATGTACCACAGTTTTTTGAGCCACTCATTTACTGGCGGGCACTAATTAGATTCATCAACCTCCGTATTACATATAACCTGCAAGTGGGAACAGGAACTTTTACAATGAAAAATCTAATGGCTAATACTTGATCAAACAGTCAAATTTTATATCACCCAAAATGGAATAAATTCAGTTTATCCCCCTGCTAGATGGACACACCATGAACTTCCATAGTGTTCTTACAACAATAAAAATGAAAATTAACTTGAAGTTAATCATGATAAAACAATCAGACAAATTCTAAGAAACTATGGACCTGAATTCTTAAATTGAGAGTAAAAAGACAAGACAGCCAAATACAATGCAATGCAATGCATGATCCTAGATTAAATCATAGATAAAAAACACACATAGACAATAGCAAAAAATATTCTCTATAAAGGATCTTACTGAGACAATTGTGGACATTTGACTATGACCATATATTACATAATGTACTGATGTTAAATTTCCTAAGTGTGATAAAGGTATTACGATTGTGTAGGATGACCTTATGTTAGCAAATGTATGATGAAGGGGTAAGCAATAAAGTGTGAACATAGGTGATGAGTATTTGGATGTTTGTTGTATTATTCTTATGAATTTTCTTTGCTTTTTTCCAAAATAAGAAGTTTAAGGGAATAATTAGATTCTTTTTTTAATTTATTGATTTTAAGAGAGGGTGAGAGAGACATCCATTTGTTGTTTCCCTCACTTATGCATTCACTGGTTGATTCTTGCATGTGTCCTGACTGGGGATCAAACCCACAATTTTGGTGTACCAGGACGATGCTCTAACAAACTAAGCTACTTGGCCAGGGTGAAATAATCAGATTCTTGTTTTTCTAGAAATAACTCAGAGCACTATGTAGGGAAGAAATTGAGGGATGGGGCTGTAAGTGGGCATGCCAAAGCGCACTGAGGGGCTATCGAAGTGGTCCAGGACAGAAATGCTGGTGGTTCCCTAGGTCACTGAGGTGGACATTAAAAGTAAATTTGGAGGTGGAATAGGTAGATTCAAATGTATTTTGGAAATAAAATCAGCAACATGTTCATGGATTAAATGTGAGAAAATAAAAGTGAAAAAATAAAATAGTGGTGGATGTGATGTAGTATACCAAACTCATGGTAGGAGTGAATCTCAAATTTCACTGTGATATTAAACTGCTGAAGCCAAGAGAAAAGCATAATTCCCTCACACCGGATTCTCCATGTCCAGAGGATACAAATACAGCAGCTGTGTCAGAGGAAGCGTGGCAGTTCTTAGCACTGAGATCTGCCAAGTTTTCCTCTGGGTTCTCTTAGCAAGGGTGACTAGATGTAAACATCATTCCTTCTTACACTGATGTACTTTCAGTGACCACAAGTCCAGTCATTTCAGTGACTCAGCTGGGCTGTGGCCAGTAGACATATCACCAATGGGCATCTTCAAAATTCCTATGGAAAGAAAACCCACCAGGCCTGAAACTATAAGCTTAATGCAATGTGGAGCAAGTAAGCAGTTTTTGTTCAGTTGAGGCCAACATGTTGCTTGGTGTTTTATGCAAAGGCTGTTATTGCAGTCACATCGAGGAGAAGATTCAATGTGACTGGTAAATTATAACAAATGCCCAAACTTCCTATTTCCTATATCTATTTTAGTCAGTGGCAGTTAGGATTTACTACGCAACACTCAAAATACAAATGGTGCTATGTTAAGGGATATATATAAGCGACAGATTTGCAACCTCCAAGCGTGACTTCAAAATATTGGTGCCGGAAAGATTTCCAGTTCCGGAAGGCAGTTGAGACACACCACGCACAGCCCCCACAGGTGAGGGTGACGCTTGAAGGAAGAGCTGCGGGCCCTCTGGATGTTGAAGTGAAGCTGTGCAGGAGCTGGAGGGAGGTGCGGGAGCAGATGGAGGAGGCCTTCGGGTGCCAACCGCACGACGGAATGGCACAGACAGTGAGCAGAGAGTGAGGAAATACTGCTAAGCAGGAAAACTGAGAGCATACGGACTGAGGAAAAAATCAAGAAGGAAAGCCAAGAACTTCAGGAAAATGTAGAAGCAGGGTTATGTGAGGAGAACATGTGGGCATCTTCTATTCACCCCTCCAGCTCTGCTTCAGGCTCCTCTGCCCGGGTCTTTGGCCAGGAGGCTGGGTTCAGAGGGCAGCACTGCCAGGGGCGCCTGTGCCTTCTACAGCCAGTCGGTGTCATCCAATGGGAGCCACCTGGAGAAAATCAGAGGACAAACATAGGGAGAGGTTTGTTTCTTAGCTGGCCTCCGCCTGCCCGGTCTCAGTACATTTAGGACCCCCACTCATGGCCACAGCCCACACTGGCTCTCTGCTCTTGCCCTCCAGCCCTGTGTTTGCTTGTGACTTCCCATTTTCTGCCAGCCCAAAGGTAGATATTATCTTGTACTTGTTTCCCTCAACTGTGTTTCACACCTTGTCAGTAGTCACTTTATTAAATGCTCTGGAAAACACCATCTAGTTCTATCTGGGATCCTGACTCACCCAAGGAGTTGTGAGTACAGTACTCATACTCAACTTCAAGGACTTCGTTTAAGGACACAATGGGACTCACACTGAGTTATGTAGTGAATGACCCAACTTGGAAGTAGGAAATGGAAATGATGGCTCTGTATTCCAAACACAGAAAGATGACAGAGTACTTAATCTTTCTGCACTTGCATTATTCTTCAATCTTTATGATACTTTTATTCTTTCTAAGCAATGTCTCTGGTGTTTCTGCCTTGAACCTAATCTCTGCCCACAATCATGTCTTTGCATTCAGAGGAGCAGGAACCTAGAAACTCTAGACAATTCAGAACAATGAGGAAATTAACTAAAGAGGACTTCGTTTTAGGCAGTTGGATTTGTCTGGGTGACTGTTACAACTTAGGAGGTGCACATGCTTCAGAATTAAACTGCAAAGCTTCCTAATTTACACACCCATAGTGACTCCTCTTCAGCTCATCTGCCCTGGTTTTTGCATTAATAGCAGATATTTAAAAATTTGTGAAGAATAATATGCACCTTTAAATATCTAGGAGGATGCAGTAGGTGTTCTATGTATCATAAGTACAGTAAAAAAGCAAGCTGAGATTCAGATACAAAAGAAAAGAGATGTTATGCCTTACTCTAAATCATTACAATAGCTTCAGACTGTATTCTAGTCTCTAGGATTATACTAATTAAAATAGGTTTTGAAAAGTTGTTTATTTGTTAAAATGGTCATGTAGAATTAAACACACTGACACAAACAGACAAAGAGATATCGTCCTCCCTCTTTGTACTCCCTCACCGCCACCCACACGAGCTTTCTGCTTCATCTATGGAGAGCCTGTGATCATTGCCTTTAGAGGGACGCTAATGCACAGAGAACATCAATGGAGTGCAGAGAATGGGAAGCATCTCAGCTACAATACCTAAAATTAGAAGTTGCTCTTGAAAATCTGTCCCAGAAATAAAAGTAATCAGAGGACTGTACTTGATTGAATACAAGTGACACTGTTTTAAGCACAAACTGCAGAAGTGAGGGACATTGGTACCTCTTAGACACAATAGCAATGGCCTAGAATGGTTTGTTATTAAAACTACTCAAAGTTCCTTTTAAAGGAAAGAGTGCTTTTCTTCACTACCCCTCCACTAGGAGCAATCTTTTTCCATCTGATATCAATTATGGTTCGAGTTTCATGAAACAAGTCTTAGAAAGATATATTTAACTCTGCCTGCACCGACATTACAAGTTTGCATCAAACTACGATGAGGATGGTTGTTACAGAATATTAGAGTTATATTTTATAAAGGAAGGTCTGGAAGAAATTTCTAACTGGCAGAACAGAACTATAGGATAATATGAGGCTAATTTATGTCACCCATTCATGTGGAAATACTGTTGGTATAATAATAACAAGAACACAAAGAAATAGATCCAGGACATGGAAAGGGACCCTAAAGGTCAGGGAGGAAAGGTATGTCACATGAATGGTGATATTACAGAAAACATGAGGTTTCATCATATCATCCCTAAAACCTAAGTGTCTCAAGTTTAACCTTAACCAAAGTCAAGGGCAGCTCCTCTTTTTACTGTGTAAAATTCTCTTCCACATCTCCTGTTGAGTGTTTTAAGCTTCTAGCTTTGGTAGGTTAAAAAAACAACAGATGATGTACATAACATTAAAATAGATAATTTCTAGACAAATATACCAAGAACTGGAGGTGAAGACACCCTCCATTGGAAAGAAGAAATTTTCTTATAAGAAGATATTATGGAATCTTATTTTAGTCATTCTTAGAAATTACAGTTGTACTTGGATAGAACAAAATCTGGGAATCATAACATTTGAAGATAAGAAACTCAAAACTTTCAGGTAGAAACATGGGCCAAGCTATGGTGAACAAATATAGTCTAATAAAACCAGTCCACTCCACCTAGGGGTTGGGGTGGGGGATGAGGATAATCAAGGAAACATAGACTTTCAGAATTACTTTTATAGGAAAACATGACAGAAGGATTCATCCTGAAAAAAAATTATAAAACGCTAAGAAATGTTCATCTTACAAGGAATAAGGAAGGTCTAATTCACAAAAACAATCACGTTCTGTCACCCTTGTAAAGGCAATTTGATTAAGTATCTAAATGAGTTGACTCTGGAAAAACCATGGGTGTATTTTACCTGGACTTTATAAGAAAGCTTTTGATACCATGCTACACACAGGGGTAATCTGTCAAATAATTATTACACTTGGGAGGTGAGCGCAGGTCTTGGCCAGATAAGTACTGCCCTGTAAGCTATGTCAGATGAGGGAGCCAGCGCAGTGCCACAGCACGATCAATATATGAATGAAACAGGGAGGGAGAGAAGAGAAGAAAGGAAAAGAACAGGCAGTCAAGTCGTCCCCCTAGCAGATGATGAAATATGGGGAGACCACATCAGGGCAGGAAAGCCTTATCACTTCTTAGCAAGAAGAGCTTCATCTTGGGCAGCATTTTTCAGTTGTGTTGTACTATGCTTGGGGCTTTTCAATTCCTTCTGACAGATTTGCTTTTTTCTGTAATAATACATTGGGCTTGTATAACGCTTTTCTTTCTCAGAGCACAAAGTCCTTTCTGTGGATTTTTATTTCATTTGTCCTCATCAAAACGTGTGAGTTTAAAGAAGGCAGGTACAGTTGACTGTTTTATGGGCAAGAAAGAGAAGCTCACATAAGCCAACTGATACGATACTTCCATGGTCACGGGGACATGCTGAACCTAGTTAACCACTTCTCCTCATCAGTGGATATACTGCATGGAGGGGGTCAGAGCCCCGATGCTTCAAGATCCCAGCAGAGCAGCGGTGCACATGCTTCTCCTGGTGCTTTAGGCTTCTTACTCTAGGCCAGGAATTGGCAAACTCTGGTCCATGGACCAAATCTGGACTGTGCCTCACGAGTTAAAAATGATTTTTATGTTTTTAAGTGGGTGGAAAAGAAGAGTAGTATTTCGTGACATGTGAAAACTACATGAAATTCAAATTTCAGTGTTGCAAAAGTAAAGTTTTATTGGAACGTGGCCATGCCCATTCGCTTACTTGCTGTCTCTGGCTGCTTTTGTGCTACAAAGCAGACGGGGTGGTTGTGACAGAGACCATATGGCCCACAAAGCCTAAAATATTTATTATTTGGCCCTTGACGGAAAATGTTTGTTGGCCCAATGGGTTTCTTTTTTTTCTTTCTCTCCCCTCTCCTTCCTTCCTTTCTTTATTCCTTTTCTTTTTTCTTTCTTTCTTTTTTTTTTTTTTTGCAATCAAAACTTTCTTTCAAAAAAATCTTGCATAGGGAACCAGAGCTCCCCCTTCAATGCTCTCCTGCCACATACTGCTCTCCAAAGTGAAGCCAGAAGGTTGCCCTAGAATTCCGTTTCAAATGATGAAGCCAGTGAGTCAGGAGTTGAGTCTCCCTCTCTCTTAAACCAAACCAACCAGATTAAGTGAGAACATGTAACAGCTGGTGCCATCTCCCTGCTTGGTGAAGGACTGTGACTTCCCCAGATAGCTCTGTCCCTATAGGATTGTGTACCCCTGATGTTGTGAGCAAATCTTATTTATCTTTCCACCCCCAGCTCCTGGCACTTAATTGAACTTAATAAATGTTAATGAATTGAAAAAAATGAATGACTTACAACCTCAGTTCAATAACACGTAGGTCAGATGTGGAAGCTCCATCTCTGCCTCTTGTCCCACTTCCTATTTTTGAAACAACATTTCTGTCCTTCTGCAGGGCTCCCTGAACTCACAGAGATTAATTGAAAAGAACAAACACACAGAATCCTTTTCCTAAAACAAAATAAAACAAACAAAAAAAAAACCCAGGTATATAATTTCTTCCACTGGCATAAAGAATACAGCTTAAAGAGCAGTTGATGATATTTAGAAGCATTAGTAAATGAATTCTCATGAGTCAACACTGAACAGTTCTATAATGACTGAGAAAAGAGAAAAAACTTATAAACAAGCCAATAATAACTCTATTTTGGAGGAAAACTGGGGCCAGTTTTAAACCTACCCTGTAACCATGCCCTTTTATGAATAAAGTTGGTGATATTTTTTCCAGGTATATTTGTTTATCCTGTAATAATTCAACAAAACCAGGCATATTTTTATACACTGAACATGACCAGGTTCTATGTAGAAAGACAGTTTTTACATCAGTTTCCATAAATCTGGAGAAAGTGTTAGAATACATAGGCATTAACCAAATATAACTTCTGCTTCTGTATCCTGCTGTCTGCTAATGATCTTTTTCACATGTCAACTAAACCCAAAAGGCAAAAATGCAAGTAGAGATGGGAGCCAGTCCTCCGCTCAGCTTAGCTGCATTTCTCATGGATTAGCGGATCTGTGAGATATAAAATGAACAAGAATTGATCCTATCCTTTTTAATGATGGCTTTGCTGCTGCAGCAAAGAAGATAAATGGTGACTTCAGACTATGATTAACCCCAAATGAACTGTTTCAGTCAGTGCCCAGACAAGCAAAGGAAGCCTGCCCAGATGCGAGTATGAAACAATTTACAGAATGTGAAGGGGCTCTTTGTAGAGCAGTATTAAGGGAACGTCCAGGGCATGCTGAACACCCATAGACTAGCAACAAGTGGAAGATATTACCATCCTGGACCTGAAGAGGCAGGGGAGGGAACTGTCCTAGAGAATTCTCATGAGAGCTGGAGGCATAGAGAAGAGCCACCTATCAGAACCTGCGGTGAAGGATGGAGTTGTTGCCAGTACACCGCATAAAGCAGGGAGCAAATAGTGGGAAGAGTGCCCGATCTTGTCATTTTCACTTCTGCACTTTAATTTCATGTCAGGGCTTCCCATTGGATTATCCCAACCAAAAGCTAATGGTTGAGGGAGTCTGGCTGATATAGGAGCAGAGGTCAAAAAGGTCCCCTGTTTCTCCCCAGCCCAGGGAAATATCAATGCAGAGCATGTGAAGAATGGGTGAACAGGGCAGGCCAAGGGAAAATGACTGGCAGATGAGCCAAATGTGAAACAATTATCCATATCCTTCTTGTCTTCCATTTCCAACCAAGCATATACCTCTCTCTAACTCTCTTGGGCATGTTCCTATATTCTCCAAGTAAAGGAGAGCAAATTAATAAGGAATTGGATTCTCTAAGCCATTAGACATGTGCAAGAGAATTATTGGCCAGCTATAAGAAATCAGATTGCCTAAAAGGAAATCTGTTGGGTGAGAGTAATAATGTTTGAAATCTTGTATCATTTTACTGGCATTTACAAATCTTAAACAATTGAATTTCCTCTAATATATAACATTCTATTCTGGAGTTCCTCCTTGCTGTGTCTCTTGGTTACAGCCAAGCCCATAGGATGACAGGTTTAATTTATTAGTAAGCCTCAGTATTCTAGGAAATGGACCCTGGGCAAGGTAGTAAAGTATAGGGCTGACTTGCAAACAGAATCCATGGGTTGAGTCCTCAGTCCTTCACTCTTAGTACTGGATTAATCTTGATCATATGCAAGTCTCTTAACCTCTCTAAGGCTTCAGTTTCATCATTTGTAAAACGATGAAGTTGAACCAAATTAATGGTAGGATTCTGTTTTAACTCTGAGATTTTGTGATTCTGTGCTTCTTCTGCTTATACTCAGGCAACTGAAAGTGTTGCATTGCAGAAAGAATATATTACAGACTTAATAATGCCCAGTATGGGACATGGAGGGAGAGTCCAATACTGAGAATCAATACTCACTAGCGTAGACGAGGAGATGGAAAGTGCTGAGAGCAGTCAATCAAGGGCTAATGCACAGCAGACTTCTTGGCCAAGGCTACAGACTAAAAGAAAAATGAAGAATGTGGAGGGAGGGCTAGGGGATAGTATCAAGATAAGGCTCCCTTTAGGAATAGCTGCTCATAGAAGCAAGAAATAACTTATAAATCATGGCAACTTTTAGTTTTTCTTTTTTGGAATGTTGCAGGTTTGTCTGTTACTGTTAGCTGTTAACTAGAATTTGGCATATTGCTCCCTAGGCTCTGACTATAGTTCTGATATTCAGTATCTAAGTGAAATAGGCTTGGTCCATCATGCTGTTCACCCATGGCCAAGAATTCTGAACTGCATAGTGTGAACTTAGTATGTGGTTTGTTTGGATCTGGTTTGTCCTACCTCCCCCTGCAGCAGCTATTGGGATTGTTAATAGGAATTATGTAGTAGGAAATGCCTAGTGAATTTACTAACAGGAAAAGTGCCTATGTATGATGATCTAAAATGAAACTCTACTGTTGACATTATTGTGCATTGTGTACATGGCACAATATTATTGGACAATACATTAGAAAGAAATCATTTTCCTGATTATCCAAATAATTTATTCTGTCTCCTTGGATGATGAGGGACCATATAAGTTTTTTAATTCAATGACAAGGAGCCTCTCTAACTGTTTAAAATAGAATAAAAATAAGGGAAAATATCAATTGGTCATACCATTTGCTGTCAGTCAGTCCTTGTGCATACAGTTAAATTTTTCCTTTCTCTACTGGTTGGCACAACTCAAGTAGACACCCTGGAAACCAGGCCAGGTGTTTGCAGCACTTGGCAGCACTTGGGGACCACGAACAGCAGACCTTTGGCCATGTCTTCTCCTGGCCACTGTTCCTTTAATAAACCTCTGCGCTAGGAACAAGAATACTATATATTATGTTCTTCACCCACATTGTAAATGATAACACCATTCAGTGAAAAATCCAGTGGTAATCTCAGAAACAGGGAAAAATAAGCAGCTAGTGGTTTCCAAGGCTGAAGGGAAAACCAGAGAGAACATTTCCCGGATCACAGAGATCACTACTGGAGAATACAATTAACCCGGAGCACTTGGCCTTCTGCAGGCCATCTCCCAAGAGTGAGACCTTGGGTTATCAGTGCAGATACATCAACCCCCAGCTCCCTTCTGAGGCTGCCCTGTGCTTCAGGAAGGGCCATTCAAATTCCTTTGAAGATGAGTAAGTGAACATTGCTTAATTCCAGTCCTTTATCCTCAGTGGTTATTTTTTCTTCCTTTTGAGTTGGTTCACTGAGAAACCAGTTCAGAAATAGCACACAAGCCTCATGATACTCTTTGTTATAAGATGTACATGATATTGTTTTATTTAGTTCTGAAATCTTTGCCCAAGGCTGAAAGTAGCTTCTTGAAAATTTAGTCTTCCAGATGAGTCAGATTCATTATAACACTGTCCAGGCCTTAAACATGAGCTGGTTCTGATTTGAACTTCACATTGTGGCTTTTCAATTTATGACCTTGTGAACAGACATTACTTACAAAAGCCCACTGTAGGATTTTATTTTTGTTTTGTTTTGATTTGATTCAGAAGCTAAGCATCAGTTTTTACCTACCAGATTTTCAAACTTTTCAGGAGATCCCAAATAATAACACAATTTTTATAGCTGAATGAGTGCAGGGAAGTTTTATTTTTTTAAAATGGAGTGAAATATCTCATCTCCCTTTTGGGAGTATGTGAGAAGTCTCCTGATAGTGACTATCTTTAATGATAAGTTGTGTAGCTATATTCAAAGTATTTGTAAGCTGATAATGAAAGCCAGCCTTACTCATTTATATTTACATTTTATACATATTTCTCTGGTGTTTTCTTCTGAATTTATGGAAGGCCTTTACTTGTTTTAGCTAATTCTAACACTATCCATATGAGATATGAGGATAAAGATTAAGGTGAGGGGGAAACGGACTTTCTACCTGTAACCATGTAACTTAGTCAAAACCAGGAAGAAGGCATGAGAGGAAGGAGCACAGAGAGATCTGTCTCTGGATAGGGATTTCCCACCAGTCTACACCCTTCCTGAAATATTCCCAGATCAGTCTATCTCTTTTTTCCCTTCTGTTGCTCACTACAATTTTATTTATTTATTTTAAGACTTTATTTATTTTTAGAGAGAAGGCAAGGGAGGGAGAAAGAGAGGGAGAGAAACTTCGATGTGTGAGAGAAACATCAATTGGCTGCCTTTCTCATGTGCCCCAACCAGGGACTGGGCCTGCAAACCCAGGCACGTGACCTGACAGGGAATTGAACTGGTGGCCTTTCGATTTACAAGATGACACTCAACCAACAGAGCCACACTGGTCAGAGCAATCACTCACTACAATTTTAGTCTGTCAAAATTGTTTCTTCTTCCCTGGCATTGTCCAAAGCCCCTTCCTCCCCAAATTTTTTTACGGTACTGCCCTCTTACTTAAGAAATGATCCCTTCTCTCCGTAAAGCCATATAGAACTGGATGTTTACCTTTGTAACAAAACTTACCTTATTCTATTTTGTACAGTGCTTTTATGTGTCTTATTTTATCTTGACTATAGGCTATAATTTCCTTGAGTGCAGATCTGTATAATTTATTTTACCCACAGAACACTTAGTATGGTCCATAGTTGATGCTAAATATCTATTTGTTAAATGAGTCAAAAGAAATTTTGATTTCCAAGTATGTTTTCCTGTAGGAAAATCTGCAAAGTGAAGCTTTTCCTGATCTTCTCTCTCCTTATCCAACCAGTTGTCTATGTTCAGTCCCCTTTCCTTGTGTGTCTTGAATCCATGGCCCTTTTTCTGCCATTGCTCTAGTTTAAACTCAGCTCTCATTTGGTTCACCTGGATGGCTTTCTGTTCTTGTCCTTTTTACCTCTCAGCCTTCTCTCTACTCCTTCCTTTCTACTCACTGCTTCAACTCTTGTTCACATAGTCTTTTGTGTAAAATAGAACACAAACTAGCAAAGGCAGTTGACTCGAACAACACGGGGTGGAATTGCATGGGTCCCCTCACATGTAAAATTTTTCAATAAATATACAGTTGGCCCTCCATTTGCCCATGTTTCACATTTATGAATTCAACAAACTTTGGTACAAAAACAGCATTTTCAATCTGCAGTTGGGAATCTGAGAAGGCAGAGAGCCATCTGAATGAATTGTTCTATGCCATTCTTATATGAAGGACTTGAGTACCCACGGATTTTGGTATCTGTGGGGTCCTGGAACTAGTGCCCTGGAAATACTGAAGGATGATTGGAGTCAAAAGTCACAAGAGGATTTTCCACTTCAAGGAAGGTAACCCCTGCATTGTTCACAGTCTGACTGTACACCCAAAGTCAGTATCCAGTGTTCCTCATCACCTACCATACTACGAACTCTTTCAACATAGGGCAGCCTTATTTCCCAGTATGGCTGACATAAAATCTGTATACTAGCCTAACTGGAATTTTTTTGGTTCTGGAAGATTCCTAATCCCCTTATCAATGTTCTGTTGCTAGTGCTATTCAGTCTTGTGGGAATGAACACACCCATAGACTGCCCCTGTGACTGCTGCGACCTCACTTGTCCTTTAGCTTTAGCCCTAAAACACAAGCTTCCACTAACTTTTTCCTTATTTTTCTCTCTACTCCTAAATGGAATGAACTCTCTTTGTTGGAGATTTCTCTGTCTTCCCATCCTTTGAATGCCTTTCTATTGAGGAATCGTGTTTGATTCATCTTGCTATAATACAGCACCTGGCAGAATGCCTTGCACATAATAGGTTTCAATAAATATTTGTTTACATTGAGTCTCTTAAAATTCATTCATACTCATCCGTAAAGGGCAAAAGACTCTATTTGGTACTTCTCTAATTCTCAATATCATCTTGCAATTCCACTTTATCTCTCACTCTCAGAATTTAAATGTCACTTCACAATTCCCCAAATAAAATGAACTTCTTCCATTTTTTGTTCCGTTGCTTTCTATCTTTACCTCCTTTCTCTGCCATTTAAGTTTTTCTTTCACAACTCTTCTGCTCTTTTCTTCAGTTTACCCCCAACTCTGAGCAAACCAGTGCATCACTCTAGAAATTGAATGTCCATTCAGATCTCAAAGATTTCTTTTAGTTCCATTAGCCAATGGTTTAACAAATTCCTACTTGAGAATCCAAGGTATTACAAACTTAACATGTGTGTTCCCATGAGTCTTCCATATTTTAACTTCATGATAATAATAAAGCTGTGCAGAGGTCTTTGGGACCCTGGAGAGTGCAGTAATTCACTGGCTGGTGAAGCCTCTGACCTAGGAAGGGATTCTGTGAAAGGTGGAGATCAGGATGTGTTTCTAGCTGCACAGCAGAATTGCATACTGGGAAACTCCATTGTACGGATGCTCAAGGAAAGACATGCTGCCCTGTCCCTTTTTTGTTTCCAGCATTGCTTTGGGGGATGTTTCATAATTTTATCAAATTGTTCAATAACAATGTTGCCAGTTCCCAAAGTACCTTAAAGGATTGTATACAAGTGTGATGCCCAAGAAATATAACTTAAATGAGAGAATTTTAAAAGAGTGATGTATTGCGAAACTCAACTGTTGCCTAGGCTTCTGTTCTAGAACACAACAGAGGAATACAAAAAGTGTGTGTAGGCAGCAGAAAAGTTGATGCTGATAGCCAAGGAGATGTTCTTAAAGCACTTTCCAGTTGTAATTAGAAGTAAAAAGGAAATGAGAGGAGCAACACCAATTGGAGCCACATTCTTCCCAGAGTATACACAGTGGGCAAAAGTAGGTAAACAGTTGTTTGTATGGAAAATAGCACAATACTTAATGAATAATAATACAAGGATAAACTCTGTGTTTCATGAACTCACAACTGTAAACCTACTTTTCCCCACCCTGAATGTGGCAGCAACAAGAGTAAAAAAATGAATATAAAAACAACCAAATAAGAATAAATCACACATGAAATATTTACCAAATGATGAAAATAAATGGTTGAAGAAATAATAGAAGATATCTCCATTGCTATCAATCGTTATTTTGTGTCATATAATTTTAAATATTACTATGTAATAAAAGGCATACTTACATTATATCACTATTATTAGTCAAATTAATGAGGAATCTATTAATACTTCATCCTGAGGAAAGAGTAGACAAAATAGGTAGGGTTTATTTTTTCAATTTTGTAATTACTATTACCACAGCTATGCCAATACCATATTTTTAAACTTTTTTCTTGAAATAATTTAAAATCTATAGAGGAGTTGTGAGAATAAAACAAAGAATATCCTAGTATACCCTTCATCCACATACTGGTATATGTATATATGTATATATAACACACAAAGTCTGTCCAGAAAGTATCCAGCTATGCACAGTGAAAAATAGACATTCATTGAAGAAAATACAAGATACAAGAAACATTGTACATAGGAATGTGACACCTCAGTCCCCTTCAAAGTAGGCACCTTGGGACCTCACATAGTTCTCCCAATTGCCATCAGCTGCCCATCATATTTTCCTGAATCTCATCAATAGTCTGAAATCTCTTCCCTTTCAAAGGTGATTTTAGTTTGGGGAAAAGCCAGAAGTCACTGGGCACTAAATCTGGGCACCAAATGTGGGCTGTAGAGGGGCTGAGTCACCTGGGTGATTTGATGTTTTGCCAAAAACTGCATGAGACCTAACATATGAGTGGGTATGTTGCTGTGATGAAGCTGCCAATCATCAATTGCCCATAGCTGCAGTCTTCTGAATCATCCCAATAGTTTCCTTGTAGAGGAATATACAACCTTAATGCAAAACTGGATGCAGTTTTGTTGTTCTACTCACTCAGTCAGTTTGAATGTGACAGCCACACAGTATACATGCTCACTCAATGGCCTCTAACACCCCACTATCTACTACAGTGAAGTCATCATTGTTCACTCTCCTAGGCTGTCAGGTTATATCAATGTCATGCAAAGAGTTTTCATTACATTAACAATGACTGGAATTTTTCCAGACACACCTCATATACATATTTATATATTATTTATTTATATATTTTTACATATAAATATTATTTTGGACATCACACCCTTTTGTCCCAAATGCTCTGGCATATTTTTCCTAAGAACAAAGACATTCTCAGTGCAATGATCAAATCCAGAATCTATATAATACTATTTCCTATAATACTTTGTATTAAAATTTCACTAATTATCCCTAATTATATCATTATAGTATTTTATTTCCTCTGATTCAGCATCCAAGCTAGGCTTGTGTGTTACACTTCATTTCCTGTCTCTTTCACCTTTTTTCCTGGAGTTTATCTCCTTTTTCTAGGAGGTGTGCAAGAGTGTAGTGCAAAAATCAATGAAGACAAAGCTTTATTTCTGATGAGAAGCAAAGTGTTTTTATAAAATATAATGTATTATTTACAGGAACTATTAATTTTCTTTAATTCTACCAAAAATTCTCCCCCCAAAAATCTGAGGTGCTTTAATCCCACCTCTCCGGTTAACTTTTACCAGACTACTTAAGAAGGAATTTTCCCATGTAACAGCCACCAGGATGATCCCGCTTTGACCTGACCTGTTGTTTTCCAGCATGGTTTGAATGTAAATCAAGTCCCCACAAAGTTCCAGTGTGAACAATCAGAGATAGATCGGTGTCTATCTCTGAAATTGTGAAAAGATCCGGGCATAACCACGCGTAGTATGATTCCATTTATATGAAGTAAAGCAGATTAGAGGATGCCCGAGGCTTCAGGGTGGAAACTGGTATTGATTGCAAACGGCCACCTCGGATCTTTTTGAGGTGATAAAAATGTACAAAAAATGGACTGTGCAACTCTCTAAATTTACTAAAAGCACTAAATCATATGCTTAAAACAGGTAAGTTTTATGCTATGTAAATTATACCCAAGAAAGCTAGAGAAAGGAAGAGAATAAAGGAAGGGAGGGAGGGAGGGAGGAGGGACAGAGGTCCTAGAAAAAAATTCTGGTCTGAGAAATCTTATCTATACAGCAATTTAGGACAATTTCAGGGATCAGGCCCTCCCAGATAAAGGCTACAGGGGACATCAGTTTCTTGTGGCTGCTTTCTTACTGTGCCTTGTTTTGAGTGATGAGCAATGCTTGTGAGTTATCTAATCATTGTCAGTACCCAGAAAATGTTTCCTCCCTCCCTGGTGGAAGCCCGATCCTGTACTACTCATTACCCTGTATAAAAATCCTACCCAAACTCATAAGCACAGGTTCATAAAACCATGCTAAAAATTAAAGCAACATAATCTCCATGAGAGTTTTTGCAACTTTTAAAGCAAAAAAAAAGAACCAATAGAAGTTGCCAAGTCTGTGTTTCTGACCAGAGTCTGTCTGTATGAAAATGGTTAGAGCCAACACATCAGCATCCTTGTCAGTATAATGTCTTAATGGTAGTATTCTGGAATAAAGAGCATTATGCAAGTTTCATTGCAGAAAAGCTATAAATGTGGAGAATTTTTATGCATCGATGACCTCAAAATGATTTTGGTGATTTAAATTTGGTAAGCTCTCCAAGCATCCCTTCTGTGGCCTGAATAACCACCTTCTGTAAAAAGCATGAAGAAAACTTCAGTGAAGCAACAAGGCTGTAACAGAGGGAAAAGTGATTGATTTCACTTGAATACCACCAACAACAAAAAATGTTTAAAAACAGTTTCACGGCTCAACTTTCTCCTTGCTTTTTTTTTTCTCTTATAGTTGGAATGTATTTTATCGTCTGTCAGTTTTGCCCTATGATATGTCCTCTTAAATTGGATCTGTAAGCCCTTCATAAAGTTTAATAAATCTTCAGCATTTCACCCTAAGGAAATTATATTAAAAACCTTCAAATGTGAAGTTGGGCCCGCAGACACACAGCGCTGGGAATTTTATCACCATAATCAGCGTGTAATGAAAGCCTCTGTCGCTGTTCCTTCCCAATCATAATCTGCCCGTCTTTATGAAAAAAGGGGGGTTTGTCTGGGTTCATCTGCAAGCTTTAATTGGAAGATGTCTTCATTTCATTCCAGCCTACTGGGATAATAACTCAGCACCGTGTTTAAACACAGGCCCTTGCCTCTGATATTTTTTCATTTAGTAAAGCATGTCTCTTTAAATGATTTAGCAAATCATCTTGAATGCCAAGCCAGGGTGATTGGCAGCTCATTGCTGGTGCACCATTTGCATGACATTTGTTCTTCAGCTAAGAAAGCTGCCACAGGTAAACAAGCAGGCCCTGTACTGACTCCCTTTGAGTCCCTTCCTGTTTATTTTCTCATAATCAAATGACATTTATGGAGAGGCAAATGCAGCTGCACATATATGAGGGAAATGCAATCAGGCTAAACATGATGACTTCATTCAGGTGATGTTTTGATTAGGGAAAGGATATTTTTATGACTTGGGGGCTTTTTTATTGAGGAATCTGGCAAATTCCCGTTTGTGTAACTAACACTTTATATCTTATCTATATTTTAATGTAAAGGCTGGACTCAAATAATTGGTTGATAGGACATTCAGTGATGAGGGTTTCATTATAACGTGGGGAAAGCTTCAAGCAGGAGACACATAACAACCTCCATTGTCCCATCCAAAAGAAAATAGCTTTTTTTTTTTCCCTCCAAAGGAAAAAAGAAAGGAAGAAAACAAGGTAATATAATACAAAGTTATTTTATGGCATCAGTGAATGTAGTTTTTCCTAAAGGAGATTTCAGAGAGGAAGTTATTTTATAGTTAAACATTATATATATATTTCCTGGCTCATCATCCTTCCAAGGAATATGGATAATAACAAATCAGTTTTTTTAACATTTCCTTTTTAAGATTTTTAATAGTAACATAAAATCTCTGTGGCTGATGTGGTTGAGGAGAGCAACAAGGAGCAAACTGCATGTTAGCAGCCTTGCTAGGAATGCAGGCGCACACAGGACTTACAGAAAGGTGTACTTCATTTCTGGAAAATGTTTCCCCTGCAGTATGGGTGGTACAGTCTTTCCAAACCTCCTCATCTTCTCTTAGAGTTGGATGCCGAGGACAGAAGCCAGCTGTCATTTCAGGTCTCTGATAAGGATGTATTTTCACAATCAGCTGCCAAATTTTATGAAGACGACCAGAGACCACCCAATGTTTTATGAGCTAAAACAATCCTTTAGGAAAAGTATTGTCTTTTTCCATCACTTCTACATGAGAGGAGAATGTGAAATGTTATTTTAAGGATAAAAAAATAATTCTAAGCACCTCAAATTTTATTATTATTACTCATTGTGATTTTCAGGTTTCTATTCTGGATAGGCTCCCTCCTGCCCTTCTTTTCCCCTCTCTATCATCTATGACTCTTAAATGGCAAGGAATGATTCTTTCAACCCAAAAGCCCTGGATTGTTCTTCAGATCATCATTTGAAAGACAAATGCTTGGAGATGGATACCCAGCTATTTTGGGGCTGGCTGGGAGAACAAGTTTTAACAGCCCATGAAGTAAAAATTTTTAAAAAAAACAGCAATAAGATCAGAAGGAGGTACAACAGGAATGAAAGAAAAAGCCTCATATGGCTGCAGTATGTACAGGTCTTTATACTTGAACAAACAAAACATACTCCTCTCAGCAACATCTACCAATCTGAAGGTCAATGATCTTAATAATAACAATGACATTTATATGGTTCTTTATAACATCTGGAATTGTCATTTGATATAATGATGTCTAGTATAAGCTCTGTATTAAGAGGGTGCCTGAGTATTCACTGGCTGAAGAAGCTTTAGCAAGGACCTGGTTCTTTTTACACAGAGGAAAGAAATTACTTTTCCATTGTATGCTCTGTGGGGCACTGTCCCATGGAACTATTCATGTTCTTCTTGTACTGGGCTGTGTGCATAGGGTGAGGGGGTAGTCCCTAGACCACTTCTTAATGAACATGTTTGTTTTACTCTAAAACTCAAGAAATCCAAATACCTCGCAAGAAATCTAATTCACATCAGATGATGAAAATAATATAATGATGTAAGATGTGAACCACATTCAGTGAAAGCAGAAGTGGAGTTACCTTGAGGGCTTTTTGAGGAATTTGTAGACGGTGCTACTGGAGGATATAGCTGACTCCATTTATCTAAGTTAAGGAGACATGTGCTATACACATACATATGTGTATATATGTGTATGTATAGAGTATGTGTGTATATATAGAGTCTCTCTTTACATATATATAGAGCTGTATAGTATACATATATTGAGATATATATACACACATATATATGAGGTATGTCTGGAAAAAGTCTAGCCATTATTGATATAACAAGAATGGTTTGCATGACATCAATGTAACCTGGCAGCCAAGGATTATGAACTGGAGTGTGCATGCATGAACAATGACAACTTCACTGTAGTAGTCAGTGGGGGCAGTAGATGCCACTGAGTGAGCATGTGTACTGTGTGGCCATCACATTCAAAATGACTGGGCAAGTAGAGCAGCAAATCTGCATCAAATGTTACGTTAAGCTTGAACATTCCTCTGCAAGAACTACCGATATTTGGATAATTCAGAAGGCTGCAGCTATGGGTAAGTGGTAATTAGCTGCTTCACCATGACAATGAGCCCACTGATGCATTAATATTTAGTACAGAGGTTTTTGGCAAAACATTAAATCACCCAGGTGACTCAGCCCCCTACAACCCAGATTTGGTGCCCTGAGACTTCCGGCTTTTCCCAAAACTAAAATCACATTTGAAAGGGAAGAGATTTCAGATTATCAATGAAATTCAGGAAAATATGATGGGGCAGCTGATGGCAATTGGGAGAACTGTGTGAGGTCCTCAGGTGCCTATTTTGAAGGGGACTGAGATGCCATTGTCCTGTGTACAATGTTTCTTGTATTTTCTTCAGTAAATGTCTCTATTTTTCATATTATATGGCTGAATACCTTCTGGACAGACCATATATATATATGGAGAGAGAGAGAGATTGCCTTAGTATAAGGAATTGGCTTATGGTTTATGTGATTATGGGGATTTAGGAAGTCAAGAATCTGCAGGGCAGGCTGGCAAGCTGGAGACCCAGAAAAGCCAATGCCACAGATGAAGTTTAAGACATTTTGCTGGAGAATTCTATTTTGCTTTTGGGAAATGAATTTTTTGTTCCATTGAGGCCTCATCCACATTATGGAGAGCAATCTGCTTTACTCAATGTCCACCAGTTTAATCTCATCCAAAAACACCATCATGGGAACACCCAGAATAATGTTTGGCCAAATATCTGGTCACACTGTAGCCTAGTCAAGTCATAAAATTAATCATCAAACCCCTTTAAACTTATCTTGCTGGGAGGGAGGGAGAGAAACAGAGAGAGATGTATAGAGAAATGATAGAGGTAGAAAAAGAATGAGAGAGAGAGAGAGAGAGAGAGAGAGAGAGAGAACTAGCAGTATAATCCTTATCATCTAGGATATGAACTGAGCTGCCACCATATGAAAGACTGAGCTACAAGAAGGACCTAGCCAGGACTTAGGTTCCTAATGTTCTAATCCAGAAAATTCATGTCTGCTCCCTGAAAAAGGTCTTTCTCTGTTCCCTGTAGGGTAGGTGATTTTCATAAGAATATGGCATTCTTTCCTATCACTGCCTCAAACAGAGAAATTGGCATTTAGGAAATGCCTGTACCTTATTCCAGTGGAACTGGAAATATTCGCAGATTTCTGAGGCCTTGTAGCAGAGCAATAAATAATAATTTAGCATTCCCATTTTGAAGAGAAATTGGTATAAACACTGAAACTCTAGTAGAATTAACTACATTTTGTTCCATGTCTGAAGGTGGTTAGTACTGACAACTATAGATGAAGCTTTTATTCCAACTGCTTTTTTTAGATCATATTCCAAGAATTTTAGACAGGTTAATCTTCTTTCCCCATCACTGTTAAGGTATTCAGTTATATTTAACATTCTAGATTAGTCAAAATTCAACCTATGAGAACCTTGAGGATTTCTTCTGTATGAAGTATGTTCAGCCCATTAAAAAGTTGGGAGTTGAATCAAAACAAGGGGCTGTTTGATGTTTATTATTTCCTCACGCTGGAAGCAAAACTTTTTCTCATCAGTATCCCCATGCTAAAAGTAAAAATTTTGACTTGAGTTCCCTTTTCATTTTCATGATTTTTACATAAAAGACCATTTAGTCTAATATCAAGCTCAATCACATTTACTTTCTGTATCTTGCTCACTGCTTTTTGTATTTATTTAGTGCAGCAAAAATCAAAATGGGGCAAAACTTGTGGTATGATATAAAAACCAATTTCAATGCCAAGCTCCTTTTAACTTTGAGTCTAGGTGTGGCAATCAGTGAAGATGAAACTTCTGAAAGTCTATGGCACTTGTGAATTCAAAGACTAAACTTTTGGTGCTGCTCTGAAGGTGAAAACTTGACATTGGCTAGCACAAATTCGGGGTCTGCGCAAGGACAACAAACTGCTCGTCGCAATGAGCACACGAACGTGGGCCCACGGTCTCTAGTTACGGGAAGGGCAGAAGAGCTAAGTGTACATCTTGTTACCTGTTCCTACCAATTTCTAAATACATGAACACTTGACTTTACCCTGCTTTTATAGATGCATATTTTCATACAATTAAGAAATTTGCCTTTTTCTCTTTCTCTGTTCTTGTTGAAGCTAGAGAGAATTTTCTCCCAGAAATATCTCTAAGTTCAGCCAGTTGAACAAATTTTTTATTAGGAATGACAATAAAGCAGTATAGAACATAGAGTAAAAATCCCAATACATTACCCACTTGTCTTTCTCCCAGGAGGATTCTGAGATTCTTCCAATAAAGGAAAAGTAAAATTTCTTCCTGGCCTCCCAAGTGAAAGAATTAAGAAGGTTTTGGAATCTTCTAACAATTGTTTTCTGGGAAGTAGATTTAAGGAGCTTATCCTCTAGTAACTTAATCCTATGAGATAATTGTAAAAGGGAGATTGTGGTGTGGGATAGGAAGGGAGTAGTTGCAGGTTTACTGCAGAAGCATTCTGTCTTATTTTTATGCTTGTACTTCTTATCTGGGTTCCTTTGCAACATGGGTGAATATTAAAAATAAAAATTGTATCAGCTCTTCATTTTACATGTGAGATTCCTTTTGAAATGAAGTAGATAGAGTTCTATGAAATGTGTGTTTGTTAGACCCATAAATAAAAAAGTAACTTATGATTAAAATGATTACATCAAATAAGGTAAGAATGAGCCAATCTCAACAATCAATTAGAAAGTCAAGCTCTTGATCTCACCATTAACAGGAATTGAATCAACAAATCGAGCAAGCAAGCAAAGTATAGTGAAAGACATTGAAATTGAGAACAGGCTGACAGTGATCAGAGGGGAGAGGGGAGGGGATAATGGGGGGAAAGGATGAAGGGTTTACAGGAACAATTATAAAGGACATGTGGACAATAACAAGGGGGTGGAAATGGGGGAGGGAGGTAGGGAGGACTGGGGTGGTGGTGAGGGGTGAGGGAAAAGGCAGAAAACTACTTGAACAACCATAAAAAAAAGTGAAACTCTCATTCTCTTAGAGTATGGGAGCAAATGACCGTACATGGAATAATACCAGGAACATTTCTCCTCGCTTTCCCCTTGAAAAAGACACACGTCTCCTGAAACAGGAAGAGGAGAGTAGGAAGCCAAACTGGCAACCGCAGGATGAAAACTCGTCTGCCTGGCGTGTTCAGTGTTGTTGCTCTTCATGCTTTTTTTTTTCCCTGTCCAGAGGCAAACCTAAGCCAAGAATTTCATCTTGCCTTTTCTTTTAGTAAATCTGGCATGAGTTTCCTGGCTTGTAGGTGCCTTTCTAAATGTGAGAATCAGGTATAAGTTGGATTTTCATGATTTATCATGTCAGCACTGACTCTATCCACCAAAAAGAATCCAGGAGGATATGATGGGGAAAGGTGTTAAAGTGTGTCAATGATTTTAAAATTGTACTCCAACACACCTTAGGAATCCCATGGAAAGTTCTTAAAAGCCACTATAAAAGGCAAAGAGGCAGTTAATGGACAAGGGGCCGAATCCTGCCTCAGTGTTGACCACATTCATTTCCAATAGAAAAGCGTTGGTATTATTGAGTGTTAAAAATCCAGAGTCCACATAAGATTTCATTTCAAGAAAAAGATTCTGGGGGGAGCACATACATGCATCAACTTAGTAAAAATGCCCTCTAAACAATTCATATTTTTCTTCAAACTCAACAGGATTCTGATTGGCTCTTGATGGTCAAGGGCCTGTGAAAGACACATGATATACATTTCAGGTAGCACTGTTTATTCCTTCATGTAGGTGTCTTTTATTCCTTTGTTGGGTCTCTACCAGTTTAGGGTATTGGGAGTAGAGAGAAGTGTTTTCTCTCAAACTTTGGCTAGTTATCAGTATCACCTAGGGATTTGGTAAAACACAAAGACCAAACCCACCTCTTCTTCCAGCCTTTTCTTGTATGTTTTTCTTCTTCTTTTTTTTTTATCCTCACCCGAGGACATTTTTTTTTCATTGCTTTTAGAGGGAGAGGGAGGTGGGAGAAAGAGAGAACATCAATGTGGGAGAGAAACATCAATTGGCAGCCTTGTCACACACACCCCAACTGGGGATTGAACCCTCAGGTTGGGCATGTGCCCTGACCAGGAATCAAACTCAGGACCTTTTGGCTGTGGGAAGGCGCTCCAACCAACTTAGCTGCACCAGCCAGGACCCTTTGTGTTTTTTATTGTCCCTCCAATTGATGCCAATACACACTGAAGTTTGAGAACCATTGGTTTAGAAGAAAAGAGTTGTTATTGCTCATCCTTTGCTTGTTACTGTTATAAAATAAAATCTCCACCTTTTGGTTTGGTCTAGAGAAAGAATATCATCATTGTTCACACTTAAAAATGGGAAGAAACCTAAAAAAGAATATTTATTAGAAACCGTGAGACACATTTATAATATAGACAATCTGATCTAGCATGGGTTAATCAAATATTAAATCACAGCTCTTTAAGAAAGCAAGATATTCAGCTACATCATTGTGTTATACTTATTCATTGATTCATTTACTGCACATTTAATGATGGAAGACAGACAAATAAACCGATAATTACAGGACAGTAAGATAAGTGATTAAAGGAAGTACAGAGTACGTGTGGCTGATAAACGATGTAAATTCGTCTCTGTAATTCAGGAAATCCTCACAGTGGAGGAACATTTTCATTGAGGCCCAATGCTCACATTTAATTTGTAACTTTGCCAGTATCAGAAAATTCAAAATATATGGTTTTTCTGTGTCTATTTTATCAAAAGAACTATCATATTAAGGTTTTTGAAATAAAGCTTAGCATTTTCCTTTTTAATCAAGCTTTTCTATACTTTTTCCTAATGACTCAAAATGTTTTATATCTTGAATTAGAAACATATAGGTAATCATATTTCAAAATCACTGTTACTCCTCTACTCTCTGTTTCAGAATTGCTCTATTCCCAATTATGGCTCACATTCTTTCTGAGTGTAATCAGGAGCCAAGCTAAGCAGACACTTATTGCAGTGTAGAAACCGAGCTTCAAACTTTTATGATCGTAAAGAATTCTCAATGTCCATCTGTTGTTATTATAAACAGGTTTGCTTCAAAGTAGTCTTAGGTCTGAGCTGTGCTTTGACAGCCAGCCACCCTTATTAGTTAATAAAATGTCCATGTCAGTCCCCCATCACCCCATCCCACTCTACATCCACCCCAGGCCCCACATCTCCTTTACATTCTTAGGAACTGCAGATCTGCACTGGAATCACTCCAGTCTGAAAATGCATTTCAACTGAGTGGAAGAAGGGTTAGGTAGAAGAGTTTAGGGCCGAGACTAGAAGTATCCTTAGTGTCTCCTCTTCTCTGATATAAAGAGTTTCTCTTACTACAATGCAGGAAATGAATTTCAAATATATAATGTAATGAAGTATGTCACAGAACAAAATAATTTAATTTCTACCAAAAATTAAAACATTTCAGTAGAGTGAATAAACCATTGGACTTGAAGTCAAAAGGCCAATATTTTGATCCCTATTTTGCTATGTATTATACATTACCTTAAGCAAGTAACGAAGTCTTTTTTGTGCTGTTTCCTTATTGGTAAAAACATGCATAACTATACTTCCATTGCAGTTATTGGGAAAAGCAAATCAAATAACTTATGGGAAAGCACCTAGGATAGTAGCTAGAGGCTATACAAATTACAGGCCTCATAAATTATTAGCAAAATTAATTTTTTGTCAAAATGTCTTTTGTTGCTAAGATAATGTAGAGTAAATTAGATGTTTTTCAAGACACACACAGTAACTGGGCAGTATTACTTTCAGTTGTCTATGATGGAGAAGGAAACATAAAGTTTTATTCATTCAGTAAACACTTATTGAGGGTCTGTTGTGTGCCAGGAATAAGTCTAAGTGCTTAAGATTAATCAGCGAATACAAAAGATAACACTCTTCCATCATGGAGTTTACAGTCTAGTAAGCAACCAGATGTTTTCCTTTTTGGTCTTCCTCAAAATCGATCTCCAGTGAATACAACACACACACACCATACACTTTGCGACTGTTTTTTTTTCTTTTGCTCTTACAAAAATAAATAAATAAATAAATAGCACGAGAACCATGTATAAGGTTGCCACATCAGACCATGTAGCACGTGGACTGTGATGTGAATGGTGGCCTTGGAGTTGTTCAATTAGCAGTATATGTAAATATACGTAAGAGTAAGTCTCTTCTTTCCACCTGACTTCTAGTCTTAATGTCAGCCTCTGTCAGGATTGTCAGGGGCTGACACACTCTTCAGGGAATAATCATTGAAAAATGAAGATTTAAAATTATTTTGTTAGAGCTGTAAGCTACATAAAAAGTTGTTCCTGTATGCAAATAAATTGCTTTAGATCTTACAGACAGCTACTTTGAAATATAACCTAGTCCTAGACTGAGAAAATTCTTATGGTGCGAGATCATTGAGGGGTACTTTATTTAGAAAGGAGTTACAGTACAGATAGGTCCTTCTAGAGATTGATGCTTGGATAAAAGAATCACACAGAATCGCTCTTCTCTTTTTGGAAAGTAGAAGACTACAAAACACTGGCATTAAAAACTGTTTTGTTGACCCTCACAAAAGCTCAAGTTACCATGTGCTTTATTCCTGCAAACTCTTGCAATTACAGCATATAGGAAGAGAGGCTATATGATTGGCAGCTCATGGGATTCATTTGAGGACTAGTGTTCCTAGCCTCAAAGATCCAACAGTTGGCTGTCTGGTGGATTAAGTGGGGTAGAAGTAGATGAAGTACTAAAATGTGATATATCAGGTGAGCATTGCAGAGGTTTGAACCGTAGTGTCAGTACCTGAAACTGAGCAAAGGAGTAGGACAACTATGGATAACTCACACTTCTAGAGTATTTTATGGCATGAAGCAAATGAATGTTTTCCTTGTTCCAGATAATGACCATGTGTAAGTGAGGGATGTTAGATTTGGAAAAAACTAAACACATTATTCTCCTTCCAGAGTTGTTACAGATCTGGGGGATAGTAAATGAATCAAAACATTATCTGTAACCTTGACCTTGAGTAAGGTGTAACTGTGTGATGTAATTTTCAAGCAACTTTTATTTCTACTCCCACTATCTTCCCAATTCTACTTTATTAGACTAGTTCTTAGTCCTGGATAAAAACTCAGTCCCCAACTGATGGACTTTTTCTGAAAAGTTTTGGAAAGACTTTTAACACTGGTGAAATTTTCCAAGAAGTATTTGAGAACTTTAGATAAGGGTAAAGAAGAGGAATGAGTGAAGCACAGTAACTAGCCAATAGGACTCAAAGTTTCCATGAGACATTGGCCATGTGCCTAAACACCCTCTGGGGTGCTGTCTTGGTTTTATGTATATGCTTCCTTTCATTCAGAGCCAAGGGTTCAGGTTAAAGCATATTACTGATAAATGCAGAGTGCTTCCTAGGCTGAGCCAAGCTATGAAAGAGTTTGACATAGATGCAACCATAATAGGACTATTGTTTCTTTAGCATTAGGAACTTTTTCATGCCATCTACATATTGTGATTTTGAGGGCCAAAGACAGAATTTCTTCTTACCGGGCAGGTTATTGCTTTATCTCAGAGCTGATGCTTGAAATTTCTGTAACAAGAAATAGCCATTTATTCCATAGTCAGAGATAAGGCTAAGTTGATACATCAACATCTTGACTCAAACACACCCTAAATTTTAAATATCAGATCATTTCCTAAGAATGGATTTGAGAGTAAATGTGAGACAAGTGAAGGTTTAGTAGAGAGTGCAGTAGGTGACATAAAAGAAATATTGGCCTCAGGGAGCTGAGCAAAACTTCCTGTACTTCACACTTGTGCTTACAACTCCATCTCTTTCTAAGAATTGAGAGGGTGAAGCTTTTTGAAACATTTTTTGGTCACTGAATTACAAAATACACACCTTGGCAACCAAAGATATCATGTTGTGAAGTTTAGATTCATTGGCATCATAAAGACGGTAGACTTCTTTATTCAGTCTAACACCCTTTGAAATATTTCCCGAGCATATAACTTTTAAACTGCTAGACTCTGCTATCACTGTCTTCTCACACTTTAGAGAGTTAGTCTTGTCAAAACTGGACTTCGGGGGTTCCAAGTCAGTGAAATGATTTCTGGAATACAAGGCAAGTTATGAATGACTGGTGGAAGTATCGTTTCAGTCTGTCACCCTGAAATCCAAAGCTTTCACTTTCCTCTGACCAGTTCTTTTGATTGCAACATGGAATTATGTCCCTTGAATAATTCTGAATTCTTTTTCTTGTAATGAAAAAGAATTGTTATTTTTAATTGCTATATATTATAATTAGTTACTATTACTACATAGTGAAGTAACTATAATTCTTAATTACTATATTCCTAGTAGAACAGACACATCCAGCAGCATGCTTTCCATCTAAACAGATGTTTAGTTTCCATCTAAACATCTCATCTTAAGAACTGCTTTTCTATTGCTCTGTTTCCTATAAGTGTGGTATTATTAATAAAAGGCTTTTTAATTAAAAATAATTATTTTTGGAGAATTGACTCAGAGACATTTATTTGATAGTGTATAATAAAAAAGAGAAAAAGAAATCTTAGTACCGAGGAGTTAAGTGTTTCAAAATTATGGGGTTTATAAAGATGGTTATTTCTAGTAGATTGTATATCTAATCTCTCAAGTAGATAAACTAGAAAATGGTACATAGGGTTGATGGATGAGTCTTTGTTCCAAGTCTGATGTTCTCATGGGGAGCCAGGACATGGTGGGGATGCTCCCTGGCAATGCCATGGTAAAACTGCTAACAGAATAAAGCAAATTAGGGAGAGTTCATGAAAGATACACATATCAGTCTAAAAGCATTACCTCATTCCTTTTCTGGGTGACTCCTCCCCATACTTTCAAACTGCTTTGCATACTTCCAATACTCTACACACTTGCATTCTTTCTAGCCAGTACTCAGAAATGACCTATCCCAGACATGCACTTACATGAAAATTTCAGTTCCTATGTTGGAGATGGTCCAGCTCAGAAATTACTGGAAACCCTCAACTGGCTGGCTCATCCTCATCACAGTCATACTCTAGAAATAATGCAGGAAAGGCACGTAGGTACTAGTATTTTAAAATTCCGCTTTGAGATTTAAAAATACCTAGAATTCTGGCTTCTGTTGAAAAGTTTTCAGGTTGGCAATAATGAACCAGTATGCCCACCTTGCAACAATCAGCTGGAGAGGAGTGGGGCTTGTGTGCTTTAAACTGAGCTCTTCAGGTTCCTGTAGTCAGAGGGTCTCCAGGTAGAGGGTCCTTGCCCTCGGGGCACATCTGCCAAAGTCTGGAGACACTTTGATTGTCACAGCTAGGGGTGAGGTGTATGACTGGCCCTGGTGAGTCCTCAGCTGTAATGTAAAAGCATTCTGTGCATTAAACATCCTAAATGCACAGAATAGCCTCCAACAACATGGAATACCCAGCCCCCAATGTCAGGAGTGCCAAGATTGAGAAACCCTGCCACAGTCCATACTTTGCTCACTTCACACTTATCTTAACTGCCCGCTCCTGTGGAAAGTTGACTTTGTAATTCCCAGATAATCATATACATGTAACATATTTATATAAATAACATATACAACCAGAAAGGACCTCGAGGATCTTCTAGTCAAATCCCTCATTTTATATATGCTATATGAAATATAGAGAAATGAACTTCAGCCAGACTTGAGGAAGAACGAAGTCCAATCAAAATAATTTATCTAATTTGTAATTGAGTATTCTGTTGCTAATCAGATTACCAATTATTAAGACATAAGAAGCAGGGCAGAGAGGAGTCCTCCCTACTCTGGCCATCATCTTGCACATCACTTACACATTAAAGAACAGTTGAGAGGGTGCAGCTGACAAGTTGCCGAATTTCTGAACTGGGTTCAGAATCTGATTAGTAATCACATCACTTCCTAGTGATTACTAATCCAAGCTCAGACTAGTATAGTATCCCTAGGTTTTCGTCAGAAGATCATTTTCCATAGATGTATTGTGTTTTCACATGTCCTGTATGCCTTTTTCTTCTGGACTATCTTTCCAAGAATGTCTGTATAGCTACCACCTGGGAAGACAGAGATAAGAGTCTCCTTTGGAGCAGAGGGTCAGTTTGCATACTTTCCAGTATAATTAATGTAATGTCTCCTGAAGGAGCAGAGGTCAGGAAGGTTTGCTTACTGCATAATTAAAGGTTTCCTAAGCTCAGGGTTCCTCAGCTATAATGTAAAAGCACTGTGCACACAGCATCCACATGGATCCAACCATATCATCTTGGCAAGACTTGGGAGTCAAGGGGAAACTATGCTTGCTGGGCAGTGGGTAATAAAGCCCTGTCTCTGACCCGGGACGTCCATATCTTCTGCCATCGGGTGAAGAACTGTCTGGGCATGGGCTAACTAGTTTTAAGGCCCACAGAGTACTTTTCTGTCTGCTAGTACTAAGTGCTCTAGCTTTCCTGAAGTTCACATAGATATAGCCTTAGTTATATATATATTTTGCTCATGCCAGTGAGCCAAACGGCTTTCTTCCTCCTTCCTTACCACCTTTCTTTCTTCCTACCCTCCTTTCTTTTCTCTTCCTCCTTCCTCTTTTCCAAGGAAATTTGTAGTCCATACACTTTTTCTTTGCTCTAAATCCATATATTTTTGTTCCTTATTATTAATGGAGAAAAATAAATCATTGAGTCAGGCATGCAGACATACACCATACGCACACACACACAGCTCTGACAAACTAGGTTCTCATGATTAACTTTAAAATTTTTCTAAACAAGAGAATATTCTCTTGAGGAATTAAAAGAGAAAAGGAAGTACAAGAAAAAAACTAATTTACATTCAATTTGCTCTTTACTTCTTATGAGTGACCATCTTATATTCCAGTAGTTTCCTTGACTAATTTTATAACTTCTGCTGGTTTGAAGGGCACAGGTTTTTTATCAGAGGTTTCTACTAAGAAGCAAGATGTTTTAAGCTTCTAAATTTTTTATATGCATTTGAGTAGGCAGAGCAGTCTTAAAATGTATATTCAGTGTTTTCTCTAAGTAGTTGTGTTTTGTTGAATATGGGATGCTTTTCTGGGAATAATGCTATTTCCTGCAGTAAGAATGCAGAGTTTATTTTAGTTTAGTTTGGGGGAAAACAACTGATCAGTAAAGAAAATTAAGAATGGTCCGCGATACAGTTCTGTTATATGCTGTGTTACACTTAAGCATTCATCATATCATATTTGATGATCTGCTATCAGAATTCAGATGGAATCCACTGGAATCAGAGTGTCCTGTGAATGTCTTTACCTAGAGTTCTCAGTCCTTTTCGTGCAGTACTGTTTGATATAACCACCTTTATGATAATATTAATTTCCTCATCTCACTCTTTTCCATAATCTAGTAACAGATTAGGCATTAATATAAACAGCAAACAAATCATGATATATACCAATTAATCTAATCTAATAAGCATGATCTCTGTGTGGGTTTTGAAATTAAAACACAACAACAACAACTGTGTTCAAAACCCTGACTCCCTCACTTACACTTTGATTTTGAATAAGTTAACACATTTCAGGACTGTTACTGTGATTTCAAACAGAACAGTGGAAGAAAGGCATTTAGCACACCTTCTGGTGCAACACAGATATTTAATAAAGTCTGGCAACTTTCTTGCCATTGTTAGTGAGGCAATAAGTACAAAAAGATGGCAAATGATTCTGAAAATTATTAATTGCTTTTTACTTTCAAGAGATTCTAGGAGTTCTAATGTATGCCTCTTAGACTCATTTTATCTATTAGCAAGAAGGCATTGATAAGAGACAAAGTGAAATTTTATTTCCAGCTTCCCTCTGAGGTCACCCCATGAAAAGATGCTGCTTTGAAAGCCCCTGACCTTCATTAGTAATGAATTAGCTCTAGCTTCTTCCTGGTCTTTCCCTTGCTTAAGTCTCTTCCAGACCTCCTGACCAAGGTCACATTCAGGGTACCACTGCGGCTCCAAGTGAGTTACATTAGGAGATGCTGTCAGTGATGGGGACTTCCCTAAGGTAAAGATTCCTAGATTATTGGTGAATAGCCTTTATTTGATTCATTTGTATAGAATAAACTATGCTTTTCCTCCTATGTTTGTCTTTTAAAATTATTTGCTTTATTTAATGTTCAAAATGCCTGACAGCTCCCTGTTTTCATATGTGAACTGTATCAGTTTTTATAACAAATATGTGCATCATCTGCTGCTTTATATATTAAATTTTGCTTTATCTTTTAAAACGTGAGTAAGAAACAAGTACTATATGCTATCGATTTACTGATGTGAGGTAGCTAACAACTTCTTAAAGTTCATAATGTAGTAATATCTCTGGGCTTAATTTTCATCCAATTTAACTCAGTTTTCTCCAAGATCCCTTCTAGTCCTAAGACTACGAAATACAGTTCTATTTTATACTATGTAATATAATAAAGCATTCAGAGCAGTACCTGGCTCATAGGATGTACTCAATACATATTTGTTGAATGTTTAAATAATATGAATACTTCAGTATAGAAAGTACATCATCCTAAAAACTAACTTGGCTTAATGTTCAAAACAAGTGAGCAGTTATTATTAAATGTTTTTATTACTGCTTATTAAGATTAAGGTACTCTGTTAAAATATTTAAAAAGTAATAATTTATTAACTTAATGAAGAATGTGATCCTTACAGAAAGTATTAATCTACTTAAAAAATCAATGGAGTAAAAGGGAAGTGATTTTGTGAGAAATATAAAACTAAAATTCAGATTTCCTATTAAAGGTGGCAGATGTAAGAAAAGGGCTTATTTCAGCTTTCTCCCCAAACTGTAGTACAACAAAGGAAAGTAGATTTGCAAAAAGAAAACAAAAACCTATAAGGACATGTAGAACAAGAGTTGAAGACAACATATGAAAGATGTCAACACAGTTTTGCAATTTCAAATGCAGAAGGATAACTAAAACAACATGAACATCAGTTCCTGTGAATAGAGAGCCTTAGGAGAGGAAAGGAAAACCAAAAAGCAGGCTGAATTGTGCCCTAGAATCATGGTAAACTTAGGCACCGGACGCATGGGGTGCCTCTGAAGAATGCGAGTACAGGAGGGATTGTAAATAGGGAAATTACTTTTGAAATTTCTGTTCGAAGTAGCTAGACACTTACATCCAGGGATGGCTTCATGGCATGTATACTGTGTACTTGCACAGGGTCCCATACTTAGGAGGCACCCGCACAGTTTAATGGTCTCCTGTTGCCTTCATGAAAATTCTTAATAAGTTTTGAGCAAGTGGGTTGACATTTTAATTTTGCATTGGGTTCTGCAAATTATGTAGCCAGTTTAGCCTAAATCCACTCCCCTTACTTCACACAACCAGGCTTCTATCCCTCCTCCACCCCGGCAGAAGACTGAATGATTGGAGGTACACTGAGAAGTTTCAACTAGAGGGGCTATTGGGGGACATCGGATACAGCTGAAAATGGAGACTAAGTGAATGTTACATGGAGAACAATAACATTGTTATTACCAATAACCAACCCCTTTCTTCCATCAGGCACAAAAAATGCTGGTAGTCAAGCTTATAACCCCAGGAAGGAGATTGACAGATTTTTCCCAAAAGACACATAGAATATTTGGGAATCTCCCAGTTGAACACATAGTATCTGTTGGATCATCTGACAAGACTTGATCATTGGCCATAGAGCTTCTAATCAACATGTTAGTGCCTCTGATACAAATGAGAGCTGAAGATCATCAGGGATTTGAGAAAAGCCTCTATCAGAAACACAAGGATTAAAATGAGCAAAGAATAAAAGGGAACTCTGAGGAATCAGAGTACTAATAGAAGAAAAAATTGTATTATAAAATATCATTGCTATCTTTAGAGAGATAAAAAGAAGCTATTATAGTAATGAAAATGAAAACTAGTTGTTTTTTTAAGGAAGACTCAGAAAAATTTTAAAGTACTATTGAAATTAGTAATAGATAAGATAATATGAAAAATGCATTAAGACTTCTGAAAAATAAGGTAATTCCTGGGTTATTCTTCAACCAGAGAGCAAAACAAAATCAAACAAATAACAGAAGAGATGGGAAAGGAAAGATATGACATAAGTAAATGAAAGTGTCTGTGCAGAAGGGTCAGAATCTAAATAATAGAATTTTCAGAATGAGAAAACAAACAAAAAGTAGAAGTGAAGACATGATTAAATAAGAAATAATCATACTCAAATATTCCAGAATCGAAGGTTATAAGTTCTCAGATTAAAAATGGCAATTTATTCAACATATTAGCCTAAGTTTTCAGAATACCATGGCTAAATATATCCAAAGAGGAGAAAAAATGAAACATGTCACAAAAGATTAGAAATCGATATGACACTGAAGTTCTCAAAAGCAAAATTGAAAGATAGAAGACAATGATTAAATGCCTTTGAAATTGTGAGGGAAAATGATTTTCAGCATAGAAAACTCATGGAGTCAAACTATCAAACAAGTGTAAGGGTATTAAAAAACATTGTCAGATATGCAAATTCTTAAGAAATAGTTCCTCCATTTTAATTAGAAATCCACTAGAGAATATGCTATACTGAAATAAGATAATAAGTTAAGAAAAACATGATGTTCAAGGAACAGAAGATACAATGAAGTAAAATCCAAAACACAAGACAATGAAGGAAAATCCTAGAACTGTGGCTGTATGCCAGGACCTCACAGAAAAAAAGACCAAACTGGAGCAAGAATATGTATATATCCTAAGGGAAAAAATAAAACTAGCAGATTACCTGATGTTTTTGAAATAAGTTAAGAGTTACACTTCTAAAGAGAGTTTGTGAGTAAAAAGTACTTAGATAACAGAGAAAATGAAAGAGCAAGGCAATTACTAACTCCAGGAAAAACAAAAATTAGTGTTACCTAGAAATATAATCCTTGTGCTTTACATGGTTCAACTATAAATAACATTTATAGAGCCACAATCATGTAAGCATGAATTATTGATTTAAGTAAATTATGATGTAACTATTAGGAGTTTTATAGAAATGACTATGTTCTTTTCAAGGTGGTAGGGTTGGAGCAGTTGGTCAATGGTCAATAGGTAATATCTAAACAAATTTTAAAAATAAAAATATCATTTAGAAATGTGGTAGTACATACTAGAAGAAAATACTAAGGGATTAAACTTCCAGAGACAAGAATCAGAAACAGGGAGAAGTGGAGCTGGAAATGTTGTTTTTTTGTTGTGAGCCTCATAAAGCCTCAAGACATTTAAAACCATGCTCGTGATTCAAAAAAAGAAATAAATCAAAAACATAAATCTGTGAATCACATATACTTGCAAAATGCTATTATAATTCCTATTTAACCACCAATTCATAGTAATGACTAAAATAATGGCAACCTTAAGAGAAACAGATTGTTCTAGTTGACAGGGTAAGTATAAACACTATGAGTAAATGAATTCATCATCAACTAATTTCACACTAACCTGTAGAACAACTAGAGACAAAGCATTTGACACTGTAAAACATTAGCATATGCTCAGAATGGAGGGTAGCCTGAACTTCATAGGATATTGAAGAGTGACAGGTTGATGCCAGTTGGTGAGAGGTTTCCTCCAGGCTGTGGAATCCTGTAGTCCAAGTCACAGTATTCCCTGAGAAGATGGATTAGCAAAGGGGAGCTGATGTGTTAATGTGGCATAAGAGAAAGTTTTAATAATAATTGGAGAGAGCCAATTCCAAGAGAAAAAGAAATTCAAAACATAACCAAAGTGAGAAACTAAAGGAAAAGGAAACCAACGTAATTCCATACGGCATGTCGCCAATCCAGATCACCGGGAATTTCAGACTGATTTGGAAGGAGAAATAAGCACACCAAGGGCTCCGGGCAGGTGGGATGTTCGATCGTTCAAAACGTAGCACCTGGAAGGTTGTTAACTTTCTGACGCAGGCATTTCTGATAGAGGCTGTCCCGAGCTGTCTGACCTGAAAGTGTGGTGAGGGCTCCCGGGTCCTTCTCCCAGCCTCAGCTTCACAAGGAGCTGCTCTAGATTTGCACACTGGATTTCCAGGTAAGATTTGTGCTTGAACAAATTGTTGCAAGGCTGAAAACCAAGTTTTAAAAATACTGGTCTACTCTAAATTCTGTATTTTACAGATATAGAAGTGAGAGCCTTTTAAATAATCACTTACCCAAGGTAAAAATATTTGGTGGCAGAGTTAGAACCCAGGGCCAAGCTTTCTGAAAGCTGATTACTTTGCTTTCTCCCACACCAATGATCCTGGCAATGTTGCCTTTCTGTTAAAATAAATATATTTTATTAAATGATATATTAATTATGACTTTAACAAATCTTAAGAAAATATACAATTCAAAACCTAATTAAAAGAAATTGAACACCTACATATAAGCACCCCAAATGTAACTCTAATCAAACACTATACAACACTTACTTTGGTTTTAGTTCTTAATTTACAATAAGTCTTATTCTATCTTCCTTCTATATTGCCAGCCATGCCTGTTTCATCTACTCTGTGCTGTTTTGTTGTATAAAGTAATTAATTTATTGCAAATAGTGTGGTTTAATATTTCATACAAGTAAAGCACCGTCTTAATACTTGTTGGCTTACTGATATATGAATCCTTCTCGGACTCACTCTACTCCTACTCTCTCCTCTCCTCTCCCCTCCTCCTCCTTCCTCCTTTCATCTACACATAACTGACTACCTTTGCTCCCAACATTTCTGTGATTGATGTAGTCACGGGTCTTCTTTTCATGGACAGAGCCACATGAAAAAAAAGATATAAGATCATTTCCTGCTTACTTTCTCTGCAAAAATATCTGTGATCCTCCAAACCAGAAATGTTTTATTCTTAACAACCATAATTATGTCACCCCCTGCAGCTATCTTTAAGTTCACCATTTTGACTATCCAGGCAAATAAGTTAATTTGCATAAGGGGGTTGAAATAATCCAATAACTAATTGTTACTCTGTCATAGGTCCCTGGTAGAAGGAGCTTCTGTTACTTTTTCCCTCCTATCTTAATATTTTAAAAAGACAACTGAAACATAGCAGGCTATTAAAAAAACACTTTTTACATAGGATCCTCTTTACAAAAAATTGTCAAGTGCTTAAATAGATGTACTAGGAAATTATATTGGTTACAGCATGCAGAACAGGATAAAGGGGGGGGTGGAATTTGACAAAATGATGAATATTCTGTATCAAAGGTCTCCATACTAATATAAATAAATTATATGGTATCATGTGAAGAAACAACACCAGCACCAAGCTTAAAGCCATTAGATGCTGTGGGCTTGTGTGGATTAGATTTGTTCTTGGGTCCTACCTTGGAAAAGATATTGAATCACAAATCTACATGGAAATAGCCTAGCAACTTCTAAGAGTTTATAGCTGAACTGATGACCTGATTAAAGAGAGTAAAGCAGTGTTTAAAGGATGACCACTAAATCTTAGTTTTGCCAAGCCTAGTTATAAAGTACATTCCAAATTGTTCAGTCTCAAGTAGTTTTGTGAACATCTGATTAAAGTCTTTAAAAGAGGAAATTAAACAAAAATAAATGATAACTTACAAAACAATACCTTGTAGTACAGAAATATGCTGATAATTCAAAGGCAAATTTTAAGATATTAAAATACTTTTGTTCCTAGAGAACATAACTTGTATACATTTCCTTTTAGTTTTCCTCTACTTAAATACAACACAATTTGGAATCTTAAGGACAAATAATTATTTAATAATTTTAATAAAAAAATCCCAAGAAATCAACAACTTCAATGGATTTGCTCTTTCCATGAGGAAATAACATTATCTGGGGATTTGATCAACCACCAGTGAGCTCTGAGCTTTCCTGCTGACCCCACTGCTGGGCCCAGATTGTGCTGAAAGCAGTGATGATTAATTATGCTATCTCTTCACTCAGAAGTAAACTGGTAGGGTTTTTATAAAGTAATATCTGCCAAATATTGATAATTTTTCAAAGAAAGTTACAATATTAATAAATGACAATTAAGTAGTTAATATAAGGGTGGACCCAAAAAACCCAGAATTATCTTCCAGAAGGCAGGGCCCTTGTAGTACAGGTTTTCCCAGATAGATGAGTGTTCTAGGAGTCCATCTGTATCAGTGTACCAGCTGGCATTGTTGTGAGAGGCTGTGTTTGGATTCAGTGAATTTGTTTTGAAGACTTGTTCAATGTATTTTCCCATTTCACGATGAGTGACTTACTAGCGTACCTGTCCACATGGCATGCACTGAGCGTTCAGCAGTTCTTGACCAAAAATGGCATGACTTTTGTGCCGCACCCTCCCTATTCACCCCATCTTGCCCCGAGCAACTTCTTTTTGTTTCCCTGGATGAAAAAGTCCTCAAAGGGAAATATTTTGCTGGTGTGTAAGAGGTGAAACAAAAAACAATAGAAGCACTAAAAGGCATCAAAATCAATGAGTTCAAAAACTGTTTTGAGCAGTGGAAAAAATGTCTCTGATAGGTGCATCAAGTGGAGAATACTTTGAAGGTGACTGAAGTTTAAACATGTAAGAATAAATACACATTTTTTTATAAATTCCGGGTGTTGTGGGGGGTCCTTTCTCATACATGGGACAATATTCCCTGAATTTGTAGTCAACTTCCTT
Organism: Trachops cirrhosus; assembly: GCA_028533065.1. Lineage (NCBI taxonomy): Eukaryota > Metazoa > Chordata > Mammalia > Chiroptera > Phyllostomidae > Trachops > Trachops cirrhosus. The sequence goes on along the minus strand of CM052540.1, from coordinate 36,047,284 downwards.
GAAAGAACGTACATTGTCCAGGGCTTGTTTGATGACTTGGTGAAAACAAAAATTATTGCTGTTAAACAGGGAAAATGCAGGCAGTCCTCACTCATGCATTTAGTTAACCCAGGCACCATCAATAAACTAACAAACTTAATAGCACAGTCAGTGTTAGGAAAAGAACCTTTGTTATAAGCTGTCAGCTTTTTTCACTGACTAAGCTTCAGGTTTATTCTGTTGGTTAACAACACAATAGTATCCCTCTTCTTGTTACCCTTAAGTTACTGTGTAACTGTGCCTGAAGTTTTGTGGTCCTTCGTAAACTCATTTCTCTTCTGACCATCAGTTAAGGCTCAATCAACAAAGCAGAACCACTAGGGGTTTGTGGCCAGGACCAGATCTTACAGGACTGAGGGAGCTGATTAAGTCCTCTGGTAAGACAGCTGTACTTTTCTTATACTGGAGCCTGAGGTCCACACGGCTGCTCTTAACAAAGTATCACAAACTGGGTGTCTTAAAATGACAGGAATTCAATGTCTCCCAGTTCTAGAGGCTAGAAGTCTTCAATCAAGGTCATCGTGATTGGTTCCTTCTTGGGGTTTGCCAGCAATCTTTGGTATTCCTTAGCTTCAAATGTGTCACTTTGATCCTCTACCTTCTCCCCATATTTCTTCTCATAGTCTTCCTTTCATGCATGTCTATGTCCAAATTTCCCCTTTGCATAAGGACACCAGTCATATTGGGCAAAAGATCCACTTCAATGACCCCTTTGTAACTTGATTACCTTTGTAAAGACCTCATTTCCAAACAAGGTCATATTCTGAGGTATTGAGGATAAGGACCTGAATACATCAACCTTGGGATTGGAAGGGGGGCACAAGTCAATACACAGCAGTGGGAAAAAGGAGGATATGCTGAGTTCCACAAGCATGAGCTGGAACCCACAGGGATGGACTGAAACCATAGCAGTTCACATTGCCTCTGACTTTGACCTTGTGGGAATCCTGCTGGAGCTAAACATTCACTTAGTACCATAGTTAGAGGAGCCGAGGGTTCAAGGAATGGTGGGGCATTTACCAGTCTGTATGCTGCCCCAGACAAGGAAGTGAGCTAGCAGATAAATAAAAATGTGTGAGCTACAAAATGCCTGCTGTTTGCTTCTGCCCCTGAATCTCATAGAAGAATCTTTCTGGTGACTCACCTCAGCCAGAAACATACATGAAAGGGAGACTCTGGGAATTGTAGTTCAGTCTAGCCATATTGACATATAACAAAGCCAGCACACTAAAGATTTTACACACTCGCTGTTTAACATGCAATAATATGAGTGATGATAATTAAGGAATCAAGTTATTTTTAAGCACATATGCCATACCCATCAATTTAGACACAGGAAAGACATTTAACCACCTAATGGTGCTTTAATATTTACAACTAATAAAAAAATTACATCAATCACCCAAAAAGTTTCAACTGGTATACCTGAAAACTAAATCCACCAGTTTAATTTACCTTTGTACCATTAACTACATGGCAATAAGAAAGGGACTTGAAGCCCACTCAGCCTTTAGATCTTAAGGTTGTGTTCAGTTGAATTAGGTAAATTTGGAGACAAATAAAAATATCAGACAGTTGCCCTTCTTCATAGTCTTATTAGCAAGTGAGTAAATGCAATGGATAATCGCACCAGCTTTGGAACAAATGGACACGAGTTTTAAACAGTTTACCTCTTAGCATTGTGAAATCTTGAGAAAATTTCTTAATCTCTCTATATTGGATTCCCAGTTCATAACTATATGGATAACTTCAATAGTTGCCTCAAAGGTCATTGCGTGGTTGACATGAGGACATGAGGAAATACACATATGCATAAAAAGGTCTTTTTTTAATGGGTGAAGGAGAATGTTCTTAAGATATCTTTCTAATATCCTGCAGGTAAACATCTATACTACATCTACCATAAGGACAGCCTGGCATCTAAAGTATAAGTTGATAAAACCTGTTTGTAGGTTTTATTCCCACTGACAGAAGAAATATTGAAACACAGAACTAAAGGTAACCCCAAATCATTTATACCAATTTTTGAAAGCAGTTAAAATAAGCACTTTGATACATACCCTACATATACATTCATTTGTCCATAAATCTCTTTTCAGTTTATTTTTTATCACAGAGACACTGATGTGTAGAAGGTGGCATCAGAGAGGGACACATACCAACTATTTCACTGTAATAAAAATTTGGCAGTGAATAGTTTCATGTGAATGAAGCAAGAATACAAAGACTTCATCCACATAGGAAGCTACAGCTCATCACCTTATGTTCCATCATAGCCCCTGCTAGGTTGACAGAAAGCCATACCCTGGGTCTGTATTAGTGCAGTGTGGGGAAAACACTCTCCTGGTTAGAAGCCCTCCATGTCTTAGATGTGCACATTGGCTCTCCCAAGCACACAGCACTCACAAGGAAGCCCTTGATATATGGGCTATCAATCCTCAATGTGTTTACAGAGCGATCCCCAACTGGGATCTCCTGCTGGAGGAAATACTAGATATGATACAGCACACAATACATTTCAATTAAAGCAGAAATGAATTTCTACTTTATAGAGTGCAATACGAAGCTAGAAGATGTGTCCCAAATGTAAAATTTAAAGATAAAAGTCTTGGCAATATTAGATAGTAGCTTTCTAGGTATGCAATGACTTGGGTGAGATCACATTGCATTTCCTTTCTCACCCTCAACATTTTATTCCAAATTGAGGTGAATCAGGTTAAAATAATTGGTAACTTTGGACAAAAGAAGGCACTCGTCTTTAGGAGGCACAGTGGTACAGATTCAAGGAGCAAGGTGGAGAAAGGGAATAGCTTACCCATTTTGCCTTGGTGATATTCTAAGCAGAGGGGTGGTTGTTATGAATGAATATTATGGGCATTTTGAGTGCATGGCCTCTCCTGATAAGTATAGTTCAAACCATCGCTAGACTTGCTATCAGGAAGGAGACTCCCCAAGTAAAGAATGGGGACTTGATGAGGCCCCAGTCCTTCTCTCATGCCCCTAAGTCATAATTGTGCCTTTAGGAGTTTCTAAAGCTTTGTGATTCCTAATATCATCACCATGTTCAGCTGCCAGGCATCTGGGATTCTCTTTCAGCCTTCTACCCTAGTATGGGCCTAAACTGTTCTTTTTGTTCTCCATCAATACAGTTGAAAATTTCAAGGGAAACTACTAAGGGAGACAAAAATAATGATATGATCAAAGACTATATCAAAAGAAAACCCCATGGAACTAAAAAAATTAAGATTTATGAAATACAATTTTTTTGCCTTAAAATTACTACATTGTAACCTCCAAATAACTGGAACTACTATATTGGCTTTGATTTGTTGATCTCCTGATTCCTGATCTCTATCAGGTATGTTAATTTTTATTTTCCTTTATTAGGATCATTTTCTGGATCATTTGCTCCTATTCCAGTTGTAGGGGAGGTAAAAAAATCTTTTCCGTCACATGTCTTGGCTTCTGTGGCTGGAGCCCTAGAAACTAGACTGGTAAAACACAGACTAAATGGAGAAAAACAAACCGAAGTTTATTATTATATATTGTATATATATATGGGAGTGCCCAGTGATGAGTAACCCAAAAGGGTGGTTAGAACTCCAGCTTATATAGCCTGTTATGCTAAATGAGGTAAGACGGGTTTGGAGCTTCTGTGGGGAGCAGGCTAGTTATGGGAAGGTGACCAGAGAAATTATGGTAATAAGGGTTGTTTAGTAAAGTTTGTTAGGCAGATTTAAGTCAGTGCCTTCTCCATTGATAAGAGTACTCCTCAGTACAAGAGAGAAAGACACCTTTACAGATTAATATAACTTTTATTTATGTAAATATCTTGTACAAAAGCAAAACATGCCCTATTTTATTTATTTATTTATTTATTAATTATTATTTTTTTATCCTAGTCCCAGGATATATTTATTGATTTTAGAGAGAACAGAAGGGGGAGAGAGAGAAAGAGAGAGAGAAACATTGATCAGTTGCCTCCTGTATGCACCCTGACTAGGGATCAAAGTTACAACCTACGTATGTTCCCTGACCAGGGATTGAACCCACAACATTTTGGCGTATGGGACAATACGCCAACCAGCTGAGCCCCTCCTGGCCCTATTTTGCCCTATTTTTAGAGCTTTTCCTGATCTACTCATTCTAAAGGCCTTTGGCTTAAAATAATACACATGCCAAAGAGGCATATTCTCGTACCTTCCACAGTGAAAACCAAAAGATCTTATTTTAATGTTTTAGCCTCCCTTGGGCATCTTCATTAAGCTCCTCACCATGGCTCTTTCATTGGTAGTGGCTGAATTGTCTACTTTGTTACCCTAATGCCATGATATTCACCTTATGGAAAATAAATGACAACATCTAAACCATCTTATATAAGTAATCTTACCAAATTCTAATTCTCATTGTTGAGACATGCTTCACTCAATAAATTTCAGATCATCAAAGAAAAGTAACTTAAAATTAATTCAGATACTTTCCTTGTATTTCTTGAAAACATGAAGGGTGTTCACAGCTCACAGCATAGCATTTCTTTTTTCTCTTTTAACAACTTCCTTCATATGACTCAAGTGTTCTTGACTAATTTATTTGAAAACTCCTTAAAGGAGGTCTTGCCCCACCCCACACCTGCGTCAAGAGCTTTACCCTAACCCAAGCCAATGCATCCTTCTTTTTCTACCCCTCACTGTTATTTTCATACCTCGCTTCCTTCTTCTACTTTGCATTGCATAGACCTGAATTACTGCTCTGGCTATAGATGGCTGTCAATGAAGTAGCAGAAGCCTCCTCAGTAAGTTGGGGAGAACTTGAGGAAATGAAGGCAGGATCCTTTGTAGTGGGCAGGGGAAGGGGAAAGTTTGTGTACTTCTGTGGTAATAATTTTTGTTTTTCTATACTTAGAATAAGACTAGATACAATTGACCTGGGAAAGTCTTGTGCCTAGTCTTCTTCTTTTTGAAAACTGATATACAATTACCATATAACATTATATTGGTTTCAAGTGTATGACATAATAATTTGATATTTGTACATATTGTGAAATGAGGATTGCAGTAAGTCTGGTTAACATCTGTCACCATTTATAGTTACAAAATTTTTTCTTCTCACAGGAATTTGTAAAATCCACCCTCTTAGCAGGTTTAAAATATGCAGTACAGTACTATTTAAACTAGAGTGACCATGCTGTACATTACATCTGTGTCTAGTCTTCTTAAATGGTGAATTGGATGGCTCCCCTACTTGTCCCTTTATTCACTACCCCTCTTTCTACCTATGTCCCTCATCCATAGCATTAGGCCCAGGTCCACCTCTGATTCTGAGATGACCTATTGATAATTCTTTGAGTAGTTGGTATAGCAAAGCTGTGGCCTGGATATTTGGAATCATTTCAATCAAAAGCTTTGACAGTATCAATAGTAACCCCAATTCTTTCAAGTCCATTAAAACTCTTTTTTTTTCATTACAAAAAGAAAAAATTCTTATTGCAATATTTTTGAGATGGTATGCTTACCCCCTTGAGCATATTTACCATTGACCTCAGATATGTGAATTTTACTTTAATATGGCTTTTTAAAAAGGAATATAGAGCTCAAAATAACAAAAGCACATTTGAAATAGTTGTGGGAATTGAGAAGATATGATATTGGGAATGTTATAAGTAGATTCTTTTTTTATGTATTTTCAACAGACTTTCTGGATCAGCAGCCTCCCTACCCCCCTTGACAAGAAACTCTATGGTTTGCAGGAACACACTGGTTTAATAAAATTGGCCTTCCTCCTTCTACTAAAAGTTTACCTGCGAGAGCCCCGAACATAATAAAATCAGATTATGAAGGCAATCATATTTACTTGTAATAAATCAAATCTTGCAGACATCAGTTAAGTCCCCCTACTGCACTGGGACAATATCACGCATGCATACATCAATACCGGAGGTGTCAGAAATATATTTCATAAGTTCAGAAAAATTGCACACACACTTGCGGCACCATTATGAGCAGTGAATTTGTAATGTGAACATTATGATGTATAAAGTGGCTTTGTTCCTACATTTAATAAGCACCGCCTGTCAAGCCCACAAACATAATGGAATTTGCTGGTGATTTCTTACCATTAAATGTAGGTTATTGTTTTCAGGAAAAAAAGAGAGAGAACTTTTCCATGCTTTGCTAACATTACCCGTGTCTAAGCACACAACCTCCTTCCATATAGTGTTGCCTCCTTAAATTAGTAAATAAATAAATAAAACCAGACCTACCACGGCAATGTTAAATTATGTTGGACAAAAATAACTATTGGTCCTGCTCTTTGTCTAGAATTAGCTGCTATGAAAATATATGCCTTTTCTTTCCAAAGATGTCTTTCAAAATTATGGTGGTCCAAAAATGCCCTGTCTTCTCTAGAGAGGTCCCAGTACAGTATGCCATTTTGGGGATGGATTCATTGAAATTTTACAGCTCTTTCCTCCAACTCAATACTTCAAATTGTTAGCTTATTTATAAAGGGTTAATAATGGAGTTTGAGTTGAAAGAGTTAGTAAATTTTACAGAGGTGATTTGGGGGAGATGGTACTTGTGTGTATCTGTTTTAAGTATCTTTTAATAATTCTGTAGGTTTATTACTAGAGTGACTCTATGCCCCTCTTTTGAGAACCTCAAAAAAAAAAACTGGTTAATGATCCATAAAAATAATTGCAAACTATCCCTTCTTTCATTTGTTTTTTTTTTTAAATAATATCTTCTCAGCATTATATATTTCTGAGGTTTAGCTGCATTAGACATAGTGTGTATGTTCTTTGTGGAGGGGGTCTAAGAGGGGAAGCTGTAAAATTGATAAATAAATCTATGTAGAGCCAATGTTTCATGCAGGAGACTGATACATTTCAGATGTACCTGATGATGCTGAAAATATGAGCCCGATTGGGCAAAAGTAACATCAATCAGCCAAGTTCAATGCTTTACATCATATCTCAAGCAATGGCATCTGGAAAGATTTCACAGATTCCCCAGGAGCTTCTTTTTCACTCTTTTCCACTCTGTACCACATCTCCCCACTGTTCTGCCCTTTTTCGTGCCAGTTCATTTTTATTAGAGTACATCCTACGCACCTTGTTTCAAGCACTTGCTAAACTGAAATGTTTGAGGAAACCTATTTCCCTAGGGTTTAGGAGACAAGGGGACAAGACAAGGATGGTACAAGAAGGGGTCATCGATAATAGAAGATCCTAGCACATGTCCAAGTGTTTGCTGACAACAAAGGTGATCCATGACAGGAGAGAACTCACTGCGCTAAGTGGAGGGTCTGAGTGGGGATGGTGAAGAGGCGTAGGTTTTGTATTTGTGGAGAGTACAGACATTGGGAAGAAAGGCCTGGGAATATACTTTCACTTTCTTGGCATTCCGGAAGGCAATTCATTAGGTTTAATTTTGCTCTTCAATTCTGCCCAAAGAAATTTCAAGCACCTCCCTAGAAAAAGTTCAGTATGTTTACTCATCAGAGTATTTTCAGATGGACTATTTTCCCCCTTTTTATGTCTTAGAAATGAGCACTTCTATTCACAATTGATCTCAGAGACGCTACTTCAAAAGTCACCCACACTCCAGTGGTATTTAAAGAGCTCCATGTCTTATTGTCCATAAGACTTACGTCAGACACATAGTAGAAAAGCAAAGTTCAGTGCTGCAAGGAACTGAAAACACCCATTTTGTAACACTCAAAGTTAAGGAAAAAGACAGAAAAGGAGGAAGAAGAGAAGCAGACAGAAGAGAAGGAGGAGGAGATAAACTAATGTGGCTTGTACATTTACGCCCAACTTTGTGCCAAGTTCTTTCTGTACACTTGTGTTTAAAAGAATGGGCGCCTTCAGATTAGAGCGCAAGCAGGAGTAAAATCTAAACATTTAACATGTTAAATTAACATTTTCTTTCAAAAAAGACTCATTTCGTCTCCCCAGGATTGCATGTCTTGACCTACCAGGCACAAAGGGAAAGGACTGTGCCAATAGCAGAAAGAAACCCGCAGAGTCTTGAACAAATGGAGGGTGTTTGTGCCATGTCATAATTCTGGAGACATGTGGCTGCTCAGCGACATCCAGTACAACAGGATCTCACCTCCAAGTCACAAGATGGGTACTGTAGCGCTCATCTTGTATTCAAGGTTGGGAAGAACAGTCAATAAATTTATCAGAAAAATTAGTGCCCGTCTTGTGACTTTGATGTGAGATCGTGTTGTATCTCACCTAGAGCCCCCAGCAAAGTCTTCTTGGGACCCTTTTTCCAGAAGTGTGTCATGTGGCCAAACCTATTCTCAAAGGTTGTTGGGAATGTAACGGTCTCCTTTAATGCCGGGTGCAGTGCTGCACCCTCCTGCAAAACTAAGTGTTAGCTGTTTGTTTGCAAGAAAGAAGGGGGAGTACACATACTGAGCAAATAATACCACAGATGATAATTTCACTAATAATTTCAAAAACCTGGGCTGCACAACACATTGAATTGTCATGTGAGGTTTCAGAAAAAGGAAAGCGCCTGAGAAGTCCTCTAGTCTGCTTTCATTTTACAGCCAAGAGAGCCAAGGTCTAGGGAGGCTTGCTCACACAACCCGGTTCCCTCCCCAAGACTAGGAGCCAGCTTTCCTGGCCACCATGCTTATGTACCTCCCCTTCTGTCTTTGTATTTTCTCGGGATCTTTTCAAATGCACATCCTTGCAATAAATATCCAGAAATCCATTGTACTCTTGCCCAAATCCCTTTTTTAGAGCTCAATGACTGAAACTATCACCTTTATTATGGAAATGTCAACAGGTATTTAGCATGCAGTATTCATTTATTCAAAAGAATGATGAAATGGTATCGCCATCTCAGATCAGACACAAAAGACAGACGTGGCCTTTCCCTATTAGCTGCGTTCTTTCCTTAGTGAAGATTAAGTGGGGGCAGGGTACACAAAGGGGAACGACAGGTTTTATAATTAAACATACATGGTCATTTCTTTGTTAGCTCTGACCTCTCAGGTAGCAGCCATTTCTCTCATTGCTCAGAGGGAATAAATATTAACATAATATTGGTTTAACATCTCTTTGTCTCCCCAAATTTCCTATAACCTGAGTTCTTATTAAATCTGCATAATGCTGCCAGAAAAGCAGGGTTGGAAAGCTACCCACGTTCCCAAACAGAAAATCTCCTCAGCAAAACTAATCACAAACTCAAGCACATTTGGAATGGTTAACAGCTCAAAGGGAAAATTAAGCTCAACGGTATAACTAATCCAAGACAATCAGCCTTGATTATCACAACGCAGACATGTACCAAGGCAACCTAAGACTGAAAAGAGAAAAGACTCTGCCCTTGAAAAAGGTGACATGAATGTAAGTTGAATGGTTTGTGCCCACCACATCGTTGACTATTTTAGCAAGATGTCCCAAAGCATGTGGCCTTGGGGGATTTGGCAGGTTGTTTCTCTCTGTATGAGTAATATGTAATATTAAGTCTGGTTCATGGTGTTTTTAGTCTCTCATCCTCTTTATTATTTAGTCACTTGCTGAACTCCTTCTCATTCTCTAAGATCTAGAGAACACAATTCAAATGCTGCTTCTTCTAGGAAACCTCATGGATTTTCCATGGAAGAGTTTTTCCTACCTCTTGCTTCATTGTTCTCACCTCATATACAAATCCGTCAAAATGTATCATATCATATCTATTTTGTCTGTTGTTACTAACCTGTGAGAGGGAGATTTAGGTAGCCATCTCTGGCCAAGCCCAGACATAGTAGTCCTTTGATGACTTTTCTGAGTAGAACAAAATTGAATTATAATAGAGTGACTTTGGTAGTTGCCTGCGAGGTGTCATTCAATGGTGTCTGACTAATTCTCCTTACTCATCCTCATTGACCTCTGCTTGTCCCAAAACCCTTTTTCAGAGGTTAATGCCTTCAGATTCTCAAGGGTTTTTTTTTTTTTTTGGTTTGTTTCATTTTTCCAAGAAACAACTATTAACATTCAGACCTTCCTGAAGAGAGGGGAATCAAGCTTTAGGTCTTTACCACATTCACTCCTTTATTTACTCAACATGCATTTTACTAAGTAGCCCCATGCCTTGTTCAAATTTTTGGCAGGAAAGGAACTTCTGCAGAATGTAAACAACAGCACAAGAACATAGAAAAGGCTTCTAGGGGGCTTAAAAGTTACTAGAAATTAGGAAGAGGAAAGTTAAAGGAGACGTTAAATAGAGATCCAATTACACGGAGTAGACCTTTGTTCTCTGGAATTATAGAAACACAACCCAAAGATTCTTTTTTACAAGAAGACTCTTTCATACCACAATATCACATTCCGTCCCACCAGGTAATCACCTAGGATTCCCTCTATCTAAAAAAAAATTCTTTTAATTAAAATTCTTCCTTTCTTCACTTTTAAAATGGGAAGAGATCCTTTCATTAGTTTATGCCAGAAACTCCTCACAAGTTAACCATTAGAAAGAAAAAAAGCAATAAGCAGATATGGACAGTTAAATGGGATACGATAGCACTGAGTTTAGAATATTTGAATACCCGTTTTCAGAAAAAAAGTCCTCAGAAAATAAAAATCTTTGGACTAAAAATACATACAACAAAATAACACAGTATCAATGAATGACATGTATAATCTCACTAAATTAAAATAGCTTTTTAACAAAATCATGAGTAGAAAAATCAGCTGGCAAGAATTATTTTTGTTTCTTCAGCTGTATTAGTAACTAAGCAGCTAGGTAAAACTAAAAGTGTATTTACTCTGCAAACAAGCCCTTCCAACAAGACATAGTGTTAGGAGTGAGGCTGTGTAATGTAACAGATTCCAGTTTTTCCATGAACCTGTACATAACCCACGGGCACCTCGGTTTCTTTCTGAAAGCCTTGCTGAGCTTGTCATTTCCAATTACAGAGAATTTAGCATATATCTTCCTGTTACCATGATAAACCCTCTTTCTACAAAACTGATGTTAATAATGTGCAGAACTCTGTATGTCATTTCTGTGCATTTTTATCACAGCAGGGTCTGCGTAACTTGGGCCTGGCATGTCAGAGTGCAATTAGCATTCATCTTGTTGGCACAGAGCAACTGGGCACTGGAAAAATGTGCAAGGACTTGCTGTGTGTGGTACGAGAAAAAAAGCTGCTGAGAGACTGTCACCCCACCCCAGAGAGGGAGGCAATCCAGAGATGGTAGACTCACCTAGTGACCACAAGGACACTTTGTTGGTAGAGAAGATAGACCTTAAAGGGACATAAATGTGCAATTTAGAGAAGAAGAAGCTCAAAAGGTTAATGAGCTCAAACTTAGTAATCAGAGGAAAGCAAATTAAGACAACCGTGAGATATCTTTGTGTACCCATCAGAATGATGCAATCAATGGCCAATGCAAGTATTGATGGACATGGATGGAACCGGGGATTTTCATGCCTAGCTCAGGGGGGAAAGGACTGTTTCTTTCATTCTGGAGAGCAAGCTGATAGTCAAATTAAATCTATGCATATCCAGGGATACACTCAGCTCCCAAACATAAATGTGACAAAGAAATTCTTACACAGGGCCATAGGGAGACATGGAGATGATCGTGGCAACTTCGTCATGGTGACAGAGGTTTGGAAGCAACATGGGCACCCATTGTTGAAAGAGAAGATAATGAAATGTGTTGTGCACTTACAACAGAATACCTTAGAGAACTGGATAGCCCCATTTATGTTTTCACATTGACTGCACAAATAATGTTGAATGCGCCTTAAACATATGAGGTCCACTCTTTACAGCAGTTTTATTCCTGATTGCCAAAACTGTCCTCCAGTAGGAGAATGGATAAACAAATTGTGGTACATCCATACAATGTAATATTATTTAGAGCTAAGAAGAAACGAGCTATCAAACTACAAAAAGATTTGGAAGAAACTTAAAAGCATAATGCTAAGTGAAAGAAGCCAATCTGATAAGGCTAGATACTGCATGATTCCAAGTATATGACATTCTAAAAAAAGGTTAAACTATGGTGAAAGTAAAAAAAAAAATCACTGCATTGCCAGGGGCTTGAGGGGAGGGAGAGATGAATTGGCAGAACACAGAGAATACCCATATCCAGGGTGGTGAAACTACTCTGTGTGATACAATAATGATGGATAAATCAAACATTTGTCCAAACCCATAGAATGTACAACACCAAGCATGAACCCTAGGTAAACTATTGGCTTTAGTTAATAATTATGTATCAATATTAGCTTACCAATTGCAGAAAATGTACCACACTAATGCAAGCTGTTAGTAACCAGGGAATCTGTAAGCATGGGGGGAGAAGGGATGGAGACAGAACATATGGGAACTCCATACTATCCACTAAATTTTTCTGTAACCTACAACTGCTTAAAAGATAGGTTTTTGATTTTTTTAAAGTAGTGCTGTTGTATAAAAGCAAATAAACCATGATATACCAGACACTATTATTTATATAAATTAAAAATGTGTGCAGAAAACAGTACACTTCTTGCAAAAATACATTCAAACAAAATGATGTACATTAAACTGATGAGAATTGTTGCCTAACGAGGAGAGGGAAGAGAAAGGGTGTGGGCGATGGGGAAGGGGGGAGAAAAACAGCAAGGAGACTGCACGCACTGGTCCTGAGAGACAACTGTGAAATGGGGAGTGTGATGGAGTGGGCCCTGTGGCCATGAGGCTGAATAAAACAAACGGGCATTGAGGAGTTGCAGTGAAGGGAAACGACAAAGCCTCGCTGTGTGTCTTACAGACTATTGGCTTAAATGGTGCCTGAAGGTGTGGTGTAAGGGTAGCGAGGGCAGAGGTTTCATGTCTGAGAGCTCTTTCCTGATCTATTCTTCCTGATCAATTTCTCAGGAAGACTGAGATAGAGGGGATGCAGAGTTTTAAGCAGGGAAAAAAAAAAAGCCTGTGAAGCAAGTTACAGTCTATGGTTTTAGAATGATTTCTTCTAGCAAATGAGTTCTTAAAAATTGCATACTGTGTAACCAACAATTTTGCAAGCTTCTGCCAGCCAAAAGACAAGTGCCTGGGTGATGGAACGCTGGATCTGTGTGTCCCCCAAGACTGAACATGTAGATTATATTCAAGATTCCTGCAAAACAGCCCATGGAGCACAGCATCTTAAATGACCATTTATTGGTAGGCATATGTGGGTTCACCTCTATCAGTAAGCATGATTTTTCAAGCAAATATTTGCAAGCATTGATTCAAACTCTAATGTTAGATATTTACAGTGGGGGTTGACAAACATTTAAAGAAAGGCTCACCATTGACACAAGGATATGTCGATAGTCCTGTGAACTGGAAAGGGAGAGTTGACCCATAATCTAACTACCTCTTTGCTACTTTACAGTCACACCACTGACTTTGCCTTTCCTAGCTTTTTTGGTTTATTATTTTGGCTTAAATAGTGGCTGAGGTTAGGGAGGGAAACAAATAAAGTGGGACAGTGGTTCCCAAAACAAGGAGGCTTCTTTGATGGAGATGGTGGTTTGTAGGCAATGGGAACTAACCCAAAAGCATTGTGAAACTTGCTGCATTTCCACTGCTATTTAGATGACATTTGCATGACTCCTCAAATGGCAGAGCCCAGATCTTGGCAGTGGCCAAGGCTTGGCTGTGAACTAAGGCGCTCTGTGGCTTTTGAACCCCAGTACTGGCTCCATAGCAAACCAATCTACCCATGAGAAAAGCTCATAAAAGGAAGCAAAATCTTCTGGTTGTATAATGAGCTGCATGTAACTCGTGGCAGAGGGAAAAGGGAGGCGGGAGAAAAGTGGCTCCTTTCCACCGAGCCATGGCTCCTCCAGGTCATCCCTTTTCTTTCCCAGGAGTCCTTCACGGGGAAGGGGAGGGATGTGCACTCCTCTCTTTCTTCTTGGGAGATCTACTTAAGTACCTAGGTTATGGACACAGGTTGAGACAATGAGGAAACACCTATGTTCTAACATGTGTTAGAACATACGACATTTCATATTGACTGTACTGAATAACCGAAAGAATACAGAACCTAGATTAGGAAACTTTATTTGAAACTCCTAAATAGACATGCGCAACCAGGCCTCATGAATTTTGCACTTGCTGGTCCTTCTGCCTTAAAGGCTATTCCTCCAGGCTGCCTCCCTCATTTCATTCAGGTGTGTTCAAATGCAATCAGATCAGAAAGAATGTCCCCAACCATCCTATATGAATAGCATCTTTCGTCATCCCCTATTTCCAGACCCTAATTTTCTTGATAGCACTTTTTACCCTCCACATATTATACATTTTTTGTTATTGTCTTATTATCTTTCCCCCAAAAAATGTGAGTCTCATGACAGCAGATTTCTCAGAAGTGGCAACATTGCTTGGGACATAGTAGGCATTCAATAAATATTTGTTTAATAATGAACATGTTCTATCTACAATGTTATTTTAGCTCTGTGACTATGGGTAAGTTGCATATCTCCTATTTCATTACTAGTGAAATAGGGATTAAAATATGTATTCTGCTCACCTCCTACAATCCATATGCTATGTACAATAAATCTGCAGGATCAACCAGTTAGATTTCTAGTGTTCTTTGACTGATATTTCTCAGAGAAGGATCAATTCTGGCATAACCCTGGGAGATGCATAGTGCTAACCAGGTAAGATAGGAACTGTGTTTATCACTTAATGAAACAGCAGCAAAGAAATTTCCCTAAACAGCAGCTTGACATGGAATCAATGAGCTCTCCCCTCTTGCTTCTGGCTTCTCACCTGGGGAGGGCCCTACCCACCATCTCTTGTAGAGCACCCAAATGTGCTGGTTGTGAGGGTCTGCCACCCAGGGGGTAGACCTTTACAGCTCGTGATGCAGCCTACCTTTGGCCTCATTAGGAGGAGCAATATCATTGTCTTAGCCCAACAGTGTGTAAGGGAAGTGAGGTGTGTGAGGTATTTGTTAGGGAAGGTCTGCCATCGTCCTGTTGTTTTGCTATTTAAGACCTGAGATATAAGAGCAGTCACAGACATTTGCACTTTTCCCTTTTTGTAAACCATGTGTGTATGTGTGTGTTTTAATCACCCAGAACAACACACAAACTTTGGAAGGAGTGGTGGATCACTCATTCTAACTCTTCCTGTCTTGATAGGCTAAACCAGTGTTCCTCACTCTGGGCCCAACACAGAACTCTCAGTCAGAAAGTCTGAAGTGAGTCCTGACTATCATTGTAAAACCAACCAAACAAACAAACAAATGGATTTGTGATTTTAATGTGCATTTGGAAGTAAGATCCACTAGGCTAAATTAGGCATATATAGTTAGATAAAGAAATAGGGTGGCTGTTCTGAGGAAGGGATACATCATTCTTAAAGAACATTAAAACAATGTAGAAAAATTAGATTCAAATTCTATTGCCACTACATATTTATTATTTGAAGAGTTGAAAGTGATGACCTAAATTTTCTAAGCTTCAGTTTCCTCACCTGTGAAACGGAGGATAATATTTACCTCCCAGGGCCGCACGAGGTGTAAATGGGACAGCCCACGTGAAAGACCTTATCACTGTGTCCCAAACATGCTTAGTGTTCAGTAAAAGTTGCATTAATCTATGCAGTTGTCCCTTGAAGTTAATATAGTTATAAGTTGCTGCTTTGTTAGTAAGCCTAATAGTGGTACTATGACTACTACTACTATTGTCGCCAATATATTTAGTGTTCTATAGGTTATCAAGTACTTTTCCATGTACTCTCACTTGATTCTAGCAACACTCTGTAGGGAATGCAGAACAAGTATTATCTTCCCCAACTCCCCCTTTAAACTGAGGAAACAAACTCAGATTACAGTGCTTGCTTGTGGCTGCAGAGCTGATGAGTGACAGAGACGCACTGGAACCCAGAACTCTGATCCCTAACCTCCGGTCCTGCTCTTTGATCAGAGCCCCTCCCACCAGCTTCTAAAGTGTTGGATTCAGAGTGTGCCCATAAAGTAATTAAGCTTCTTTCATCGGCCACCTGTGAACATGTGTGGCATTGTTTTACTGTCACCTCTCAAACATCCGTAAATGCCGAAGTCCCCAGAATTGCATAGTTTTTTAGTTCAAGCTCTCTGGTCTGTTTAGAGGTCTCTCTTCCCTTTGAACAGATGGCAGACAATTTGCTGGGGTTTAAACACTGACTCCAACTCCGCGATGAGAGTGGCAGCTGCGTTCCCGATTCCCGAATCCAAATCTCATTCTCTGGACCACCTTAATGCAAACTGACTCTAAACCAGACATGGACGTGGCAGGGACATTGTCTTGTTCACACAAACATACACCCTCAGCTGCGAAGATCGAATTCCCTTCTTAGAGACACTATTTTTACTTTTTGGGGTTATGTCCCTGCATTTAAAAAAACTTATTTTTGTCCTTTTGGGCCGTGAAGTCTAGGCAGAATAGTTAAAAGGGCAAAATACCTCCTTACTTAGAAGGGGGTAGGAAAAGAAGAAGGATGCTGAGGGTCTTTCCTGCAGGAACGCTGCTTGTTGTTATTAATACAATTGACCTTTCGCTCTTACTAATAACCAAGGTCATTTCCCTTGAAAACTTCTGGTCAGTTTCTTACTTTGAATGTGCATGCTGACACTATGTTGTTCCTATCCTCTCTCTCTCTCTCTCTCTCTTTTTCTACAGGGCCTTTCCTTCCAGGGTCCCAGCTGTAATCTGTAATTTCTGTTTATATGACTGTGGGTGTTTCAGGACATCCCCTGGCAGTTATGAAACTACTGACCAGTAGAGCCTTTTGTGCAGATGGATTTCATTCAGGACTTGTGCTATTATATTAATGGGTTTAATTTAAACAGGACTAGCCTCACTGGCCAAATTACTGCCATTTAAATCAATTGGTTTAGGGAAAAGACAGCCTGACCAGAGCTATTAGACTTCAATTTATTACTGTATCGGCTTTTAAACTGGGTGAAGCAAGTTTGCTAATGTCTGTCCTCTGTCCTTTGAGCTCGAGTGCAAAATACAGTAATGAGAGTCTTTGGAGTTTAAGAAAAGGGAAGAAGAAGGAAAAAAACATTAATTTTGAGTCAGTGTTTCATGAGCCAAGACCAGGTAGCACTCGAAAGAATCCCCACCATACGATGCTATGGGTGCCTTTGATGTCCTTCATTAAATTGAGATTCAAATGATCTAACAGATGTATTAGTTTAAAAAGGCTTCTTACTTGGATTTTTTTTCCCTTCATAAAAAAATAAGCACTGCTGTTTTTTTTCCCACACATTTCAACCTGATTCAAATAGAAAAGCAAAAGGGAAGAAAATGCTTTAGATGTGCTCTTTTGATTTTTTCCAACCTTGCCTGAATAAAATGGAATGGGAGATCAAGAACACTCAATTAATTGCAACACTGGGTGTCACTAGGAGAGGGAGGGAGAGATGAAGGGGGGCATTAGGGATGCACAACCCTTAACAAATGCATGGATTCAAAGAAGGAAGAAGAAGGGGGAATAAAAAAGCGTGTCTGTATTTTATTGCACTCGGTAAGCTTTTCGCTTGTATTTATAGCTGCAATTATATCTCAATGAGGTTTGTCTACAGTGTTGGCTTCACGCTAATTTTCCCCCTCACTGCATTCTTGGAATAGGCTCGGACTGTTTATGAACCAGACATATTGACCTCATTTACAGCTAGCAGTTTAAATCCATAATTTTTCCACCCACAATCCCTCTTTGACATTCCGGCGGTGCGGCCGGCTCAGCGAGACTGAACTAAAAGTCTCACACTTCATTGAACACCATTATGCGGCTTTATGCTTATAAGCCTGTTTCCCTCGGCTGCCTTTCAGCTTTGCTGGAGATCCGTTTGGCCACAGGCCGGCAGTGATTAACTGGAAGAATCCAATAAATCACCCTGTCAGCCAGCAGGCTCTCCTCACTATGTCTACACATCGACATTTGGATTTGCACCTCTCTCTCTCTCTCCTTCTCTTTTGATTTTCTATCCCCCCACTCTCTCTCCTCCCCTCTTCCTACAGAGCCATTAAAACACCTCTTTTCCTTCCCACAAGGTGAACTTGAACTGCTATTGTGAGCATGACTCGGTCCCACAGCTGCCCTCCAGGGAGATAAACCTCTTTGATTTGCACCATTTTCCCTGCCCTGGCTCTTCTGCCCTCCTCTTCCAATTAATTCACCCCTTAACTCTTCTGGCTGAGTCACTGAACCAGCTGCCGAGCTGGGGAAAGGACAAGCAGATGCGGGTGGAGTGAGTGGCCAGAAGCCAGATGCTGAAGAGGAAATCCCACGGATTCCTGTCAACTCCCGGGCCTTTCTGTGAGCCCAGCAGTGAGGGAGAGGAGAGAAGGAAGCACATTGAACTCCGCTCCCCCAGACACTGAGCAGCCTGATTTTTGGAGTTGAAAGCTAGACTAGGATCAATTTCTTTCATGGGTGTGGGTTAGGGGGGGTACATATGTGTACATGTGTTTACAACTAAATGGCCACCATGCCCAATTTTAGGAACATATACAAGACTGCTCAACTGCTTAATACTGAACTTGCAAAGAAAATAAATTGGTGCAACTAAAGATTCAGGGGAAAGCTCGCTTTTCTTGGCATGTCACCAACCAGGGTGGCTGGGGGCAGTGCACCGAGCAGATTCTGGACAGCCTCATGCTTCCTATTTCTCACGGATGAACTGGGTTGGCGAAAAAGCCTCTTCTTTGACTTGACTGGCAATTTCCCATGCTCGCTTCTTTCGTATTCTCCACATGACTACAGTCTTCTTTTGTCTGGGATTATTTCTGCACTGTGAACACAAGCATTTGTTTGATGTTTCAGACATCAAATATACTGTATGCTCTCTGAGTGGCCAAAGGAAGCAAGACTCTTGCTTGTGAAAACTCCACTGTCACGAAGGACAAAAGGCAGTCAGAACTGCAGGCACAAAGGATGGGACAGAGAGAGGAAGGGACCACCAGGACCAGTCAGCAGTGACTGGGATCCTCCCCTCCCAGAAACATACAGTGGAGATGGACGAGAACTATGCTGTGTGTACACGGAACAGTGTGTACGTGGAACAGCAGTAAACCATCTGCAAATGAAAAGGAAATCAATGCAGCTGCCAAAGGGGGGTGGAGGTGGGGTGCCTGTGTCAGTACACTTTCCTTTTGTGCTAGCTGAGAGGGAGTCCTTCTTGAGACAGTAGCATCTTCATATCCATGCCTCCACCTTCTGAGCGATCTTTAGTGTATGTTTCTTACAAAACTTCTGCGTTTTTGTAAACTGTCTTCTGTCTTTGTAAGTTAGCTAAGTAGATGATAGATAGATAGATAATTAGGTAATATGACTACAGAGAGAAAATAAAATACCCTCAGTATGTTGTATACAATACCTGGTAAGTATAACAAAGTACCTGGAACATGGTAAGAACTTAAAACATGATTCCTCCTAAAATCCCAAAAAGCCTGATCAATATCAAGGCCAATCAGGAAAAATGGATGTGGTCCTTGGACACAGGACAAACCTCACAATCCATTTTGGTTCCCAGGTTGGTATCCTAGAGGCTTTGTCTTCCCCTTTTGCATCATCAACTTTTATTCTTTGTTCATTTCACTCCATCTGATCCATCTCCACTGAGGAGTGAGCAAATTTTAACCAAATACCTCAAACACTACCCAGGAGATGAAACCCAGTCTGATCCATTTCTGCTTTGCCAGCATTCCAGTGCATTTGTGTGGGGGCATTGTTCAAGCTACTGATGAAAAAGATATAAAGAAATTATGTTGAGGACTCCCCATTTCCCCATTTCTGTAGTTCACTGAAGTGAAAATATACCCTTGAGAATACTTAAGTCAAGAACATTTCTTGTACACCTACTAGGCTTTCAGTAAGTATCTTTATATAAAAATAGGAAGACTGCACACCAATTAAGTATAAGGCACGGAAACAGGTTTCACCAGCCACCCAATTATTGCTTCAATTGTAGGGAGGTGGGGTAGGGAGCCTTCTTTCAAAAAGCACCTGCCAAGCATAGAAACATCAGTGCTACTCATGTGACCTAATTGTCAAAAGCATTGAATGTGCATTTATCTTTAAAGAGCACTGTGATTATTGCACAAAGTTACCTCAGCATGACTCAGTTTCTCTGTTTGTAAAAGTAGAATAAAAGTATTTGCCAGCTTCCTGTGGTAGATGACTCTTTTGAGAAAGACAATCTATTGAAAGTGTTTTGTGTACCTCAGAGACAAGGTAATATTGAAATCTATGTCAGCATTATCATTAAATCTTTCCTTCAGGAGACTCCATATTTTTCAATATTGTCACATTGATTCTAGCAGCATCATAAACAAGGGGACAGAGAATAGTATAGTAGCAAAATCTTTCAAACACAAGCAGGAGAACTGGATTTTTTTCCAGTTTTGCCCCAGACTAGCTCCTGACCTGAAGAAAAGTCTCGAGGGCCTCTGTTCTTTGTCCCATGAAATGAGGACATTGAACTAAATAATGTTAAAGGATTCCTCCATGATGCTCAGGACAACAATGGAAAAGAGAGAGTACCAGTCCTATATGCTCTAATTTTGCACAACTACTTCCTTCAGAGACCTTTCTTCTGGGTTTTATAAATGTACTCTCCTTGGTTCCAGTTTGGCATCTTTGTTAACTTCAGTTTGCTTCCCTCTTTTCCCCGTTCTGACTGGCAGTGAAAGCACTGTCCAAAGTCTGTCCTTGGCCCTCTTCTCTGCTCTACGTACACTCTCTGCCTACACAGATTCGTCCAGTCTTCTAGCTTTCATTTGTCTTCTCTATATGGAAGACTGTCTGGTTTCTCTCACTAGTCATGCTCATCAGTCCAACTGTCTGCCATATACACCTTCTCCTGAATATGCCACCAACATCTCAAGTTCTACAGGTATGAGGAAAATGGATTTCTAGCCCCTAACCTCACTGAGTTCTAGGGGTTAGTAAGATTGACATTTAGAAAAGAAACTGAGCATGATCAAGGACAAGGATAACCACGAAGTTGAACTGGAACCCATATCAAATTCTCACGGCTTCCAACTGCTGCCATGGCTCATTTGCAGCAGAAGGGGGTGTCCTTCTCCACAGCTGCGTTTGCACTGGCCTTAAAGAAGCTGCAAGAGGAGATCTGTCAGGAGCAAGAAAAGGTATATATCTAGGTATGGCCCCACACCAAAAAGGTGAGGTGGCATATGGGTGATGACACCCATAAGCTGTCATAGTTTCTGGCACTCTGCACCAAACTTCAGTACATAACTTACGTGCTTCTTCTTCACTTCCACTTCCAGAACTCACAGTCCATATGTCTTATGGCCAACACTCACCCAAAATCATACAGGGAAGGGAATTCTGGGAGAGTTAAGAAGACAAAGCTACCTCACTTACAGACTGCTCCTCCTACACTTCCTAATTCTCTTTGTGGCGTGGCATCTTCCCATTTTCCAGATTAAAAACCGGGAAGTTTCTTTGTCTCCATATCCAGTGGCTAAAGTCAGTTCATGCTACTCTCACAATATCTTTTCCATTCATCTCAGCCTCTTTTTCAATCTCTATCTACCATCCCTGATAATCAGTTGAGGCTCTCATGATCTCTTACCTGGACTACTGCAATATTCTTCAAAGAGAACTCAGTTGCTACCATCTCTTTCCCCTTTTAATCCATGTGTAACTATAATTATTTTTCTTCTCTGGCAATAAGATTCCATAGATGTCTGCTGTTCAAGGATAAAATCAAACTTGTAGGCTTGACATAAATTCCCTTCACAATCTGGTCTAAATGACTGGCTATTAGGAGACTGAGTATCTGTCCACTATCCCACCATTCCTTGTCTAGGATTCCCCTGCACTGTCCTCCTAGCTGGAATGCTTCTTCCCTGATCTCCACTTCTGTGTACTGTCCTCGCAAAGTGTTTAAGTCTCTGCTTAGACTCCATTGCTTTCATAACCACCCCCTTCAAATATTTGTACTCATTCTTGCCTCTAAACCCTAAAAAACCCTAAAAATAAAATTAGTATTTTCCCCCTCTGAAAACCCTAAAATAAAATTAGTGTGGCCCATGTATTATATCTTGAATACATGCCATATGCCCCAAATTAGACCATAACTTTTTGGAAATAGGGGACTACATTGTTTTTATCTCCAAGAACCTTGCACATATTGGTCGAGCAATGAGGACTTTGTCTCTGAATGGATGATTCACGAGATCAGACTTTCACAGGGAAGAAAAGTAGTGGGAGAAAGGAAGCTCAATGGATCAAACAGTTTCAGTTATTTTTTAATTTGGAAATAAACTTCCAAGTTAAAGATAGATGAGAATTATACTAGTTAATACTCTTGCAGTGGCCAGAAATCAAAACCCAAACATACCACAAGCTTTAATTTTCTTTGTAAGAAAGGAAACTGCTGACTCATGTTTGATAGTCCAGGCACCATTGAATGTAAGACTCAAATGAGTTTGCGAGTATATCACTCTTATGTAATTTCTTTTCTACTGGTGACAGAATTCCCCTGGTGTCTCTCACCTTACATGATTCTGCTACCAATGGCTTCAACACAAGTGCTGGGGTTTTCTCTCATTTGAGCTGCTTGTGTCACACAGCAGTCCCTGAGCAAATAACTTCAGCCAAGGAGGCAGAATTTATTGACAGGCGTAGGTGTAGGTCATAGGACATCCCTATTCAAACCAGACAGAGAATGGGAGAGTGGGATCCCCAAAGGAGGTGTGAGTACCATCAGAAGAGAGAAGGGATGCTGGGCAAGAAAAACGTTCAATGTCCTTACCAGGAGAGTAGGGAAATGGCCACCCCAAAGACCTGTATTTATTTCCTCTCACTTTGATAGATTCCCCACCAACTCTCTACCTGGCTGTGTAATTCTTCCACATTTCTCCTTCAAAATTTCTACCAAGTGGTCATTATTTTTTAATTCTAAAATGTTTGGAATTCATCATATGTTCTATGTGTTTATGGAAATAATTCAAAGTGTATTCCTCAAGTATTGGAACCTAAGAAAGATGTTTATGTGAATACGGTATTATTAATTCTTACCACTTATGTCTTGCATCTTCAAGACACTTCACAAACATCATTAACTAATTAGTCTTAAGATCCCTCTCTGGAAGTGGGTAGGTATTACCTGGAATTGCACATAGGGAAACAGTACACAGAGAAGTTATACAGCTTCTAAGAAAACTACCAATGAACTGAAAATGATTGCCTCTTAATGAGTCCTCCCTCAAGTGAAAGCCTTCTCCAAGTGCACACCGTACCAGGGAAGACAGGGCTCTGTGCACATCCCACACAGCTGTCTGCAGCACAGAGGAATGCGCTCATCTCTGAGGAGTGTTTGCATCCATCGCATTGTGATTCCCTGTCTAGAATCCCACACACATATTAACAAGTAAGAGTGGGTGTATGTTGAGCAGGAAAGATGGCTGCCAGAGGAAAGGAAATAAGACCTACTAATCAAAGACCAGTGCATGGAAAAGGGAAAAAAGAGGGGGGGAACTCCTTTCACTCCCTTGAAAGTGAAAAGGTTCAAATTTACTGGAAAAACTCAATACAGCCACATCTGGAGTTCTGAGCGCTATTCAGGCAGAAACAACACACTTTACCACCAGGCAAGTGACAATCAGTAGAAATGCCCATGTTGGCAGGTGGCCAGGAGTCCAGCTGGGGACCAACCTGCCATGTTGCTTGCTGGGGTTCTCCTTCTCTCTGTCTCTCTGTCTCAGCCCTAACATGGAAACCACAAATCCAACTTACTCTATAGATCCTTATGTAAGCACCATAATAAAGGGCTTTGTGGGAGCCAAATCCTTTGTGTACTGTAAAGAGGTTATTTGTGATGGTAATGATTCTTTCTCTAACCAGTCCCACATCCTGTACCTGGAGATCAGGTGGTCGCTTCTGTATCTCTCTACCTTCCCCTGTAATTCAAGCAAGTGCACACCTTCCTGCTGGAGTGTTCGTAAGCTTTGAAAATGGAAGTCCTGTAGGGAACTCCTAATTGCCAGAGCGAGTCACTTTTCTTTCCAAGCAAAGAGGTTTCTGTTGGTGACATTAGCGAGCAGGCACTTGTCTGTATTGTAACAGCTTAATTATAAGTATGGGTATAATCACACAATCTGTCATTATACCTTTTTTCCACCCTGAGAATTTGTACTGCAATCACCATAACACTATAACAACATGAACAACAGACTGCCTGGCCTCCTGTGATCATTTCCTTTGCCATGCCTGTTAGGGATGAGCAGTCGGCTTTGGATGAGAGAACTGACTCCTGTCTAGCAGCAAAAGCACGTCTGAATCTTTCACAGGGGTTTCAGGGCATCTTGTTCATTTGGTTTTCTCTAAAGGACAGTCAAGTCCCTCACTTTCCTTCCAGCCTCACAAACCCTCCCTCTGGTTTCATCTGCTTGGAAATTGCACAAGAAGAAACTACCCTTCTGCTATTTTATACCCAAACCAAGTGAAGTGGAAATTGCACGAGGAAACCTATCCATCTGTTATCCTTCAGCTCAGCAGTGGATGGAATTTATTACACTGTGCATCTTGCCCCCTGCCTCTGCCAGGCAGCCTGTGGGATGACGTATCAATGGGGAGGGAGGCTTGGTTCTCAGAGAGGGGGCGATTGACTTTGTGGCTCTATCAGCAGAAGGAGCAAACCTATTTATTACAGAGCAAGAGGGGCAGTCATGGAACAGCAGCAGAGGGAAGGGAAGGTGTGGCTGTTGAACTGAAAGAGACCTTGCCTTCAACAAGCCACTGACCAGACCATTTCATGCTATACCTCAATTAGGAGGCAATACCAGGACCAGACTCTGAGGGGCCTACAACCCACCTGCTGGGACAGAAAGAAGATATTTTAGAGGAAAGACCTATTTTTAAAGGGACTATGAAAGTTCATCAACGGCCTGTTTTCATGTGGCAATAATTCTTAGGAGAATGGCTCCAAGACAAAAAGAAATGATGCCTGGTCGCTAGTACCTTCTTTGGACCCAGGAGAGTTTGTGGCATCGTCCTACACTTCACCTTCTGGAAGTGGCTGTGAAATACTTGTAGTTGTCATGTTGGTGATTGACATGTACTGCTGGCCCCTGTCAGCACCAATGATTCTTTTATCATAAGGAAATAGCTGATTGAGTTCCAGACTTGTTAAGGATGAACAACAGGAAGTTAACCTTGTTAAAAAAACAAAATTCAACTGAGCAAATTTGAAGATTAAATTGGCTTCATTCAGTGATTTATGAATTGGGCAGTATCTAGTCTAGCAAGTAGACAGGAGCTCCTAGGAGCTGTACACAATGTAAAGGGGTGGAAAAAAGCAAGTTTCTAGCAGAGAGTAGATTATTTCAGGCAAGGGTACCTTTCTTTGGGGAAGGACAAGGGTCTGTCAGGCAGATCACCTCACTAGTGCTGACCAGGAAATTCCAGGTTGACTGGTTAAGGTTATATTTCTGGGAGAGGCTGAAACTACAGTAATTTGGCCATTAAATCTTGGTTTGGCGATATGCACTCAGCACAAGTGAATCCATTTTGGGCTTGTTGTCTCTCTCTTTTTAACAATTCTTTTATATTCAGAATTTCAGCTTAACTGAGAGATGTAATCATAATTAAAGATATAAACACCTCTCCCAGCTGCCACTCTAAAATTTATCTCAAAGTTTTGTTGATTCTTCGTGTGGTATTCTCATATCATGATGTTTTATTAAGTTTAATTTCTGTAATGTTTGCTGGCCATGACTTCAGGTTTACAAATTTTAAGTTGGGTCATTCTCTTCATTTCTTCTCTGACATTCTAGGAAGATCACCTGCTTGGTCGTTAGTGGCTACAAACATGCATTAAAAGCTAATGAGAGAATACAGTTTATCAGGGAGATTATTATATTCCATTATAAGCAGGATAATCCCCAATGTCTGGAGTACACTTCAGAGCCATTGTTCCCAAGACCCAAACCAATCAAAATCAAATAAGTCAAAGGAAGACCCCATTGAAGGAGTCGTGTTTTTAAGCCACATAGCTCTCTCAGTGATCCTATGTAACTGAGTTCTAACTTCCCCAGAAGTGTTAATCTAGGTCCAGCAGGTGGTGTGGGCCACAGCACACCTTCTCACTCAGCTAAAACATCATCAAGGGCTATCCTATTATTAACAGCAACTTTGGCCTGAGAGATTAAGGATTTTTCTAGGACAGGTATTATTTTAGCAGCAGATTCTGTAATACCTTCAAGAGTTCAGGATAGATTCCTAACCAGTCTCATTTGCACTTACTCCTAGCCAGGAGAGCAGTGATCTGTGCTGCCATGAAAAGAACACTCAAAAAGCTAGTTTTGAATCGTGAATGCCACCTGCTAGGTCCTTTCTAACTCACAATGTAAATTCAGGGAAGCTGACCAGTGAGTTATCTCAGCTACTCAGCCGGTAGTCAGGGGCACAGCCAGGCAACTTAAGAGGCGTTGCCTGGTTATGTGCCAGCCATCTAGGCACTTATAGGCCCAAGGAGAATAATAATCCCCATCAAAGACACATCCTGTCAGGGCACGACCTGCTCCCTCTAGGGGGGTGGTGTTAATGGGTTCATTCACAGGGATTGCTCTGCTTGCTCATTAAAGCCAGGGGTCGGTTAGGTTTCTTCCTCACCTGAAACAAAAAGTTGTTCTAAATCCCGGAGGCTACCCATCTTGGCAATGGCATGAGAGATACAGAGGATGGCATTATGTTTCCAGGCCAATGCCACAATCAAGTAAAGAAAGGGAAGATAGAAGGGCTTTCTATTTAAAGTATGAAGTCTTGATTCGTTGTCTCAGGAGGAAGTAGTTTGGCTCCATGTCAGTTCCTTCTCTGCCTAGTCAGTTTGATTTGGAGGTCTCCGGCATCCTTATGGGACCAGGTGACAGGTGACAACTTCCTCACCTGTGAGATGTCTATCCAAGGGTCAAGTCCCTGAAGTTAGATGAAGTCCATGCAGTCTGGGTGGTAAGAAGGACTTGGTGTAGTCCCTTTCAGAAGTAGTCTTTGTTCTTAGTGATTCCAAATAGGAAGGGCAGAAGAAAATTGAAAACATTAGTTTGGAGATCTGTAGCCCGATCTTTTTACAAACTGGAGTTCAGAATCCAATCCAGTTTACAGGTATATAACAAAATCTCAAAGACAATGAACAGGATTAGAATCTAATATGGACAAATGTGAAAAATAATTTTACTCCCTACAATTATCCCCATTTCATTTTTCAAGGATAATTACAATAAAACTAATTTATTTGCATCAGACTGGCCTGACTATTTACATAAGTGCAACCAGGATAGTGATTGACTACATATGCTCTTTTTAAGACTGCTTTGTTGTCACCTTGTAAGCAAGGCACCAGATCGATTTTTCTGAGAACTGTAACAAGGATAGCAGATTTTTATTGAACTTACACAAGTAACTAACTATATTGCCATGAAAAGAATACTCAGGAATTTATGCCCTGGCTATTGTGGCTCAGTAGATTGAGTGCGGGCCTGCGAACCAAAAAGTTGCTGGTTCAATTCCCAGTCAGGGCACATGCCTGGGTTGCAGGCCAAGAGGAAATCCATCGATGTTTCTTTCACACATTGATGTTTCTCTATCTCTCTTTCTTTCTCCTTTCTACTCTCTATAAAAAATAAATAAGTAAAATCTTTAAAAAATACTCAGGAATTTCTGAGTTCTAGAGAGAACAGGTAGGAAAAAAAATATAAATGTTTCATTTTTGTTTACAAAGGTATACTATACCAAATTCTTGCATGTAATAAATAGCTTAAGAGAAAAGTTTTCCTTAAATCCAAAAACAAAACAAAACATTAAAGAATGAGCAACATTTCATAAAAGTTATAAATCTTCATAGTTTATTTAGTCCCATGTTATTAATTCTTGTTTTGACTGAATCCAGGTTTTCCATTAGTTGTGGAAATTCCTACCCAGTTTAGTTGTTTTATATTAAAGTTATCAAAAAAAAACTGTACTTGTCAAAGTTCTTTCTGTGAATCTCCTTGAAGATTAAATGTTTTGTAAGAACTCTATTGCAAAGCATCAGAGTAAAACCATAGCTATCTGTAAATGACAAAAGATTTAAAAAATGCCCATTGTTAAATATTTGATGAGAGTTTATTGTAATGAAATTTACAAGGAAATTTGGTGATTTTCATGGTATACATTTTAAGATAATAACTGGAATTATGACTGGTATTATCATATCAGGATATTTCAGATATCCAGGAATTTCACACAATTTTTGGAATACATAACATATGCCTATATAAAAACCACATAAAGAAGGCTTAGTCTTCTTAGTTGACAGTTCTTCCCTTGTCATTTAATAGATCAAATATGCCTCATTAGTTTAACATTTCTCTTTTTATAAGGTGAGAGAACATATCTTTTGAGATATTGTAGGGTCCCTCTGGAAAATTCTAAAGCAAGTTTGAGGTCAAAAAGTCTGCAGTTAGAGTTTGATTTTAGAAAGTTTTTCAAAATATAAAAGATTTTAAAACATTGTGTCAAATAGGCATATTGGTCACTGTGAAACAACACTTAGTTATCTATTTAACCGTAGTGGCAACTAGGGATTTTTCAGGCAAATACAGACACTTAAATAGTTGGGGGGAAATAGCCCTTTAATGGGGAAGATTCAGCTTTCTTCATTAACGAAAGACCTGATCAAGACAGCACAGGGACGTATTTTGACAAAACGCAGAACTTTTTTCTAAGCAAATTATTTTAAAAAGTAAAGAAAAATCTTTTACAATCTCTTATCAAAAACAGACCAATAGTCCAAGAAAACTTTGTACTTTTAACAGAGGGGAAAACAAATTTTAATTTTGGACTGGCTTGCTTTTGATATTAAAAGTCATTCATTTAACAAATTTTAAGATACATCACATATATTTTTTAAAAACATGCTTTTTTATAGTAAATTTTTCATTGTGGCACAAGAAATGTTTACTTATAGACCCAAATATTTTAATTTCTCAGCAATAAGAAGCATTCAGTATTTTAATTATTTAAAAATGAGTCTAACTATTGAATGAATTTTTATCATTTAACTTAACAAGACCATAAGACTTCAGTTTACCACAAAGTTTTGGGAAAACTTTCACCTAAAAACTTTTTATTCTACTTATTTACATCTATTTAATTTACTTGTAAACAGTTATATTTAGACAGCCCACAAAAACTTTATGAGACACATTAGATAAAGTCATCCATCATCTCAAGCCACTTTTCTTGCTGAAAAATTTTGTAACAGGTGACATGAACTTACTGGAGTTTTAGTAAACTTAGGTAGAATAAAAATTTTATGTGTGTTATTTTTTAAATATTTATTTATTTATTTTTAACATTTTTCATTTAATCTTTATCATATTTTTTCCATTACCATGTAGTTCCCTCATGCTCCCCTTTCCCCAGTAGCCACCGCACTGTTGTCCATGTCCATGAGTCCTTCTTCCTTTTTGCTCAGTTCCTCCACCCGATAACCTCTCCACCCCACTAGCTGTCATTCTGCTCTCCCTCTGTGAGTCTGTCTCTGTTTTGCTTGTTAGTTCAGTGTGTTCATTAGATTGCACATATGAGTGAAATCATATGGTATCTGTCTTTCTCTGACTGGTTGATTTCACTTAGCATAATGTTCTCCAGGTCCATCCATACTGTTGCAAAAGGTAAAATTTTCTCCTTTTTCATGGCCGAGTAGAATTCCAATGTGTAAATGTCTCATAGTTGTTTTATCCACTCATCTGTTGATAGAAACTTGGGCTCCTTCCATATCTTGGCAATTGTAAATAACGCTGCAATATACATAGGGGTGCTTACGTTCTTTTGAATTAATGTTTTGGGTTCCTTCAGATATATTCCCAGAAGTGAGATCGCAGGGTCAAAAGGCAGATCCATTTTTAATTTTTGACGTATCTCCACACTGCTTTCTACAGTAACTGCACCAGTCTGCATTCCCACCTACAATGCAAAAGGGTTCTCCTTTCTCCACATCCTCACCAGCACTTGTTGCTTGTTGATTTATTGATAATAACCCTGAAGACATACCTATTTTAATTAAGCAAAAAGACTTAAATTAGCTTTTATTTACTAAGGATTATTTTAGATCACATGAACTTAAAAAACATTATGGTTAGTTTCTATTATAGTTTTGAGAGTTTAATTTATATAAGCACTTAACTTTCTTTAAGCCAATTAGAGCTGTTTTACAAACTAATTTTGGCAATACCACTCAGAGGTAGAAAAATACCATATATCTAAAACACATGCGCTCATACACATATACCTATATAGAGAGATTTGCAAAAATGTACGGATAGACACAAACAGAAACCTTATAGCTTTTATTCTAAAATTTTAGCCATGAGTAAGTTACAATAAAATAATACTTACTAGTTTATAAAAGTAACATCTGGATCCAAATTTTCTTTCAGTAGTTGGAATAAGTTAAGTTTACCTGCTCAGATGGCTAAAGCTTTTTACCAATATTTGTGGAAAAGACATGATTTTTCATTTGCCTAAATTTTGAATGACCTTTCACATTATCCTTTTATAAGAATTTCTTCCCTGTAGTTTATAGAACATTTGCATCTCAAAGGAGTAAGGAAAGAACACAAATTCCTCCAGGAAAGATTTTGGTTTCCTAAGGTCAGACATTTATAATATTTATAAGTATTTTGAAATAAATAGGGAAAGTTTGGGGATTAACAAAAGAAATAGGTGGACTTTGAACTGTGTCTGGAGCCACACTGCATTTCTGGTTTTACAAAAATTTTAATATGGGCAGTTGTCATGATGTCATTTAACATGCAACTTCAAATAACTGCATTGCATGTTAATAACATCATAGGTTGGTCCACCCGTAAATCCTTTCACAAGGGCTTTAGAAGTTTTTGTTTCCCTCTGGGTACATTTAACTTAGGGGAGGAGGCCTAAAAATATATACATATCAGTCCCTGAACCTCTGCTTCCAATATGGCCAAATTTCTGATCATAAAGCTATTAAATGCTTTTAGCTTTCAGCTGGTAGAAACAGTATTTCTGGCAGTTTGAACAACCTCTTAGATGGAAATGGTGCCCCCAAAGATGGTGCAAAGGGTATTTAGTTTTCCACCATCTTTCCTGGGTACTACAAAGACCTGGGAGAGCTGGTGAAAATTCTCACCCATAGCCAGCTTTTGCCGTTTTTTCAGGAACTCATCACTGCCATCAAGTTTCAAAAAAAAAAAAAATCAAAGATTTTTTAATCAGGCAACATCCCTCTCTAGGAGCTCCAAAAAACTGTACAAAATGTAAGGCTTTTATAGGCAGAAAGCAGCGGGGGGCGGTGAGGGGTGTGTGAAAGGAAGTTTCCAGCAGAGAGTGGATTGTTTCTGGCAAGGTCGCCTTCTTTGGGGAAGGACAAGGGTCTATCAGGCCTCACCAGTGCTGACCAGGAAATTCCAGGCTGACTGGTTAAGATTACATTTCTGAGAGATGCTGAAACGCTAATTAGGTTAGGTATTAAATCTCAGTTTGGTGATTTGGGCTTAGTACAAGTGACTCCATTTGGGGCCTATTGTCTCTTCTTTAACAACCTAGCGCTTCAGATTCTTATTTCCTACTACCTTTATGGACCTCTTGAACCTCCCAGAATCTATGGTTATTTGTTGGTGTTTTGTGAATTTTCTTTGATCCATAATTGAGTATGATGGGCACAAAGAAAACATTGGAGATTTGATTCTTAATCATTAATGATACCCTTCACAGACTATCAGTTAAAACCTAATCCTTTAATGTTGCTTCACATCTATCCTCAGACCTTAAAAGAGATAAAGCAATTAGTGTAGGGTCCATTTATTTTTTTTTTTCATCAGGTTAAAATTTAAACTAGCATCATTAAGCCTGCCAATATCTCCTCAAAATGAAATCTAGTAAGGAGGGTCTATGAAAGCTTAGCTTCTAGTTTCCATATTAATGTCACATGTTATGTGAATTTGTCATTCTTTCTAACAATGCAGAGTTAGGCCCTTTTAATTGATTCATCTGTTCAATTTGTTCATTTATTCAAGAGTTCCTTCTATGAGCCAGATACTTACTATATTGTGTTAGGGATAAACGTCTGGACAAAATAGACATAGTTTCTATCCTTATAGAGCTGAGAGTCCAGTGAAGGAGACAGTCAAGAAAATGGTCAGCTCCAATGTCTTGTCTGAGAATAGGATAATATTCAGTGATTGGGAGATGGAAGAGGGGCCAGTAGCCTAGAACTGGAGGTAAGTATTAATAAGTTGGAGAATAATGAAGAAGTGTATTCCCTTTATAAAAAAACAGAATGGCAAATGTTCAGAGGTAAGAGAAACATGGTACTTTCAAGGAACTTGAAAGAGACAGAGAGAAACAGAGAAACAGAAAGACAGAGAGAGAGACAAAGAGAGAGAGAGAGAAAAAAAGAAATTCATAGGGCTAGACTGCAGGCTGGAGACTCAGAGAAAACTGATGTTGCAACTCAAGTCCAAAGGCAGTCTGAAGTTCCCCACCTTGTGCCAGGTCCTCAGTCTTTTTCTTCTAAGACTTTCAGCTGTGTAAATGAGGTCCACCTACAATATGGGGGTCAATCTGCTTTATTTTAAGTCTACTAATTTAAATGTTAATCTTATGTAGTAAGTACTTTTACATTGATATCCAGACTGGTGTAAAATTAATGGTCACGGGTAGCAAACAATTTATAAAGGACCTTGTTAAGGAGTTTTACAATTATCCCAAGAGTAGTAGAGAGCTATATGGGATGAAGTTGAGATAATTTCCCAGTCGTGATACAACCAGAGTTGCTGTTTACGAAGGTGACTTTGGCCACACCATGCAAAAAAACTCCAGAGGAGGGAGCCAAGACTAGAGACCAGAAGACAAAAGAGGCAGTTATAATAATTTTGGTGGAAGGAAATAATTTCTTGAACTAGAGAAGTGTCAATAAGAATGAAAGAAACACAGATTCAAGATATCCAGTAGATTCATTATTTATTTAAATTTTTTAAGGAAGGGGTTGGACTCATTAAAACTTTATAACTGGTTAGCAGGGCAAGCTACATAATCTGTGGGGCCCAATACAAAATGAAAATGGTGGGTACCTTGTTCAAAAAGCAGGAAAGAGCTTTTCCTTTTTTCCACAGTCTCTCTCAACCTGTCATGATATGTTTTATCTACTGTTGAATGTCATTCTCCCTCAGGCATGAGACATTCGCAAAGCATGCAAAGCACGTGGAGATCCTCACTGGAGCCTGGGGCCTGGCCTGGCCACTCAGTGGGTGGGTGCATATGCCCACGTTTATGACCCCACCCAGACAACTCCACAGTCTCATCAGACTTCTTTTACAAACCACAAATTCAAAGAAAAAATTATTAAGAATTTCAGAACTGTAAGTGCAGAGCATTAAACCCCAAGCATGAGGTCCTGAGTGCAGGGCCCTGTGTGACTGCATTGGTCACAAGCCCAGGAAGATGATCCTTCCAGTAAGGCATAAAGGGTGAGCCGAAGGGCAGGAAAAAATAAAGATGATCAGTTTTCTGTCTTGAATAAGTTGGTGGATCGTAGTGCCATTAACAAAGAGAAAAGAAGAGGAACAGCTTTGAGGCTCAGGGGGAAGGGATGCTTGCAGCTTTGGATTCATCGACTGTGGAGAAGACAAGTCCAACAGGTAACTAGATATATGCAGTCGAACCTCAGGAGAGGAACTGGAGCTAAAGATATAAATTGGACATCATCAGATTTATTCTGGAAGCAGTGATAGGTTTGTGCTCACCTGTGTACACATAACCATCTTATAAAGACAGTGATCTAGAAGAACTAGGTCTGTGGACCTTAAAGCTGGAAA
Source organism: Trachops cirrhosus (assembly GCA_028533065.1). Classification (NCBI taxonomy): domain Eukaryota; kingdom Metazoa; phylum Chordata; class Mammalia; order Chiroptera; family Phyllostomidae; genus Trachops; species Trachops cirrhosus. Next base: position 36,013,394 of record CM052540.1, on the reverse strand, counting down.
CCCACTGTCTATCATGGGGACAAACCTCCTTACCCCCTAACCTCTTTTACATCACACACTAAACAAATAAGCTGTGAGACTCTCTTACAACTTGAGTAGAGCAAGATAGCACATGGGAAATGTCCTGGTCTTGAGTGCATAAGGACCTAGCTAAGATCCTAACATTTCCTGTGTGACATTATGCAAATCACTTACTCTCACTAAGCCCTTATAATTTTCTTTGTCAAAATCAAGATCATTAAAGTTCTCTCACTTTGTCGGGGGCTGAAACAAAATAATGAACATAAATGTCCCTTATATGCTGCAAAGTAATTATATATGTAAACTTAGTATTGCTGTTAACCTAGGCAGCTAGGAAAGCTATGTTAACTCATTCATGCCCCTAGACATGAAAAGGTGTGTAAAAACTGAGGTATTCAGAATGGCATATGAGTCCTGCCTGAGAAATAGGTGGTCATGTGCAGCCATTTCTGGCTCAACTTTATAAATGATGGTTGTTTTCCTTCGAGCCAAATAAGGTGGCCATAGAGAGCTCCTATTATCACTTCTGCCAGTCTGTTTGATGGGGCCCACCCTCTTCTCTGCCCACTGATTGGATCGTCTTTGCTCTTTCTGGTTCTCCAGCCAGCCTGTGGCATCAGCTGTCCAGGGCCTCATTTATTAGAGTCATCCCTCATCATTCCTGCCATGCTCTGTGTTCCCTGCAAGAGGCACAAGGTGGAGGCAAAATAATTAGTAATCCAGGCACTGCAGTCCTGATGAGACACCTGCAGCATAATCATCCAAATCAAATATTTGGCTCGGCTTCTTCAGATGATATATCTCTTCCTGAAAATGCTGAATGGCAGCTTAGTGGAGCTTGTACTGAAAATAAAGAACATACCGGAGGCAGGAAGGAAACTTCCATTTTGCCACAGTCAGTCCCAGTGGTGCTGAATCCCAGGCTCAAATACTGTCCTGTATATTCAGAAACCTTCCAATCCCAGCAGCCAAAAGGGACAGTTGTAGGGGAATGGAAAGAGACCATTTAAATTACTCAAGTGATTCAGGAATGAATAGTTGCAGCAGCAAGGAAACATTCAGTTGCATTCTCTGAAAATCTTTACCGTTTGACATAGGGGCTGGTAGCTTTCTGAGTCCCTGGGATGATATTTGAGTTTACAAAGCAGCAATTTATCCTTATTATTCCACAAGTGACAAAATTGAGGCCCAGACCTCATAGTTTTTCACAGTAGACCCAGGACTAGAACCCTGAGCTCCTACAGTCTGATTGAGTTCCCCCCTCCACCAGCCATGCTTCATCTTGAAGACAGTCCACCTACCCCATAGAACTGAACACAACAGCTCTGTCGTTGCCACGTTTATTCAGTATAGTTTCTGGACCGTTTGCTACACTCAAAGCTCTTTTCATATAGAAAGGCATATTAGGGTTAAGAATCAGAGAAGATGCTAGTCTAGTCCATTTCTGCAGCCTATCAGTTTAGCTGATTTTTTTAGCTTGTAATTTTCCTGGACATACATTCTAAGGATATATTCTAAGAACCATATGCAGAACATTAATCAATTTTCTTCGTGTCTTGGGCTAATAAAGTATTAATGCAAATAATGTAAGGAGAGCTTGGGTTCTCCAACTTGGTTAATTTTCCTTCTTTTTAAAACCATAACCCATTTTATATCCTTTAATAAGCACTTAACCAATTGAAAATAAGTTCTGTTATTTAAGGAGTTGTTTATGATCTGTGTCTCTGCCCAGATTGAAAAAGTTGCCAGGACAGGGTCCATGGTCATTGTCCTATCTATAGTCACATGCCCAGCACTCCATATTTGCTCAGTAAATATTTTTAGGGAATTTTAAATAATTTGGAATTATATAAAGAACAGTGAATTTAATGGAGGAGAGGCAGCTAGAGATTTATACAATCCTTCCCTCTTTTATACAGGAGTAAACAGAGACTCACAGAAGTTGTGACTTCACCAAAGTGTCATTATTAGCTGACCCATTCATTCAAGACATTTACTGAGCACATACTCTATGCTTGATGATTATAGAGACTATTAAGACATATCACTGCTGTCAGAGAGCTCATAGTTTAAGGGGGGAAATTTGCAATTAAACAGGTAATTACAATACAGTTATATAAATGATAGGATAGAGATGCAAGAAATAGCCTGCTTAAAGCAGTTAGGATAAGTTTCACAGAAGAGTAAATCTGAGGATGAACTGAAGGATGTGTTGAAGGGTTAACTGAGCCTGTCAACCAAAGATGGGGTAAAGTCAGTCCAGACAGGAGCAATAGCATTAAAACCTCAGAACCATGAGGGCACAGAAGGATTGAGAATAAGTAGACTAGCACGTTAGGGACATAAAAAAACAGGCAGAAGATGGCTTTAGAGAGGGAAGTGTGGGCCCAGATATTAAAGAATCCTGTCCATTGTGTTAAGGATTTGGACTCACGCCAGTGTTCCTCAAACTTAACTGAGCATAGGAAGCACCCAGGGGTCTTGTTAAATGCACATTTTGACTCAGTAGGTCTGCAGTGGACACAAAGATTCTGAATCTCTAACAAGCTCCCTGGCAATGTCTGTGCTGCTGAACTCAGACCTCATCTCAAGCAAAAAGGCGCAAAGCAACAGAAAACCTGCAGAGGTATATATACATAGCAATGACTTTTAGGTTGGGCTCCCCACATTTTTCACGCCCTTCACTAACAGACTGAGGAACTGTGTGGGGAGCAGCGCTGGGTTTGCACAAGTTCTGTTAGGTGATGCTGAAAGTGTGCCCGAAATTTGAGCACCACCAAACTAGGTCAATAATGTAATCATTTTTACCTTGTAGGAACCACTAGACCCCCAGTCTAATGCTCCTCCCATTACAACCCCCCTGAACTATGCACACATCTCTAGGTATAATATTTTAGATCCAAGAATATTCTGAGATTTCAAAATGACAGAGCTGTTAATGAGGAATAAATTTACTTTCACTGCATTCAGAATCATCTTTATGATTACAAATAGCATGAATTACCCTGTGTTTGATGACATCTTTAAGTGTTAGTAATTGAACTGCACATTTAATGAATACGAAACATGAGCCAATATTCAGAAGTCAAAGTTGACCCCAACCAATTGGTTTTTAAATTGTTTAGAAATAAACTTAAGCATTTTTATTATATTACCTTCAGGTACACCTGAGGTAGAAGATGAAGAAGTGATATATTTTATTACAGTTCATGCTTAAACTCAGGGAAAATTTCTGATTATAATTTATACTGGAATCACATCATTGGATTTGATCAAGAATTGGATTTTAAAAGAATCCCAAGTTTTAAAATGAATGAATAAATACATACATACCTTGCCCTTTCACTGTAAGTTGCTTGTACAATGCCTGAAATAAACAAGAGAGATAAATGAATGAGTGGGTCAATGAATCAATTAGTTTATAGAAAGGCAATAAGCAGATATGAATGAACAAAGGGAGGAAGGAAGGGACAAAATGAATAAATATGACAGGGAATGTAAAAAATTAATTTTATTACATAAGAGCCTCGAGCACATTAGAATCAGCAGGAAAACTTAAAAATTTCATGCCAAGATTTCACTCCAGCTTAATTAAATCAGAATCTGTTGTGTAGGATCCAGGCATTAGTATTTTCTGAAATTTTCCTGGTGTTTCTCAGGTACTAACCAAATTTGATATCCATTGGTTTAAAAATATTAAGCTCCCCTTAATAGTATATTTTTACAGTTAAAATTGTGAGTGACATTTAAAAGAAATGTTTTGGAGTTTTTGAAAGCCTGGCCTCTCACATTCTGACAGATCCTGGTCTGTATAAAACAAGAATGTTTAAACATTACTTTGTTACTGGAGCCCAGGACTATGTTATAGCTATAAGAAGACAAGAACCAGACCCAAAGACAGTAAATTAGAGGATCTTTGAGTGGAAAATTCCTCCTGACAACACAGAAAGTGACAGTTCTATAAAGGGAACCTGAATCCCCTATTAAGATGTCGGTGACCGCAAAAACATGCCTTGCCAAAGCATTTGTTTGCTCTTGCGCAAACCCACACTAAAAGTAATTTTCCATACCATGAGAATGGGGTGCTGACTGTTTGCAGAAGCAGCAAGTGTGGATGACACACACCTGTTTTAATTGCTTCACAAAGCATTGTGAGGGGTTCTTCCCGACTCTAGAAATAACACAGAGGCTTCCATTCCAGCTCTGGATATTACAGGCAGGCCAGATGGAATCCTGTCGACTAAGTGATTGAGCGTATTTTTCATTTGATAGTAAAAACCACTGGGTACGTCATCTGTAGGGTAATCTGGGAAGACGTTTTTCTTCATTCTCTCCAGCAGACCATGCAGAAACACCTGTTTCATATCTTGGAATCATTTGCAACTGCTATCTAAGAAATAAGTGTTGAAACAATATCATTAAGCCACTTTAAAAAATTTATATACTTAGGCACTGAAGAAAATAGTAAAACTCAGAGCTTGTTTTACCATTTCTACCAACATAACACTTAGAGCTTTGGATAATTAACTATTCCTGTTTCTGCTTGTAGACCAGGCTGACCAACTGTCTCAGTTTTCCTGGGACAGCGGGGCTTCCTAGGATAAGGGAATTTCAGTGCAAACACCAGGAAAGGCCAGAGCAAATGGAAACAAGTTGCTTGTATTACAGACACATGACCTGATGCATTGAGAGGCTGAACGATTTCTCAGTCAGATCTGTTGGCAGAAGAGTTATTCCTGGGTTTCCACCCAGACATTTAATGTATATTCAGTTAAAGAAGCCATAGCACTGTCAGGGGTAATGACCCTATTTGCTGAAAGCCATTTTGGAAACAAAGAACATCCAAAAAGGCATGTCCTAACATCACTTGAGAGAGACACCAGGAAGCGTAGCCAGGTCTCTTCGGAGGGCCCAGGCCTGTTGGAGATGGATGCTGCTCTGAAAGAGCCATATCTCTCTCATATTCCCAGTCATGGCCACCAACTCCCAAGGTTGGACACAAAACAACATCATCTCTCACTATCTCAAAGTATACAGAAGAAAAATAACGTTTAATTAACTTCAACTTTCAAAGTAGACAAACATGATATCACATTTTGGAACTTGTCTTGGAAAAAACAAATAAACAACATTTGAACCTAGTCTGTTTTTACTAGACCACTGAGGTAAGCCCTGGACCGGTGTTTTCTAACAGTGCTTTGCGAAGCCTTAGCCTATTGTTCCGTAAACCTTAATGTGCATTGGAATCATCTGGGGACCTTGTTAAATTGCAGACTACGATGCTAGTGGGCAGAGGTGGGGCCCAAAATTCTACATCTCTAACAAACTCCAGGGTGACCCTAGCTGGCCCAGAGACCACACTCTGAGTAGTAAGGCCCGGAGCTTCCTGGATGTGTCCCATGAGGGTTAGGGGAGGACTGGAGGAGAAGAGGAGGGCACCACATCTTCCTCCTCTGCCCTTTTCAACAGGAGCAACTATCTTTACCCATTAAAAGTATCACATAGAGTTTGTTTGAAAATGTGTTTTACTGCCAGGGAGGGATGAAGGGAGGGGAAAGAAAAGGCAGGAAGGCAGGAAGGCAGGAAGGCAGGAAGGCAGGAAGGAAGGAAGGAAGGGAGGAAGGGAGGAAGGGAGGAAGAAGGAAAAGGAGAGGAAGGAAAGAAAAAGCCACAGCATTAAAACATACACACTAGTATAAAAAAACGTCTGCAGAAGTGTGACAATGCTCCCTCAAGAACTTTTCTGCCATGCACTGACATTCCGTTCAGGCTGGCTGAGTGCGCTGCTCTAGCCTGAGAATCTAGTGTCTCATCACCACTCTGACATAGCACGGCATGAACCCTATGGCAGCAATGCCAAATCTGTAGTTTAATTAAAAAAAGAAAGGAAAAAACAAAGTTCTCTCCAACACATAGAACAACAACAACAAAAAGCTCAATAGAGGGTGACCCTGTGGTTCCCAACTAAATGATGATTTTCATTTGTAGAACCTTCCACTTGACCCACGTAAACAGGAACAAAAACAAATGTTCAGTAGTGTGGTACCTAGGGCCAACTTCAGGAGGGAGCAACTGGTAAATGGAAGCTGTAGGTGGACGGGGCCCAACTTAATTAGGGAATGCTTCAGAATTGCAGCAGAATAGAATTGTTTCTGCAGAAGAGTCTCTTCAGAGCACAGGGCCTGCAAGAAGTCTTTCATGCAAGTTTAAAGCATCCTTTATATAATCAAAAAACTTATTAAACTTGGGCAAAAAACCACTGTGGGTTCAAAGCCACCTAAGCATCTCTCACTAGAGCAATATCCTCTAAGATTTTATTCAATTTAATTATTCATAATGGAACTTAATGGTTATTCTGTTGTGTTGTTTTGGTGCCACACTAATATTTTTAAAGGGTTCGGCAAGGTCGACTCTGAGACCAGGCACTCAGGACTCCAGAACGAATTCTGCTAACTCACAGTTCAAAGTCGCCTGTGATCTTTGTCTCCCAGACACGGGACAGAGGCAGTTCAGATGGAAATAAAGTGGTTAATGAAGGAAGATATGTATGGACAGGCAGGAACTGAGAGAATTATGAAAATTAATTTTACATGAAATCTGGAAATGAAACCTGCTCCATAATTCTAGATCAGTGTCTGCTTGACAAGGCAAATGAACTCGGCCACGTATACTGGGAAGGCAATTGTGGTTTGAAAGGAAGGCTGATCCCCGGTTCGAATGCAGGTTGTCCGAGCCTTATGGAAACCAGGGACAGGTGCTGTGGCCTAATTTATCATTTAAATTAGTTCTTGTGGCCAATAAGGTGAACTTGGGTCATTGCTTAGAGCTGAGATAATATGCTGTAAGGCCACTGATGAGTAGAGTGTGTGCCCAGGAATGAGATGTTTATGAAAAAACAGAGTTTATTTTTGATCCTTTAAAATAAGGCCGTTTTGACACAAAAGTATACATTAAGAAATATTGAGAGACAGAGGATCTGGGAGCAAAGGCCCTCACCCTGCATGGCAGTGAGTGGTCGAGTGAGTAACCACTCCCTTTATTACATCCATGCTTCACTCTGCTGTGGTTTTGAATTAGATCACGTCACTCATTTGGCTTGCTGGCCTGGCCCCCATATGCAGGTGAATTTTCAACCTCTGCATTAGAATTTCTCCTCAGAGACCCATGCTAAGATCAAAAAAGGGAGAAAGCATGGTTATCAAGGGAATAATTTTTCTCCCCGAGATGACCCTTGTGCTTTCCAGGCGACAGAGAAAACAGAACAGAGTGGTCACTAATGAAGCCCCATAAACAAGGAGAAAACCACGTGTCCAGGCTGCACTTTCTTGGTGGCACCTACTATATTAAACAAATATTTAATGGTACACCATGAGGTAATCATAACTGCTTTGGTGGTGTTGTCCATGTACTGTGGCATATTCAAAGAATCTTGCTATGTGATTTAGTTTGGATTCCTCAAGCTTTCTTGGGAAGTATTCCATCAGTTCTCCCATTTGTGAAGGAGAGATGGAGTGAGACAGTGAATCAAGGGGACGCTCGGGGTGTGTGGTGAGTAGGTTACCAGGGCAACTAGGACTCAGTCATGCTTGTGACTCTGGGGCTGGTGTAGAACCTGCCTCAGATTTGTCCACCTAGGGGTGAGGAAGATAAGACACTTATCTTCCATTTTTCTGTTGTCATTTGGTGAGGGTGCTCCCAGGGCACTGGCTCTCTGGCCTGCCCTGTGTGGGCTCTGGGCACACTCTACACAGCAGGGAAAGCCCTTGGGCAGAGAGTGGCTGATGTTTTCCCTATGAAGATGCCAACAGGCAGGGGAGCAGTGAGCGCTAAGGGAATCTGGGCAGGACACACCCATTGCGTCCACCCTAACAATGACCACTGACTTTAGAAAGTGTAGTTGCATTGGGAAGATAATAATAAGTAACATTTATTGAGCAAATGGTTATCAATATTCAAGGCACTGTTTTAGGCATTTTCCATTTGATCTTCACAAGTCTATGATGTTAGGTAATATTATTGTATCTATTATATGGATGAGGAGACTGAGTCAGAGAGGCATTAAATAACTTGACCAAGTTTGCCCCAGGTAGTGAGCCGTAATATTAGTAGTCATCCAGACAGGCTGGCTCCAGAGCCTGCATTTGTAGCAACTTTTCTCCACTACTTCTCTCTCTGACTCATGAACAATTAAAAAGAATAATATGAAACAACATAAAGGGATATCCTTGCATCAAAATATACTCTCAGGAGATGCTTTCTTCCTGAGGTAATTACATTTCATGGAGGACAAAGACTTAAACCAAAGGCATGTGTGTCTGATAATGGAGCCACCAGAACCAGCAACAGTGATAGAGCCTTGCAGAAGGAGGACCCTCAGCAGCCAGAGCCCAGAGGTGGAGCTGACTGAGGGGAACATCACTCCTCCTAGCCACACATCTTTGCAATAAAGCACATCTGATGCCTGCTCTGAACTACAGCCCACCAATGCTGACTTTGAGTAATCAGAAAATGAGCAAAGGTGTATGAAGAGGGGTGTCCATCCTAGAGCTAGTTATGATCACAGAACATCCAACAGCAGGGGCCTTCTCAAGCTACAACATATCCATACAGTGGAATAACATGCAAACTACAGGGGCCAGGGCAACGTCCTAAAGATGTTTCATGTGTGAACTCCCCCTGGACCCCTCCTCTCTTTTATTTACAAAATGAGGATGAAAAGATCTCCCACAGGGTAAATTATAATGCATCGCCCTGATTTGGGGTATTATTATCAAACTCTCTGGGAATGGTCTTCATTTAGGTACACTGGGACAATAAGAGAACAGGCTCCGAACGCTAAAAGGAATAGCAGGCTTTGATGTTAGAAAAGATTCTGTCAGACAAGCTTAGAGCAGGGGAGGTTGGGAGTGCCTGAAGGGAACAACCACTAAGAAGCAGGACGGGGAGGAGCCCTGTAGACCTGCATTCCTTACAATCAGCCTCAACAGCCTGACTTTCAACAGCTCCAGAAATGCTGGCTTGGATTGGTCACCCAACCTTTAATAGGGGAAATTTCCAGAAGATGGAAAATTCATTTCTGAAGAATTATGAAATAATGGGTTAGTGTCTGTTGTAATTACACGGGAAGCTAACTGCTATTTTTCTTGATGAAGCTGACTCTCCAAGGCCTCGGCTGAAAAACTGCATCCGCCTTTCTGCTGGATGATGTGAGCAGGGGGCAGCCTTTGTTGTGTTTCGTGCCTTTTCTTATCTTGGTGTTCTGTGTTTCTTTTCTGCAGCTATGACTGCTGCCACCATTGCTGCTATTTGTTTTTGTAATTGTTCTTTGAAGGCCTCCGGCAAGAAAGCTGTTCTAATTGTAGGAATCACAGCACAGCTGAATCATAGGAACAGTCCCAAGTAATCTCCACAACCATTTGATGGAACTTTCAAGCTAGCTGGGGGCGCTTCCCGACTCCCGTGAGGCCAGCGTCTGATGATGGACATAAAGCACCCGCCAAATGAGATGTGGGAACAGTTGTGTGTCATTAGCGTCGGTTCAGTTCTGGACAGTCAGAAGTCAGGCTGCCCTCAGCCACGCGTGATTGGCAGTGAGCTAATCCAAGCTGCCAAGCTGCACCCTGTCTTGTTAAAATGGGGTCCCAGATGCAGCCCAGCATAATGAAAGTGGATGTCTCGTGGAATCAGGCAAGTCATGAACTCAGCAAGTCACACGGAACTTGCTAAATGTAACTTTGCCTGTTGTCTTAGAATTCCAGTTAAAGCCCCAAAAAGGGAGCTAATCTCCTCCCCAACTGCCCATCCACGCAGGGCCAAGAGAGAGCTTAAATCGTCCTGTGACTCATAGCTCATTGCTCCAACGTAATAGAAGTCTAGGGATGCATTGAGGAGGCTGACAGGGGAAAAGAAGTCTTTGAAGAACACTGTGTCCTAGCAGGAAATTCCCCAAGAAGGGAAGAGAAGAGGATGCTTTCTCCTCCTTCAGTCATTGAACAAATTTGATTTGAGTCCATGTTAGGTTGCAAACACAGTTCAAGGTACAGGGAATATAACAGTGAAGAGATATTGCTTACTTTCAAGGCAGGTGAGGCAGGCTCCCTGAGATGCACTCAGGGAGATGTGGTTGCCAGTGAGAAGGAAGCCCGGGGTCTCATTTGCAGGCTTGCTTATATCACCGTGAGCATGCAGGACCAAAGATCTCAGGCACAACCACAGGGACACACTGTTTGAGTTTTCCCACAGGCTAAGTAAATTCTGTGGAAGGTAGATGGGTGTGGATTGTTCTGAAAGGCTCATACTCAAGGGCCATAGCTCCTTTAGACCCGGGCAAGAGGCACTCCTGACCCCTGTACTTGAGCGAACTCCTCTAGCCTTTTTCCAGCCATGTTCCTCTCTTCAGAGAAACTTGAGGCCAAGAAGACGTGCTCACTTAGGGATATACCCACCTGGAGACCATCCACCTTCTAAACTGTGACCTGGGTAACTGGGGCTGCAGAATTCCCTTCCCAAATGGCCCCAAGTCAAGCCTACTTCCCAGGGTAGACCTAGCACTGTGTACACATGCCTAGGCCAAAGGCCTGTTCAAGGGTTAGCTTCCAAAGGTGTCTGTGAGGGCAAGGGGATCCACACAGATATGCACAAGGCCTCTTCTTGGGGTAGCCAAGGAAAGGCCATCTGTGGGCTAGGGGATCAGGCTTAGAGCCAGCTTCTAGCATGGAATGCCAAGGAGTGTGAAAATTGTAGATACAAACCTGCCTAGCCCTCCAGGTAATTATGAAGGAGTGGTTGTTAGGGAATAAGGATAGAACACATTTTACTAAATAATTTTTAGCTTGAATTATAATTCTTAAACATGCCTACATATTTAAAAATTGTGGGCTTCTGTTTGTACTCCTACCTGGGGCCCCACTAATATCAGGAGGAGCTTTGTCCAAAGAGGCTGCCTACCAGACGGTCAGATCCCATAGAAATGAGCTGAAAGGGAAGTTGTAGACAGTAGGGGGGGTTCCATCTCCAAAGTCAAATAGCACAGATCAGAAGATCCCAGAGCCAAGGAGAGGGGTGGGGGAAATTTGGCGGGAGGGTAGGGAAGTCAAAGTAGGAGGAAATAAAGTAGTAAAGGGGTATCAGGGATGAGGTCATAAGGAAACCTCCAAAGCTTTCTATATATAGTTAGAATTTGGACATAGGCCTTGATAGCAGGCATTTAACAGCCAAGAGATGATGACAAACGCAGAGCTGTAAAATGCCCTCCCAATGTCCTCCTCATTCCTTGTCCCTTCCTTGACCCTGGAGAACAGCAGGGAGCACAGTTGCTAAAAGAGCAAGCCAGAATTCAGTCATCACACTTTCCCGAGCCTGGGTTCAGCCTGGGCTTGGGTAAAGAGGAGAGGTGTTTATTTGGATGAGAAATCACAGTTTGACTTCGAGGTAACTGGACTTCTGAAAAACCTGAAAAGGAGCTTTTTTTGGAAAGCTATGGGATCTGCCAAGATATTTTCAGAGAGTGGGAAAGCGAGCTTTGACAGGCAGGGTTTGGACAGCAGTGGTGGCAGGAAGGAAGTCATGCTCTTTATTGACTGTACCTTCTTCTGTTCAAAGTATTCAATTGATGGGAACTTTTCTGGCTTCAGTTTCCTCAACCCCAGTGATATACACCAATTTTGAAAAGAGGTGAAGGATAAAGATTATCCAAGTAAAATTTCCAACATGTATCAGGCATCTAGTGAGATGGATATTATAATTGCTATTGTTGTTATGAATAACATTATTATTAAAATTATGTGCTGGCAATACAGTTCTGATCTTCACTGTAGTTACCTTCATCCACTCATCCTTTTTCAGAGTGGCTCTGAAACTTTTAGTAAATAGAAGTTTCTAGAAAGCCTCCCCCTCCCCGCTTTGGATTCTATGGACATAAACCTGTCAGCTATCTATTAGGTTGTGATTGTCCCTTGTCGTAGGGATTTCATCACTGAATCAGTCAACAGCCAGGGCTGTGGTAATAAAAATGGAGAACATACTCAGTGTCAGGCATAATACTGGGGACTTTACATATGTTTTTCCCATTAGCCAATTCCCTGAAAAGTGAAAGAATCCCCCAAAAATGTGCCTGAAATCTTGAAAGCTAGGAAGTTACTGCTCTATAGAGGCTGCCTGGGAAGGCTTTCAGCTTTCTGCAGCCAAGACCGGTAAGAGCTCTTTAGAGAGCACTCGTGATGAAAGGGAGGGAGGAACAATGCATGGGGGATGTGCATTGACACCTTCCTCAAGGGCGTTTGTCCTGAGCCTGAGTCGGGCCCACTTTAGAGCTCTGAGAACTGGGAAATCGTGCCTGATGAGGAGAATGGCTATTCACTCCTCCTTCAAAGTCTGTCATTTTGGTCAAACTTGCACATTAAATTGGTGCTTCATTCAAGAGTCAGTAATGAATTTTAGAGCGAGAACCCAAAGCCAGACAGCTGGAACACAAGTGCAGGCAACTGGCAGAGTGGGTCAAAGATTTAATACGTCTGTGAAACATTTCTTCCTGGGATGTTCCTGCCAGGGGTACCACCTAGAAAAAAAGATTCTCCTTGTTTGCCTCAGTGGGTGGCCAAGGTAACACTGCCCAGCGATGGTTCTCCACCCTTCATGGTTCACACAGAAGGATGCGAGCAGCTTTCTACCTGCGGGCTACGGACCAGTGTCCACCAGCGAGGACTGAGACACCTGGGACCCCCTGGGGAGCCCGCCTATTGCATGGTGTCTTGTCACCACAGGAAAGCAGAAAGCAAATATTAGAATGCCCTAGAAGACCATTCACAGGAAAAAATATATATATATGCACCTGGAAAATGAATAGGGGAAAGGATTCAACTACCCCAATAATCAAGAAAATGTAAGTTTCAAGTAGCAGTTTTTTCAACAAACATTTCATAAGCATCTACCACATTCCAGGTATTAAGTTCTAAGAATTCAAAGATGAAAATGCAGGTCTAGCCTTCAAGGAGCTCACACTCCCACTGGAGAGAAAGACAACTAATGGGCTATCGTAGCACAGAGCCGTGAGGCCTGACAGCAGGTTGATGCAGTGGGCGAGGAGGTCTCCCAGGACACCTTACCCAGACTTGGGAGATCTGGGGGAACTTCATTTGCCAATGGAGTGTCACCCAGTTGGAGACCTGAAAGACGAGTGAAGGTAAGATAACAAAGATGGGGGGAAGGGTTAGAGAGACGGAAAGGAAGCCAGAAAATTACTCTGACTGGAGGGAACACCTTGTACAAAGGACCTGAAGGAAAAGAATAGGGCTGGTGATTCAGTGCAGCTAGAGCGAAAGACCGAGATGGGGGTTGAGTGAGGAGCCTGGGGGATACACAGTACAGATCCTGAAGGGCCTCTGACACTAGCTAAATCCAAGGTATTTCCTGGGATCAGCAAATGTCAATGAATGGCTCTGAGTCTGGGAATACCAAGAGCAGATTTGCATTTGAGAAGGATCACTCTCACTCAGGGTGGGGGAAAGCTGGGGGGAGCCCAAATTAGCAATGGGAATAATGGGAATGAGACGGAATCACCCATGATTAAGAAGGCGGTTTTATTTTGAGACCCCTCTCCTCTGCTCCTCCTGCTCCATGCACAACTTGAGACAAATTTGCTTGCAAGTGGTTTATTTGGGAGGGGAGCCCTGAAGTATGAGGAGGGAGTAGAAAAGAGAAACAAGGAAGGGAATAAAGCCAAGGGGTGGTACATTAATAATTAAGCCACCACTGTGGGCAATTGACTGTGTAGAGGATACCCAGGAAACTGGGCTATTTACCCACCAACTCTTGTCCCTAATTGGTTTACTCCCTGGCTTTTCCCAGGCCAGAGTGAAATCTCCAGCAGTGACATGCAGCAGCCTGAGGTAGGAAGCCACTAGGGGACCGTCCACAAAAGCTGCAGGAAACCTCCAGGGTGGGGCAAGTGGATATGGGTGACAGCATTGAGTCCCTCCCATGGCTCAGACCCCCACAACGGGATCTCCCAGCATGTCCACATTTCTGTGGAAACTGACACCTGCCTGAGGTGTAAGCCGACTGAGTTAGACCTGAGGAAAGTGGCAGAATCCCTGGGGACTACACCTCACTGTGTCTCCATGCACATGCCTTGCCTAGCTCTGGGCTGGACTAACAGCCCCTCATTTCCATAGGTGTCAAATATGTCATGATAATTACTATTATGATTATTTATTGAACACTGACAGGGTTCACATAGAAAATGTTTTGTAAAATAATTAATGTTATAAAACTGCAATTACTAGAATTTATTTCTTGAAATGGATCCAAAAATACTAGAAATTATTACTGGTAACAGAAGGAATGTGCAATAGCCAACCAGCTGCAGGTTGGGGGAGGTGCAAAATGTGTATTTTTCTCTTGGTTTTTGCCTAACTGAGCTGTAGGCACAAGAAACGATGGCTCAAATCTAGGTGTTGTCTCCTCATTTTAAAATAGTTGGTAATTAATTCTAGGTGATTGGTGTATATGGGAAATGGTTTAGATTATGAATTTGGGAGTCCTGAGACTAAAGTTTTGGCTTTGAGTCTGTCACTTACTGATGGTGTGACTTTGCAGATGTCATTTAACTTCCTGTTAAGTCTCAGATTATGCAACTATAAAGTGGAGCAAGTAATCCTTGCCTCCCTGCACATCTGGATCATAGCAAGGACTCATGTTGGTCAAGTGAATGAGTGGAGAAATATAAGCATAAAGCACTTAGCAAATAGTAAGGGTGCAAAAAGTTAATTATTATTGCGTTTGTGTTTATAATAGCCCAAATCTAGTCACCAGTCAAATTAGTTTCACTATCATTCTTTTTCCTCAGTTTTTCTATAATTCCTATTGCTAGTGCCATCATTGCTTTATAGGTGACATAAAAGCAAATTTAGCCACCTTGCAGAGATTGCTGACTTTGGAGTGAGAAGACCTGGCTGGCTGACTTTTGCTGGCTGCGTGAGCTTGAGCAAGTCGCTCAATCTCTTTGGTTTGGGAGCTCCATTGTCTCTAAAATGGGATGGCTATGTGGAGTCTCCCTACCTTACAGCTGGGGTCAAAATTAAAATAAGATTCCTGATGGCACTTATAAAGTGCAATGAGGGCAAAAGCCTTTGTTGCTTTTCTTATGGTGTAGTGCTTTGTTTTATGAAGGATTTAAAACATCAGTGTAAAACATTAATTTCTATCCTTAAAGACTTACGCTAAACATCTATGAAGCCATATTTTGGTAGAAAACTGAGAGAATTTGCAACTAGATTTCATATAGCTTCTAAACCTCGAAACTTTTTTTTTTTTAGTACAATGTAGGTGAACCAGAAAGACAACTTTACTAGACGTAAGAGTGACCGAGAATTCAGGAAGACAGGAAGCCACTCCTTACCTCTTGATAAGAGATTGAGCTGGCACAAGGCTGAGCTAACTAAAGCAGATACCTAGCAGATTCAGATTATAGTGGGAGCTCTCATTGAGTTGCAGGATCCATGGAAGCTGAAGATATGTCCCAGCCTAGCACCTTATTAGCTGTGTGTCATCCATCAAGTTACTTAACTTCTCTGAGCCTCTGAGTGTTGTATCTAAATTGTGGATAAGACTACCTCATAGCATTGTTCTGGGAATTAAAAGAGATAGCTCCCACCCTCTAAAAAATTGATAACCTGGAGGAAAAAAAGTGGAGAGTCTGATAAGGCTAAAAAACCTTTCATTAATATGATGGACATCAGGATGTAGTGGCTAAGAACATGGGCTCTGGAGCCAGAGAATGAGTGCTCAAATCCTGGCTCTGACCTTTACAAGCCACGTGTCATCTTGGGCAGGCTACTCACCCTCTCTGTGCTACATCCTCCTCTGTATTTTAGGGAGAATAAGACGTAAGGTGTGAAGATTAAATAAGTCCACATTTGTAAAGTGCTCAGTGCCTGATATAGTAGGTGTCATATAAGCACCTGTGAACTGAATTCCAGTCCTGTCTGCCAGTCTTAAGAGCAATGACACTCAGAAGGCCCTTATCTGCCTGGGAAAACGAAGGCAGAGAAGTACCCATATTTCAAAGGCATCCTTTGGTCTCATTTCTTGACTGACAGCTTCAAAACCATATGTGCTGCATCTTCAACCATCCCCCAATGCTACATAAATCTTTATAGAACTGGACTGTAAAGAGCCCACTATTGGAAAACTGAAAACCCTAATATCCCAATCGATCGCCTGAGAGCAGTTCAGTGGCATTTCTTTAAGCCCTCTAGCATCATCCAGGCCCCGCTGTAGTAGTCCTCCACCTTAGACCCGGAAGGCAGAGGGCAATGCCATCTTGCAGATTGTCCCTGTGCTTGTCTGGCTGCTGTCAGTTGGAATAAAATAAATGTTCCAGGTAGTCAGGTTATTTTCATTTAGCACCAGTGCACAGGATCACACTGTTGAAATTATTTCCTCTGGCAGAATTCTTAGATTGACTACACTTAATTCTATGTTAGATGCGGGGGAGAAGGAGGTAAGGAAGAAGGAAGGTGCCGAAGAGTTGTAAAGGACACATTTGTTTTAGCCACACTACAATCTTGGTCCAAGTCAAAAAAATAGAATATAGGAAACCAAAAGGCTTTAAGGAAAAAAAAAGCGGGGGGCTCTTAGAAATAGTCTTTCTTTTTCCTTTCCTTGAATCCTGTGAATATAATTCAAGGCCTCTTCTCTCCTCCACTGACCCCAGATAAAAAATGATGGATAAAATCTCCTCTAAGGATAGCAGTTGTCCCTGGACACATTCTGTGCCTTCTTCCCCCGTAGGTAGCCACCCAGCAGGCTGAGTCCCCAGGTCCCCGCAAAGAAGGCATCAACACGCCCAAAGAAAGGAGCACGTTGGAGGCTGAGCCATCTGGGCTGTGCAGGAGAAACAGCCTCCTCAGTGCTGTTTGGAGCAGGTCATTATCCCCGCCCTGCCTTTTGTTTCCTCTCTTCACCATCCTGAGCCAATTTTGAACCAGGCAGTCTTAAGGCTCATTCCGGTACACTCAGCTCTCTGAGACCCTTAAAAGCTTGAGAGGAAAAACATTTAAGAAGCATGATTGAGGCCAGCTGTGCTACACCCCAGCCAAGCCACGCAAGCCACCCTTCTCCGTGATCGATTCTGATTGCTGTGGCTGCCAGCACCCCATCCTGGTCAGCAAAGATGGCTAAGGGG
>CM052540.1:35980101-35995688 GCA_028533065.1 Trachops cirrhosus | reverse complement strand
TTTGAAGGACATTTTGTAAGGAGCACATTATATTATCCTTTGAGGATATTAGTCTATCAGGTATTCAACCCGGATTAAACAGCCCTGAACCCTCATCTTAATTTCTTCCCTTACACTCAGATATGTCCCACACCATTTAAGAGACAGCTTTAAAAGATGCTGCTGCTGCTACTGGTGGTTTTAGTTCAGCTGTTTCAGTTTGATGGCAGCACACTAAATTAACTCTGAATTGAGACAGTAAAATTAATTCTCACTATACCCTTTAGCCATCTCCAGCTGTAGCAAGCACCAGCATTGGAAATAAATTTTTTTTCCTGTCCCACAAAAATGTTAGTGCCCAGCAGTGCAGAGTTTTAAAACGCAACCTTAGGAATGCTTTCCTTTTAGAGACAAAAGTATGTCCATCTCACCTGTACTTTTCTTCTCACTATAATTTGCTACACCACTTCTTGCATCCATTAATCAGTTTAAGAACCTTTCTCCTATATTCCTAGAACAAGTGCAATATGAATGCATTTACAGGAGTAGGATGATTAAGAGCTTAAATGTTTTCAACCTGACTGCCAATTTAGGCTGCAACTTCAGGGAGTGACTTAACCTTTCAAGAGGAACACACGTTCAGGTCTGCTTGCTTTACGTTCCTGCTCTGCCAGCAGGTTCATTTGAGCCAGGGCTACTCAGCTTTCCTTTATGAAAAGTGGATTCTAATTTGCACACATCTTTTAATCTCAAAGATGGGGGTGGAAGAAATACAAATGAGTGAAGCATAGTAAGAACGGAAAATGAACATGTAAGTCAACGAAGGAAGAGAACAAGGTCAGTAAGAGATTCTTGCTTAGGATTCAACTACATATAGTTCTGATATTTCAGTCATGAACCCGGTCTGGAAGGTTGTCTGAATTTCTTGGGAATGGTTGAATAGCACCATATTTTACATTTCTTAGCTTCACACATACCTTTATCACTGCTTTATTTATACTTTTCCTATATCTTGTCGTGGCATGTTGTCTGAATAACAGCTAACTTATTATATTATATGGTTAGTATGCTCATCTGAAATGCAAGGACACAGATCGGATTTACAGTTACATGTTGGCCTTTTTATGAATATAAAGAAGAACATGATTATGCTATAAAATTTACTCTTTTTATATGTTAACATAACAAATTATGAAATTTATAAGGCTAAGGAAAATATTTTGAAGGGGCTTACATTGTAAATGGATGACTTAGTCTAGCTCTTAAATTTTGATTTAAAAAATCAGCTACAATCTATTGCAGCATAGGAGTCGGTTGCTCCCCTCAGGTCAACCTACCGCTGGCTGGCTCAAGTCCAAGTGCCAGGTATCATTATTTTAGTTTTAGCAGAAGTCCTACTACCAGGTTTTCAGACATAGCCTAAGATCACCTACTTACACTTGTCATATTGTAGTAAATGTCATGCTCGTTTTTGAAAATGACAGAATCATTCAGATGACATCTTCTTACCAGAAGGATAACTTATCGAAGTTGGTTTCTGAAACAATCGATTTATCTTTAGCTTCAACCCAATAGCCTCAGTAGAAATGCCCTTTTAGGTAGGAAATACCATGGCATTTGATCTAGCCACATAGGCATCATATGTGAATTTACTTCAAAAGAAAGAAATGATTAAATACTGCCTTTACCAGAAGAGTAGAACTGAATTACTGCTCCCAAAAATAAAATTATGATTGATGAACTAATTAGCCTCTAAGATTTCCTTACAGAGAGATGAGAGAAGGATGAAAAATTCACACACACTACCCAAAAGAATAACTAAGTACTCACGGCAAATGAGCTAAGGGATGTGGGCAATGTTAAAATGAATAATTTCACAATATAAACTGTCATTGGAGGGTCTATCATTAAACTGTCATTAAAACAGCCTCCTGTTACTGAGCAATACTTTTAGGAAAAAATAAATATTGCCAATCACATGGAAAAACAGAATTATCCTTTGTAAATCTAGAGACACAGTCTCAAGAGAGGTTTATTATAATATTAGTTTTAGATAAAGAGGGCAACAAAAAGCATACTTCCTACTATAGCAGTTAATAGACAAACTGATTAAAAGCCACAGTTATGGGTAATCCTGTTTATCCTAGAACAAAAGAGATTCTTAAAACTCAACTATTTGTGAAAAACTAGTTTTTTATTTAACAATTACAAAACCAGTATCCTTAGGGCTTGAGGGCCCTGTTTAAATAATTATTTTAATTAAAAATGTGTAACTTTTATATTGATTACAATAGAATTCTCTCTAAATTGCCCAATTTTCAAAGGAGAATGTGAACTAAAACTAGACCATTAGTTGTTTGACTGGGAGATGGTGAGAAATTAAAACCAATCTATCACTCCAAATATCAGTTTGAGCAATAGCTTCTACATTATCTATCAAGCATTATTCCATGCCAAAGATCAGAAAAATTAACAAAACATATTTTCTATTTTCATTTGCACATATTGCATTTATCATGATCCAAAATTAAGTCTCAGAATTAAGAAAAGCAACATTCTTGAATCAACAACTGACTTTGGTGGGTTAGCTATGGCAGTGAAAACAGATGTAAATTCTAAATTGTCAAAGGCAAAATAATCCCAAAGTGAAATGTGAAACATTATGGGCCACTATAATGATCACCTAAGGCAGACTCCAAACAATTTACAGATCAGCAAATCGCATCACCTTCTGCAAAAGATTCAAGCGAAAAACCTGGGAATCATCATAGAGGTCTCTGTTGATTTCAGCCTTCAAATTCCCACCTTCAATCTCCCAGCAAGGCTCCACTTCAAAACCACATTCGTCGTTGGTCTGCTTCTCTCCACTTCCATGGCAATCACTCTAATCAGGCCACCATCGCACCTCACCTGTTCTACAGCAATAACTGGTTCTTCTGCATCCCCTCTCCACAATTTATTCTCTATGCAGAGTAGTGAACACTTGTAATTGATATCTCCAAAGTTTATTGTACACAGGATCCAGCAGAAGTAAGGCTTGCTCGAGTGTGATAGGTAGGGTATGTGAACATCTCGCACAAGTTGGACAGAACTTTGAATATGTCACCTCAAATATCATATGGTGTGCTTGGGTATGATATTGTGATGTTAAAGAATTACATGCTTATGATTTTGTAATGAAAATGGGGCAATTTTTTGTGCTGGACCCTGTATCTAATTTAAACTCGGTAAGTAGGCTCATAAGACTCCCCACAATCTGGCCTCTTCCCACCTCTTCGGTTGCATTCCACTCTTCTCTCCCCTCTCTTGTTCTACTATTAGCCCACCAATAGTACTGGTCTCCTTCCCAATCCTAAGGGACTGGGCCTTTAATGTTCTCTCTCCACAAGTTAGCTCCTCATCAGTAAGGAATTCAAGCCTCATCTCTCCAGTGACCTTGTCTTTACTCTTCCAAATAGCCTTTTAGATGACTCTTTAGCACATCTTCCACTAGTAATTGTTTGCTTGCCTTTCTCTAGTCATTAAAATGTGAGTTCATAAATAAAGGTAACTTGTTTTATCCAAATTTTGAGATTTCAGTTTCGTTCATTTATTCATTCCACAAAAATTTTGATCTCTTACTATCTTTCATGCACTATTCTAGGCCTAGTGTAAACCATACAGAGTGTGTATCCTTGAACTCATATTATAATAGGGGAAGACAGAAAAATATGTCATACAGTTTCAATAACAAGATCAGTGAATAAAAGTTAAAGCAGCGTAAGAGGATAAACACAGATGGCGAATGTGTGGGGAGTGTATAGATAGCACAGGCATCTCTGAAGACATGACTTTTGAGCAGAAACTGAATGAAACAAGGGAGAAACCTATGGAATTATCTAGAAAAAGGCAAAGCCGCTGAAAAAGACTGCATACTCAAGGATGAGAGAAAAAGCGAGTATAACCGTCTTGAGTATTCTGTTCACGGCCAGATTTCTAGGGCCTAGCATGGGATCTACTACACCAGTAATAATACTTGCTGTATTCAGTAAATATTTGTTGAATGAATGAATGAAAATAAGAGAGCACTCCATAAAGATTTATTGAATAAATGAAACATTTTGGGTGTGGTTCTTAGTGTTACTCATCAAAAGATACCTTGGGAAGTCAATAATTGTTAGTACAAACTCTGTAAGCAAAAAAGAACATGCATACACACAGAGGCAGTTATCTTAAAAATGAGAGAGGCTGGCTACACTGGCATGATACAGATCCAGTTGTGTAGAAGATAGCCAGAATAGTAATGAAGGCATTGTACAGGCATTTTCATATGAAATCTGTTAAAATGATGAAACTGTTTGATCATGTTGACCAGTACAGAGTTAAATAAGAATTTTCAACTGCTGTAACAGGTCATCAGTCGAATTGACATAAAATTTATCAGATTATTCTAAGCATTTCCAGATTAACCACCAAAATGAGATTCTGAGGATTGGTTATTATTGTCTTTTGATATAATTAGTCTGATATCTGCTTCAGGCTGTGTTGAAGAATAATAGGAAGATGCCACAGCATTTGGTCAGGCTTTTAAGAAAATATCTGTATGGGATAATTAAGTGGCTATTACTCAAAAATGTATTTCACAATGAGTAATGCCTTCTTTTCACTCTTGAAAGATTTTTAGGCTTTGGATCTCATTTTACCGATTGGTTCTCAAAATTATTAACCACAGTTCCAAATCTGGGAGTCAGATTTGTTAGGCTGCAGAGATAACTAAATGTCACCAAAACACAGGTACCCATTTGCATGTTCGATATTGATATCCATTTTTCTCTTGCATCTGAACCTTTCTCAAGTTAATTCTTTTCCTGGGATAGTTTTCTTCCTATGCCAGTGTTGGGTGTCAAGCCTCCTAGATTTCAATTTCTGCTAAAATTGTACCTGGTGCACTAGATGCAAGTTAAGCCTCACTGATGGACTCCACTAAGCAGCTGCCTGATGCCTTCCTTCAGCATCCTTTCTCCAGTTAATGGTCAGAGTTGAGAATGTTTTCTGTCCCTTCATTTGTATGAGTCTGATCATTATGACTGCAAATCTTAGGAATAAAATTCTTATTGATGTATTATCTGGATTCAATTCAATTCACCAGGGTGAGGCAACCCACTTTGCTGCATTGTGGCCCTGTACTTGCAGGAGGAGTCAGAGAGGGAACAATGCCCCTTGCTCAGCTCTTGCCCTGCTTTCAATAACTTCCCTATAAGCAATTGGGCCCTTCTGTTGCTGATTCCCAGGTGGGAGGGCTTGTATACATTCTGACACCCCCTGGGTCTCTCCAACAAACTCTCCTGTGAGACTGGCAGTTTCTCCCATTTCCACAACCCCACAGGTTTTTACAGCCAGAGGTTGTAGGCTTTAGTTTTCCCACACTGGGACCCTGGGTTGTGTGGTCTGTCTCATTCCCTAGTTGCTCCTCTTGGCTTATCCACACATGAATGTGGGACCACCTATCCAGTCTGCCAGCTGCAGCCTCTCCCAGCCTGTTCTGTCGCCTCGCAGCGTGTCCTCTCCACCCTAGCTGCCTTTCTCCCCTCCTTCCATCAGTCTGGATGAATCTTTCTTCTTTAACTCCATGGTTTTTGGACTTCCATACAGTTTGATTTTCTGGCATTTCTTGTTGTTTTTGGTTTTTAAATTGGTCGTTGTCCTTATTTGGTTGTGCAAGGGAGGGAAGTGTATTTACCTATGTCACCACCTTGGCCTGAAGTACCAATCCAATATTTCTATAGGTATGATTTCTTAGACTGTTTTTCCTATTACCTTGTATCTTCTGGAATCATCTCATGTTAAGAATATTATTTGAACATAGTTTTGTGTATATCTTATTTCATGCTCAGGCAGCCTGCAATCTCCAATTCATAATAGGAAACAGAAATGAAGAAATGTTAAATGACTTGCCCAAGGCCACCCACTAATAAGGAGGTATAGCTGGAACTTGAACTTGATTGTGGATCCTTGTGACATGAGATCAGTGAATAGAAATCATTCCCTCCTTGAGTGGTGCCCAAATGTTTTAGGCCCGTATGTCTCTCTCATCCACCCAGTTTTCACTTATTTTTATGTAACCCATGGCTTTTTAAAAAAATTTTATTCCAAAACTAATACTTTTATTCTACACAAAATTGAAAGCTATACACACAGGTATAGTCTTTAATATTTTACATTGTATTCTTCCAGAAATACCTGGATAAAAATGTACTTGTTCTTTTGGACTATTCTTTTTTCATTAATGAAAGATTTTGAAGATGCTTCCCACAGTCTTGCACCTATGTCATGTTTAGTATCTTCTGTAGATCCTTCTTTCAGGGGTGCTCTCACAATTTATTTAGTCAATTTCCAATTTGGGAATAGTTAGTCTGTGTCCAATTCCCTAGCATTTTGTTTCAATACCAGTTGTATTGAAACAAAAGTCTCTTGAGTCTATATTTGTACCCATCCATAAACATTTTTGTTGGAATATGTTACTTAAAAAGAAATGTTTTGTTCATAGCATAATTAAATATAGCCAAACAGCTCTCCAAAAATTTTTACCAATTTACTCTTCCAACAAACCATACATGTATGCACATTTTCAGAGCTCTCCACAATAGAGTACTGTAACTTTTTAAAACATTCTTGTCCAGTTTGATAGTTTAATGTGGTAGTTTATTTTCATTTACGACTTCTTTACTTAGAATGAAATTGGATTTTTTCATGTTTTTGTAGGTTTCCTATCATAGTTCATAAATTTTTTAAATAAATCTTTTTAAATTATTGAGAGAAATTTCTGTATGACTTGCAAACACTTTTCTGGTTTATCTTTCACTTATAAATTATGTTTATGGCATTTTGACATATAAAAACTTTGTTTTAATTTGTTATATATAATGAAATATATATACATATATATTTGCAAAACCTACAAATACTTTTCTTTATGCTATCTGGTATTGGTATCCTAAGTAGAAAGGACTTCCATTCCCCAAGGTTATGTAAATGTTCACCTAAGTTTTTATATACTTCAATTTTGTTATTATTTATGTATACAAGGTCTTTGCAAAAGGTATCCAGCATGTACTATGATAAATAGAGACATTTATTGAAGAAGATTCAAGATACAAGAAACATTGTATATTGACAATGATGCCTCAGTCCCCTTCAAAGTAGGAATCTTGGGACCTCACACAGTTCTCCCAATCACCATCAGCTGCCTTGTTGTATTTTCCTGAATCTCATCAGTAGTCTGAAATCTGTTCCCTTTTAAAGGTGATTTTAGTTTTGGGAAAAGCCAGAAGTCCCAGGGCACCAAATCTGAGCTGTAGGGGAGCTGAGTCACCTGGATAATTTGATGTTTTGCAAAAACCTCTGCATGAGTCGTGATGCTTGAGTGGGTGTATTGTTGTGATAAAGTTGCCAATAACGAGTTGCCCATAGCTGCAGCCTTCTGAATCAACTGAATAGTTTCCATGGAGGAATGTTCAAACTTAGTGCAAAATTTGGTGCAGATTTGTTGTTCTACTTGCTCAGTCATTTTGAATGCAACAGCCACACAGTACACATGCTCACTTAATGGGGCGTCTACCTTCCTCACTGATTAGTGCAGTGAAGTCGTCATTATTCATGCATGCACATTCCAGTCCACTCTCCTTGGCTGCCAGGTTACATTGATGTCACCCAACCCATTCTTGTTAGATTAACAATAGCTATACTTTTTCTGGACAGACCCAACTATTTGACCCAATAACATCTGGTGAATAATCCTTTTCTCCACCAATTGCAAATACCATGATAAATATGCCTCAAAACATTGTAAGTTCTTGGATTTGTTCATGGAATTTTAATTTTCTCTTGTTTTTCCATCTCCTACTTGAGGTCAGTTCAACATTACATTGTTTTTTTTAACCCTAACCCAGGGAATAAGTCTTCTCTAAGTGTTCATCTTTCTCAAGAGTTTCATAGCTATTTTCAAACAAGTAATTGTCCAAAATGAACATTACAATAATTTTATTAACTTATAAAAATATTACTCTGAAGACTTCCTTGGAAAGAATCAATATATTTACATTAAGTATTCCCATTGAATAGCATGATATAATTCTCCATTCATTCAGTTGATCTGTTTTTTTCTTTTTGATATTCAGTTAATTTTTTATAAAGTTTCTCTTATAACCTGTGTCATATATTGCCCTATATATAGCTATATACCAAAGAATACATTTACACACATGTTGATGTAAACGACACCATTTTTTATTAATATTTTCCAACTGGCTTTTTGAAACTTTGGAAACCAATAGACTTTGTGTACTTATGTTTTACTCAACTCTTATTAGTTCTAATACTTTAAACTGATTATTTACTTTTTTATCATAAAAATCAAATCATCTACTAGAAATAATCAAGGATCTTTATAAAAATTTGTGTGTTTCCTCTTATCTTCTGAAATAGAGTGAATCTTCCAGAACAATAGTAAATCATACATATTTGCTTATTGTAAGAGAATATTCAAGTTTTATTATTCAGTGTAATGTAAACTGTTGGTATGAGAGATATTCTTTTCCAAGAGTTTTTATTTAGAAAGAATTTCAATTTTATCAAGTGCTATTGTACCATTTATTAGTTACATTTTTTTTTCTTTTGACCTTGTTAATGTGATGAATTATATTAGTGCAGCTTTTTGCATCAAACTTTCCTTTCACTTTGAGAATTAACCATAGTTGTTTATGTTATGTTATTCTTTAATTTACTCTTAGGTTTGTTTGTTTAAAATTTATTATTTTTTATTCTCAAATATATGTGAAACTTGCATCTATTTTTCTCCTTTTCATGCTACATCTTTCAGAATTTGTTATCAGCCCTATGTTATTTGTATGAAATAAATTAAGATAATTTTGTGTGTGCATGCACACACACACACTTCAGAATAGTCTAAATCACATCTGTTTTTTAAAGATTTGATAGAATTTTTATCTTGATCCAGTAACATTGGTAGAAGTACATCTCTGACATGCTTTTGATTTCTTATATAGTAATTGGTATGTTCTCGATTTTTACCTCATTTGGAGTCAATGTTGACCACTTCTGTATTCTGGAAATGAATTCACTAAATGCTTCTTTCTAATTAATATAAATATATCATAACATTCTGATTTTAATTGCCTATCTATCAGAGATTATATCTTTATTTCTAATATTCTTCATTTTGAATATTCTTCGTTTCTTTTTTATTCAGTTTCTTCTTTTATTTAACTGTTTTAAATAATTATATCTTATTTATCAGTTATTTTTTAGATGTGATATAATCTAATTAATAGTAATAGGTACTGAATTTGTTGCATTTCTTTAAAACAGAATGTTTGATCTCAATGGATCAAAGATATCATTTAGTACAAATTTTAAATGTTAGAGATGAGGACATTCAGGCCCAAAGGGTGTGGATTCCTTGTCCAGGGTCAGTCATACATGGAGCCAGGGGCTGTGAGCTGGGATTCCCGCTTTCTAGGCTGAGTACTGTTTCCTTTACTCCATGCTATGAAACACTATAGAAACATCTACATATCACTATGTATAGTATCATGCAATATACTTATTTCTTTTCTCTATAACTTGAAGCAGTACTTGTGATGAAAAAAATCCACATTTTAGCCAATCACAAACTCACTATATAGTTAATGGAGAATCAAAAAGGTATTCGGGAGCCAGGAGGATCAGATATGAACCAAATGTTGGACACTACCACTTATTCAAGGAATAGCAAATCTTGAAGCATGTAGCCACTCAGAAATCTTGACACATGCTGCTGGGAAGAAAGGGATAAAATAATGCTACTCATCTTCAAGGCTGTCAAGTTGACAATCAGTGCTGTGATTCATCTCTGAGGCCTGCTAACTTGGCACTACCTTACAATAGATAAACGTAATCCAAGTGACAGTGTTCAGATCAGAACTGATTTCATTGTTCACTTGTGATAGACACCAGGAGCCTAAGAACTTTTCAACATCTCTTTAAATGGAAGAACTTAGAGGTGACAAAATGCTTTGATTTAAATGTGCAGTGTGTGTGTATGTATGTATGTATATATGTATGTATGTATGTATGTATGTAAAACATATATATACTGCACATTAAAATATATATATTAGCATCTATGTCAGAGAGGAGTCGTATTTTTCAGTGAAATTCATTAATTTATATAATTATATCTACATTTGGCAACTGGAATTTTTTAACTCTTCAGTGTTATGCTCCACAAATTAAAACAGCCAAACAGTTTGAGAGAAACTACAACTAACAGACTGATGTAAATAACACAACTCATTTATATAGTAGAAGATAAAATAAAAAAAGATTGAACCAACATGAGAAAAGGCCTTTCTCAAAAGTTTATACCATGAACAAACTCTCTGTTGCTCTTTGAGAATAGAAAGATATGATGGATCAAAATTTTCTTTTTTGTGAGAATGTATATTCAGTAGCCTAAATATATCCTCCTATTTAAATTAAAAACTGGGAAGTTTTATTTATTTGATCAACAAAGCTTTATTGAGTACTTACTATATGTTAAGCAATGTAGTAGCAAATAGGGATGAGTAAGATATGGTATGTAATAACTCACACTATAAAGAAGAGAGAAGTAACAGATAATTTTATTAAATATGAGGTCTGTCTGGTAAAAAACCAGTCATTTTAAGCAATACAGAGATACCTCAAAAAATTAAAAATGGATCTGCCTTTTGACCCAGTGATCCCACTTCACAGAATGTATCCAAAGGAACCCAAAACACTACTTTGAAGGAATGTGAGCATCCCTATGTTCATCGCAGCATTATTTACAATCACCAAGATATGGAAGCAACCCAAGTGTCTATCAGTAAATGAGTACATAAAACAGCTATGTGACATTTACACAATGGAATATTACTCAGCCATAAATAAGAAGAAAATTTTACCCTCTATGACAGTATAGATGAACCTGGAGAACATTATGCTAAGTGAAATAAGTCAGTCAGAAAAAGACAAATATCATGATTTCATTCATATGTGGAATCTAATGAAAAAACTGAACTAACAAGGAAAATGGGGACAGACTCATAGATATAGAGCAGGATGATAGCTGGGAGAGGGGGAAGGTAGAGGTGAGTGTGGTTGAGCACAAAGGAAAAATGACTCATGGGCATGGACAACAGTGTGGTGTTTGCAGAGGAAAGGGAGTAGAAAGGGACTAAATGGTAATGGGAAAAAATACAATAAAATTTTTTTAAAAGTATAGTATAATGATTTAAAAATCATTATACTATAATGATTAAATGACTAAATATTTGTAAATTACTTAAAATAACACACAGCGTATAGTAAGAACTATATAAGTTTCGGTTAAATTTTTTTAAAAAATATGTACATTACATGTGGATATAGTATATACACATATACCTCTCACCCAGGGTTTCTGCCCTAGCTCCTCCGTCTTCCTGGAAGGCTCTTCCCGCAGAGAGCGGTGCTGTGCACTCTCCCACTTCTCACACATCTTGCTCAGATACCATCTTATCAGATGGAACATTTTTGACCACCTTATCAAAATCTCACCAATCCTGCCACTTTCTTCCCCCCTTATTCTGCTACCTTTTTATTCATTGCATGTTCAACATCTGAAAAACTACATATTTATATATTGGTTAATTGTCTGGACTCCAACAAAAATTGGTTGTTGTTTCAATATTGCACTTTTATTCTTCTGTGTATTTGTTTTAATGCTACAAAATAGATTGCAAGATGCTTGCAGACAGGTATCATAACTTATTATGTGTTATCTTCCATTCAATCTACTGTAGCACTCTGCAAACAATAAGTATTCAGCCAACATTTGTGGAAATGTGCGGCAAGCAGTTGGAGACATGTGCCTAGAAAGGGAAAGGAGCTTGAAGTCAGATATGGCTATTTGGGAGTCATCAAAGTATGCAATTATTCAGATAAGCCAAGACCTAGAAATATCTTTTAATAAAAAAGGTTCTTACCAAGAGGAAATTAGCTACCTCATTGGTCTTCATTAATCTTAGGCTTATTATCAATCCCTGGATTTTCCTTCTGAAGACTGAATATTTTGATGACTGCAGAATATGTCAGGCAGCAGTTCAGAGTTTCAGAACCAATTGCCAGCGGGCAATATTATATCAGGAACTGGAGAAGAAAGGGGAAGGAGAGCAACTGGGATTTTCTTGAGTAAATACAATGTAGAATAATTCAACTGTGAAGAGCACATATGAGACCCCCAGTGCATCTGCATTTGGGGAGAAAATGGAACTTTAAAGATGTGCTTTCATGTGGGAAAAGCCCTTTTTTATTACAAATATACTTCCACTAAGTGGCAGTTTTCATACCAAAATGGTGCTGCATTCGAGCACATCACCTGTCTCCACGTGTCCCATGTGACAGAAGTGTGGAATGTGCAAGCCATTTCTGAGTGCTCTCAATTCTGTGGAGACTTACAGATTATATTATATGGTATTTACGGAAGTAAGTGCTGCTTTAGTTGTTTGGCAAAAACACTTTCAGTATAAGCCTCTCCCATTTCACAAATGCAAAAACTTCCCAGATGAATTTTCAGGGGGTGATGTTAGCTAATAAGTAGTGTTTGTTATCTTTGTTTTGTTTTTGATTTCCCAATAGTATGATTTAAAATTATTTTTGACATGCCATTTATAAAAATTATTTTTGTTTTAGTTTTATTTCAGGAGAATTTTTTAATTTGAGCAAATAATAAATGAACAAGCTTAAACTTCAGATTTCATGAATGTTTAATTCCTTGACAAATTATGATTGTACTTGGGAAATAAAAATTTGCAACAAATTGATGTATATTCACTTGTTATGATGTTTTTTTCATTACATATTTTGTTTTGTGAGATCCAGGAAGTGAGAAACATGCATTCTCTAGTGAGCAAATATTTTTCTATTTTCTTGGGATTTTTCTTCCCTTAGGTGAAACTGTTTTTCGGTATTACTTATTAATATGAACCCGCCCTTTCTCTCCAAGCTTATTTACTAGTGATCCTCACCATTCACTCCCTTTGTTGGTCTCACTTGCCTCCTGATTTCCTCCCGCATGCACCTTACACGTTCCCACCCCTACCTCCTTTCTCATGCCATGCCTCCCCTACTCTTCCTCTCAGCTCATCCAAATCCTGCCCCTTCTTTAGTTCATACCTCAGATTTTGTACCATCAGATTTCCGTTTTGATCAACAATGTTCTACCTGTCCTCTCAGTTTACAGTAATTACCTTCAACTGCATTTTCTTTGATTTCAAGGTGAAACATATATACACAGAAATGTACAAACCATAATTATATATCTCAGTTAATTTTCACAAGGTCAATATAACTTGTAACCATTACCCAGATCAGGAAAGAGAATATTAACAGATCCTCAGAACTAAACTGGTCAGGGTTCTAAAATAAAATGCATGCAGGACCCATGCTTTCTTAATGTAGTTAAGTAAGAACTTGTCTTGAAATAAAAGAAAATTGGACTCACAGAATTGCATTTGAGATATGGTTTATGCAAGAAAGATGATAAAGAATTCCAAATCAGTTTCATACTAAAAACAGTAACAATAAGAAAGTCCTAGACCCTGCACTGTAATGCTAAAAGACTGATTAAAGTGAATTTCATATTTACAAGTAATATGAATTTATACAGTTTCTTAAATACATTTTAAGGCATCTTTTCAAAATGTTTTTCACCACTTTTGACCTCAAAAGTAAATGGTAATTACCAGCAGTGATTATAGGAATGGAAAAATATGTTAAATCTAAGGAAAACTTAGGAAGTTTTATTAGCGAGAACTGGTTCAGTGCTCAGGAAAAAGAGAGAGAGGAAACCTGAAAAACATTCAGATTTCCAGCTTGGACACCTGAGTAGCATCAATAAAGATAAAGAACAAATGAAGGAAAAAGTTGGTGATGGAAAACAAGTGATGTTTGTAGTTCTTAGTTGAGTTTGAATTCTCTATGGGACATCTGAGTATAAGAAGCTAGTACAGCCTTGGGTATAGGTGCTTAAAGTTTGGGAAGCTGCAGATAAAGAATTTGGAGAGTTGGGGATGTCAGTTGTACTTGAAATCATACACATGTAAAAACCAACCAAAGAACATGTAAGTTTAAAGGGTAAATTAAGGAAGATATACTGGCAAAAAAAAGAAGGAAATGAAGCAAAAGTTCATTCTGGTTATTCTCTGTAGTTATAATCTGATAAGTCACTGAAAACATTAAATTAGAGAACCCTAAACCATTGCTTGTAGGGGAAGTACAGGATTAGGTTCCTTCAAGTTTCTAGTCACAATATTTTCATCAACTGGTAAGTATATCCCCTTGTTTTATGTGTATGTCTGTTTAAAAGTAGTTTATTTAGTATATGTTGTTGATTCATTGGCATTGAACTCATGGCCATCAGCACAGTATCTCATGCCTGAAAGAACACATTTTCTTCCTAAGGCACCTCACAGTCTTCTGGCTCTTGGAACATGAGATAGCTCTTTAGGACTATGCTTTGAGGCCATTTTAAGAAGGAAAATCATCAACAAGAAGCACAAGTGCAAAAAGAAAAATATATATGGCACTCAACTGACTGTGAAAAGGACATTTGTTTACAGTATGAGAGCTGAAACAAAAAAGCAGACAATTGTCCTGTATGACCTCATGCCTGTGGAGTGTCTCAAATTTTCCACCAATCTGTGCATGTCTGCAATTGACTGTGAAAGTGCCACCAGTATGATGTGGGAGTTACAAATAAATTTTTGCAAGTAAGCAAATTCACAAGTATGGAATCTGCCAATAACAAGGATTAAGTAGTTAGAAATGTTTCAAGGAGCCATGGTGAATTTATCTGTCCTTAGCTCAGGTAAGAAAAGACAGCTTGTAGTGGATTGA
Source organism: Trachops cirrhosus (assembly GCA_028533065.1). NCBI lineage: Eukaryota > Metazoa > Chordata > Mammalia > Chiroptera > Phyllostomidae > Trachops > Trachops cirrhosus. The sequence continues at coordinate 35,980,772 of CM052540.1, read as the reverse complement.
GGAGTAAGTGCCTAGTGACTCGAAGTGGATAGTGTTTAAGGAATAACTCTAGAAAAATTGAAGGAGAAGGGCTAGAAAACAAGACTTCTTAAAGATAAAAGGAATACACACCCTTTTCCCAACTGGATCAGTGGCACAGGATTAAGCTGATCTTATATATATTTTATACCTATTTGGGAAAGCACGCAGAGGAAAGTAAGCATCTAAGGATTAAGAAATCTACTGACAACTCTATATGCAGTGTTTGCAAGCAGCCTAGGAAGGAAGATCCCATTGGTGTTAGGAAGATGCCCATAAAAGAATCCACACTTCTGGGTTCAAGGGAGGAGTTTGTGACAAGGACGGTACACAGAGGTGCTTCTGAATGATGACAGGAAGCTGTTTGCAGACGTGAGTGGTTAGTCAGGTGGCAGCTTGATTACATTTTGGCATTTCATGTGTACATGTTATGAACTTTCTCATGCTTTCTAATAAACTAGTTTATAAAATTAAAAAAAATAGATGCCCATGAAAGAACACAGTAGAATTTTTATTTATTTTACTTTTTTTAATTTTAGTTTATTCAGTACAGTTTCTATCCTTTATTCCCATTCCAGCCTGCCCACCCATTCCTCCCCTCCTCCCTCCCATTTCCAACCCCCTTAGTTTTGTCCATGTGTCCTCTATATTTG
>CM052540.1:35968985-35980001 GCA_028533065.1 Trachops cirrhosus | reverse complement strand
TCTTCAGAAAACTAAAAATGGACCTGCCCTTTGATCCAGCAATCCCACTGCTGGGACTATATCCTAAGAACCCTGAAACACCAATCCAAAAGAACCTATGCACTCCAATGTTCATAGCAGCACAATTTACAATAGCTAAGTGCTGGAAGCAACCTAGGTGCCCATCAGTGGATGAATGGATCAAAAAACTATGGTACATTTACACAATGGAATACTACGCAGCTAAAAGAAAGAAGGAGCTCATACCCTTTGTGACAGCATGGATGGAGCGGGAAAGCATTATGCTAAGTGAAATAAGCCAGGCAGTGAAAGACAAATACCATATGATCTCACCTTTAGAAAGAACACAGTAGAATTTGACACATTCTCCTCTGTTGTAAATTCCCAGCCTCTCACCCTAACTGCAACATTAGCTGACTCAGGAGAGGAAAGTGGTTCCCAAATGAATATTATTCTTTGGGATTCACAAAGTGAGGTCTGCTCAAACTTAATTGTAACCATAAATGTTTCTAGCATTTAAAAAGTACAAATAAAACATCAAACACTGAAGAGGCTGTGTTTTCTAAAACTCTGTATAATGTTAAGAAAAAATTTTAATTGAAAAATGATATGTCCTTAATCTGTTCTTTTAAAGGCTCACTAGACATACCCTGTTACATATAAACAATTTCAATAAAATGAAAGGAAAAAAATTCTTCAATTTGTAGAATGGCTATTAAGTCTACAAAGATAATTACTATAAAAGAAGGCAGATTTTTTCAACTTTTTTTCCTACATAATCTCTAAATTTGTATTTTATATGAGGAAAACCACAATTTATTAGAAAGACCTCTATGAAATAGTTTATACAGTATTATTTATATGTTCATCATTTCTATTACATTCTTAGGGGAAAACCTGAATAGCCAGAATAAAAGGAGATATTTAAAAGCAACAGAAAGAAATTGACTATGTACACATTCTTTGAAAATTTTGGTCAGTATCAGGTAAAATACTTTTCAGCAAACAAAATAATGACCCATGAAGCCCTCATTATAATAAATGTCATAGTAAGAAGGCCCAGTGTAGAGTTTAGCTTGAACATGACTAAGTTCCTCCCAGGCTGACATGCAATTAGCCCCCTCTCCCGGATAAAACCATAAACTCTGGTCAGACAGTAAAATCCAACTATCTGAATGCACTGCAGAGTGAACAACTATACAGCTTCTGATGGAAGTCAACAATTAAAAGCAGGGACCTGCATGGGGTGTGTTTCCCATTTTTTTCAGCTTTTAGCCTTGAAGTAAGGTGCAATTATCACCAGGTGGGGCAGCTGAAACTTCAATATAAAGCTGGCAGGTTTTTTTCTGGCCTAAGAAACCAGAGGACAGAATTCAAGGCAACTATATCATTGGCAAATGAAGGGTATCCTGGAGAAGCCTGAGAGATGAAACCCCACATTCTATGTATAAATCTGACCATATATTTACCTAAACCCTTAAGCATGCATATGCAGGACAAACTCAGTAAAGTCCAGGTAAGAATAAAAGAACTGGACTGATACATTTGAGCTCTCCACAAGACAGCAGTTTAAATCCAAACAACTTAATTGTCTGCTAAAACAAAAATATCAACACTCTTGAAAGACATAATGAGAACTAGAGTGTCCACACCTAACATTCCCAGTATACAGGATAAAATATAAAATTACATAATATATGAAGAACCAGGAAAATATTGTCCATTCTTAAGAGAAAATACTATCAACAAAAGTCAATCCAGATATGTTCTAGATGTTGGAATTAATGGGCAATGATTTGCAATAGACCAGCAATTATTATAACTATGTTCAAGAATTTGAAGAAAAATATGTTCACAATAAGTGAAAAAATAGAAAATCTAAGCAGAGGAATAGAAACCATAAAAAAGAAATAAAATGTAAACCCTAGAATTAAAAAAATACATTTTTATATATTTTTGAGATAAAAATTTACTGAATGTGCTCAAGAAAGAATGGAGAAGACAAAGGAAAGAGTCACTGAACTTAAAAATGAAGACATCTGTACTTGAACAATAATAAAAAATGTGAAAAAAGTAAATCATCTCCCTGAATAAGAAAACAAAAATAGATCAATAGACATTATCCAACTTAAGAAGAGAAAGCATGAGTAACTGTAGTAGGTATTTATTTATCAAACACAATTCCTTTTTCTCCTTGGCCTGATGCCAGACTGTATTTCCGAGCTTCCATGCTGTTAGACTTAAACATATGATCATGTTGTTGCTGATGTAATGCAGCTGGAAGTGAGGTCCATTGCTTTCAGTGATGAACCACATACACATTCCATATCTCTCACCACACTCTCTCTTCAATCTACCAGCTGAAGGCAACTACCTAGGGTGGATCACAGGAGCTATGCACTGAAGGTGGCACTATCTCCACTCCTGAATGCTTAGTGGACCACAGCCATCTTCTCCAACCCACCACATTGGCAAGAAATAACTTTTATGGTGCTATGGTCCTGAGATATTTAGGTTGTTTTTTTCCAGCACATATTGTTACCATACTAGAACAGTAACTGTTATTACCTTTGATGTCATTCACTATAATGACTTTATGCTTTGTCTTCAGCATTCTTTCAGTCTAGTCTTCATGTTAGGAATGAAAGACCTTCTAAATAGTTCTTCTTGGACTAATACTTTCTTCCTAGACTAATCATAAATAATAATAGTTAATTTAAAAAACATTTAAATAGATTTTACAATTTAAAACTTTCTTTTGCCAAATTAACTCACTTGTATTAACAATAATCCCTTGATATAAGCATGGAAGTTGTTAATTTTTTACATTTCCTAGAATGCCAAAAAAGAAAGAAGGAGGGAAGGAAAGAAGGCAGGAAGGCAGGAAGGCAGGAAGGCAGGAAGGAAGGAAGGAAGGAAGGAAGGAAACAGAAGTTTAGAGAAACTTAACACACAGGCTGAAGATGATATAATTTCCATATAAGACAGACAGGACTCTCATACAGGTCCACCTAGTAGCTGCTTAAAGATGAATTTGCCTACTTAACTCCTTGTTGCATCTAAAAGTGGAATTCAAATCCCAACTTCATTATATACTCTCCTCTTTAAAAACCATACAACCTATAAGAATAGATTTTATCAGTTTTCTCTGGGGCATCTATACCAATACACTAGTATGAAAAGTTGAAAACTTCCATAGAGACGGCCCACAGGCCACCAAGTGTCTGGTCGAAATGCTTCGTTGTCCGAACTGACAGTTTTCAGACGCACACAAGTCCAGTACTCTGGTTCTGTGACCTTTCTCCATCTTCCATTGCTCCCAAGCAAGTGCTCTCACAAGAGTGATCCTGAGGTTTTTTTGGAGGTGTGAGAATTTCTCATCAGCAATGAACCTTGTTGGTGTGAGTCTGGTTAAAACCTACTCTTCGTCTATTTGCTTGTCAAATTGGGAGGGGGAGGAAGAGAGAGGTAAGAAATGTTGTTTTATTGTTTTTATTTCATAGTAAGAAGAGGTATAACCTTGCTGAGAGGGTGACAAATTCAGTTATAGTCAACCAGTACTTGACAGGTTTTATCAGAAAACCAAACAAGGAAAGAGTATGTACGCCTGCCACCAGCTGTCACAGTATTGAACAATGAATGTTTGATGAAGCCGACCTGCAAATACACACATCTCTGTGGATGTCGGCTTTAAGTAGCAACGAGCTGACAAAATTAACAAGAAAAGGCCTTGGTAGAGGATATCTAAAGAAAAGAAAACAAAACCAAGGAAAAGGGACCCGAAAATCCCCCAGTTCCCTTATTTGTTTAGATGCGTATTAAAAGAGACTCCGTGCAAGGTGGAATTTGAAATGCAGTTGCAGCTTTGTTAAGATAAATGCATGCTCCTCATCTCAGCACATATTGAAAATACAGTTTGGATAAGTGTCAGATTTTCCAAATTAGTTGTGCTACGGAAAACGGAAGCTGCTGTGCGGGAAACCTGAGGGTGCGGTTGTGCTTCGGAGGCAGCTCCTGGCTTCTTGCTGACAGGACAGGGGAAGGAGAGTTCGCCTTTTTGGCACAGAGGAAGGGGCTCGCCCGACTGCCCTACATTACACGGACCAGCCCCAGATTCGGTTATCCATTTCAAAATCACTTTTTCCTGAGGCCTGAAGAGGAACACAAATTCTCTTTGAGCCAACAAAAATACCTCTAGCTAAAGATTTCTATTTTTTACTTTGACCTCTTCCCTCCCAAGGCAAAATCTGTGGTATTGCCTGCCTTTAAGAAAAAATGCCACATGATAATTTGAAGTTGCTATACAGTAAATTCAATTTCTCTCAGAAGCTTATGAAAGTACTTCAGATTAGAGCGTAATCAAATTGGTATTTATTATTTAATAATCAAAATATTATTAAAATGATTTTTCAGGTAAACCAAAAATACTTTTCCCATCTTTATCCACCACCTCCCAAGTATTTTCATTGTACTGTTTTGATACACTAGTCCTCACTTAATGTAGCAGGCAGACGGATTTCTGGAAACTGCATCTTTAAGTGAAATAAGGTATAACAAAACCAATTTTATCATAGACTAATTGATATAAACAAGAGTTAAGATCCTATGGCATATTTTTGGTCACAAAAACCTCACCAGCCTCTAAAGACCCCACTTTTAATATTAAACATTGAAATAAATGTGATTTATACATATTTTTAAGGAAGATGAATAAAAACAAGTAAGATAATGATTTCCCAACCCACTTCCTGCAGTTCAAAGTCATGGGTGGTAGAAACACCTCCCGGCAGCTCAGTGCACATGACAGACCCCACGCTGGACAGGAGGTCCTTCCACAGCAGGGCGCTCTCACACACACCTGCACTCACTCAGATCAGCACAAGGCAGACATGCCAACTCACCTCATGGGCACATCTTAGGACTTTGGAGGAAACCAGAGTCCCCAGAGAAAACCCATTCAGACATGGAAGGAACATGAAAACGCCACAAAGACAGTAGCCCCAGCTAGGAATAGACAGTTTTTTCTCATCAATCTTATAATGAAACAACATTGAACAAAACAACAGTATTCAAAGACTTGTTGTACTGGTATTACTAAGCTCAAGTCTCATCTTGACTTGTATTACTTCTGTATGTTTAATTGTGGGTTCCCTGACAACAAGGATCCGATCTTATTTAATCCTGATTCCTCTCCATCTGCAGCCAATACCAACCACTGCTCATAGCAGGTCTCAGTGAGTGATGATGGAATTGAATGTAAACCCAGAAATGTTCAACAGATTCAGTTGAACCACCCTGTAGCCATCCCAGACAGAATCCTATAGTTCCTACATTATTACTCATTTTTTTCATTCTTCCTTGGCAAAGCAGAGGAATAAACCTACTAACTATGGAAGAAAAACATAAAACATTATATCCCATGCTTTTCATGCAGCCAACTGAAGTAAGGAGAACACTCAGGAAGGAAATTTCACATCCATATCCCCAGATACGGGCCTTAATAAATGTAATACACCATAATTAAACTATCTTTCAACCCAATAATGAATTTTCGCATGTGCAGTATTCTTGTGAACTTTCATTCTGTTCGTACATTTTTTTAGCTCATTTCATGATAACATCTAGTATTTTATGGCAAATAGAGTGGTGTTATAAATATAAATTATGTGTTCTGTCAGTCTGGAAAAGCCACAAATATCTGTAGGGGTTTTTGCCTCTTATCTCTGCTTCTCCAACTTTTTCCAATCCATACTGAGTTAAAATTTTTGAAGATTTTTTTAAAAATCAGTTCTATTATTTATCTATTCCCAGAGTGGCAAATAAGGTTTAATCTTTGCAACAGAGATATAGAGATGAAAATGTCTATGATGGATTCTATAAGTAAGGAATGTCTGTAAAACTAAATTACCCTTCATGCTGCATAGATGTGGGATTCATATGCACACAAAAGGGCAATAATTGACTGGAGTTTGATAATTTGCTATTAAAAGCATGAAGGAAGGAGAGACTGGTGGAAATGAATGTATTCATATAAACAAATGTTAGGACAAAATTACACAAAGAAAATCATATATCCTATGGAGATTAGTGAAAAGAAACAGAAGTAAGGATTAACCTCTGTGTGTGTGTGTGTGTGTGTGTGTGTGTGTGTGTAGCAGCATGTATGGATTCATGCAATCATGATAGAAAATATAACCTAAAGAGAGATCTCACAATTGTTTGCTCATTAATAAAACACCCAAAGACAGCTGCCACAAAAATTATTTGAGTGGAACAGACTAAACTAGTAAGAAACCCTAAGAACTGACTTGAAGGATTCATGAATGTTCACTGCTGTTACAGCTTGTGTGTTAAGAGAGGAAGTGGCCTCCTTGGTGACAGGACTTTAAAAGCACAAGGTAGGGACATGTTCCCTAAAGGCCACCTCACCTAAATCATACATACCACTAGAAATCCATCTCCTAAGACTAGAAAGAAACAATCAATAATTTTTACTGAATGGTGGAAATCCATGTGACTCTTTTTCTTTATATAGCTTCTTAAATTATTTTGGATCCCCTGTTAATTTAACCATGATAATAAAATATTTTAGGAAAACAGTTGTTGAAAAGTGTAACTGTGCCAAATAACTCTGCAGTCCCAAGTGTGTGTGGCATAGTGGTTAAAACACAGTTGACTAATAATAAATAATATGCACTGGACAAAAATATCTATTTCGTTTGGGATATTTTCTCAAGGAGTTGTCAGGTCAGACTTCCTTAAAGTAAGGAATGACATGTTTTCAGCAGTTCTCAGAACCCTGCTTTGGGAGATGTCTGAGTCATCTTGTCCCCAAACCTACTGGCATGCATGGTGTTCACATTTGAAAGGTGAGCAGGGATACGCAGGGATTACCAAGAAGAAGATTGGGCAGGGGAAATCCACTAAGACCATTCTGCTGTCATCAGACTGTTGTCCACATTATAAAAACAACCAAAAAGAGTGGTTCTCAAACCACATTCCACTGAGTCATGGGGTCCATTGTTGATTTATCAAGAACTGTTAGGAAGGAAAAGGGACAGGCATTCCTAGTGGGTAGTCTCTAGGCTTCTCTCTTCAGTGTCAATCAGAGCAATTCAGTTTCGATCAATCACATACTTTCAATCAATTTACATAATATTTCACTTACAAGAATTCCACTGCTGACAGAAAAGAGAGAAGGAGAAAAGAAGGAAGGAAGGAAGGAAGGAAGGAAGGAAGGAAGGAAGGAAGGAAGGAAGGAAGGAAGGAAGGAAGGAAGGAAAAGGAAAGGAAAGGAAAGGAAAGGAAAGGAAAGGAAAGGAAAGGAAAGGAAAGGAAAGGAAAGGAAAGGAAAGGAAAGGAAAGGAAAGGAAAGGAAAGGAAAGGAGGGAGAGACAGAGGGAGAGAGGACAGAAAAGAATTACAAAGAAAGAACTTCATTGGTTTCTAGTCATGGTCCTGGAAAAAATTTCCATTCCTAAATGCAAATCATCTTAAAGGCTATAAAAGGGAAAAGACTGTCTACTTTGTGAACTGATAACAAAACCTCTGAACCATTATGCAAATCTAGAGAAAAGAATGGTTTATAAACATTGGTTTTTCAGTCCATCAGGGCTACAGGACCCTGCGTTGCCAAGAGACACCTCAGTGCTGAAATGAAATAAGAAGACCCATGTTTACATTAACATCCCCATTTGATTCACTGTTTGATTAAGACAGAGAGAGAAGAATCAACCTGCCCAGTGTCCTGATTGGAAAGGACATCACCCGCCAAGAAGCTGTGCACACGGTCCCCGACAGAAAATAAAGCTGCATTTCATGCCCCGAGTCCCCCTCCCTCACTCTCCTCCACACAGCAGCTCCAGTGGCCTCTGTGACCCCACCATTAGAGCCTGATACTAAGAAAGAGACTGAGAAACCTCTGGACCAATGCAAGGATTTCTGAGAAAGCTATACAGAGCCCTGAAAACAGGATAGGTTTTACAGTCTGACAGGAATACAGTTGTAAAAATCAGTTTATTTTCACAGGAAATTGAACCAGAAGTTCTCATTTGCCATGAAGTCTGCCACCTATTAACTTCATCTGCCATAGATTTAATTACTTTTATGGAGAGAGAACCAGAGAGTGCTATCGCTGAATGCCTTGAGAACATGAGGATAGTGTTTTTATATGCCTGTTCCACCCTTATTCTTTTGAGGAAAAAGAGGCCAGAAGATGTATATGCAAATGACAGTATTGTGTATTGCTGATTTAATGCGACAGACATGTGGATGATTTGCAATTGGTTGGGGGAGGGGAGGGGACTTTGTGGAGTGATGTTTCTAATAAGTGGTAAAGCACCAATATTTATAAATAGTTAATTTGGTTGTTATGAATTAGATAAAATTCAAAGTCATTCCTATAGTAGCATTGATCTTCCTCCCCTGCACCTCAGACTTCTGGAGGGAGAGTGAAATAGGTGGCCATACAGGTAACCAGCAGGTCATTGAGGAGAGACCCTATCCCTACCTTTACTCTGTCATCCTTGCAAGAACCTCTGTGGGAAGCTATTTGAAATGTAGTGCTAGTAAGTTTGTATTTATTTCACCAAACTGTCTATCAAAATTTTAGTATAAGAGTGTGTTACACCTATAAAAATCCTGTGTATCATGGTTGAAAGAACTGAGGACCTCTGATCAGTAAGAATATGTACTTTCCTTGACTTTACATCAGTTCCTGAATTGAATGGCTTTAAATAATCCCTGGGGAGATTTTAAATGGGTTAAAACATGTGGAACACTCAGATCAGTGGCCAATACTATATTTATGGTGGTTGTTGGTAGGTCCTTAATAAGATTAGGCCTGAAGTTTGGAAAGTGCTGATAACACTTGTTTCTTTCCAATATTTGTTCTGATATGAAAGGAATACCTTTGCACTCTCTAATCTGTTTTAAAAGCTCTAACAGGCAATAAACCAGAATCAGGAGGAAATTATTAACAAGTGCACTGCCCTTTTATCTGTTCTCTAAATTAGTCTGCCACTGATTGCAGTCTTCCCTGTAGTCCGACTTTCTTCCTTTTCCTCAGATCACTTGAGGTTTCTTCCTCCTTCTGAATTCACTTCTACAAACATTTGTTGACAACTTAATCTGCGCCAGAAATTGCGCTAAATAAGCTCAAACACGTAAACACTACTTCTCATTTTAAAAATGTGTTCCTTTGGCCCTGGATGGTGTGGCTCAGTGGATTGAGTGCCAGCCTGCAAACCAAAGGGTCACCAGTTCAATTCCCAGTCAGGGCACATGCCTGGGTTGTGGATCAGGTCCCCAGTGGTGGGTGCATGAGAGGCAACCACACATTGATGTTTCTCTCCCTCTCTTTCTCCTTCCTTTCCCTTCTCTCTATGAAATAAATAAATAAAATTTTAAAAAAATTTTAAAAATTGTTCCTTTGTATTTTATGTTATTCAGCTATAATAACCTCTTCTCTTCTTTTAGTTTTTCTCTTTTTTCAAAGTCATCTACAAAATTCATAGCCACTTTCCATATAAGATTTGAACTCATAGTCTTCCTCTCCATCCTCAACTCTTAATACCCAATGTGCCCTTCAGTTCCTAATGGACAGCCCTTTTCTTAATGGCCTAATATTTTGATTCTCTCTTGACTTTTTCAATTTCAATGAGCTCCCTCTTCACCCCACACATTCACCCTCTCTCCAGTCACCAACACCCATGACCCCACACACCTTGGACCTTTTTATTGTCGACTGTTCTACAACAGAAATAACTATTTTAAATATCCTACCCCTGACCACCACTACCAATCATTCCACTCTTTTTACTCACTCACCACAGATATTCAGAACTTATTGAGATCTGAAGTCTTTGGACACCACCTCTTGTCCCCTTACAGCTCTTTGTTAATTTCCATCCCTCTCCAGCCCAAGCTCCGTGATCTACCACCTCCATGATGCCCTGAATAGTCCAAATTCCTCTATCTTAATGGCCTTCCAATACATGAGAACAAGCAAGCACCCACTTAGGAATGCCTGGCAAAAACACTATCTCCTTCCATCCACGTGCACTTTTTCAGCACAAATAGAAGCTAAGAAAATGGACTTTGGAGTCAGCCACACCTGAGTTAAAATCCCATTGTCTACTGCCTATCTATTTGATCTGGGTCAAGGCACATATTTAGCCAGTGCCTTCATTTCCTTATCTTTAAACTGGGTGTGGATATAACAACATCTTCCCTACAGGTTCATTGTGGGGAGTCTATGAAATGTTGGTAATAAAATGCTTAACACTGTACCTCCTGTTGTTAGTCATCAGTATTTTTTCTTTTATTCCAAGACCTTCTTTGATGTAGATTTTCACCAAAGCTCACTAAAATAAAATCAGTGGGGACAGGGCCCCATCAGAGAGGAGCATTACTTTGATGATGCCTAGCTCATCATTGTTGGAGGGACTAATGTGTGCGATCTTCCTTCAGGCTCTGGCTCCACACCTACTAAGAAGTGTGGAAAAAGATATGATTTCACTGAGCATGAACAAAATTTGAAGATGCTTCATGGCATTTAATTACTTCAGTGCATGTTGGAACTTGCGTGGTCATGAGGTAGAGAAGAAAGCTAATGCTGTGAAAAAAAATCCAGCAGACATACATTTTAGTTTGTTCATCATTAAAAGGTAGGATAGTTACGTTTTCTGACAGTTCACAGAGACAGTTTTCAACTGCTCAGAAATAAGGTAGATAATAAAACTGCCTACTATAATTTCAGAGAGGTTTCTACTCTTCTCCCTTTATGGTACCTGAAATTCTATTGTTTGAACTTGTTTTCTGGTTCTTATTAAAACATAAATGTCCACTGGGGGAATAAGTACTTTAAGCCAGAGGTCCCCAACCCTTGAGGCCTTGGACTGGTACCAGTCCATGGCCTGTTGGGAACCCAGGCACACAGCAGGAAGATGAACATATACTATTCTCATCCCTGCCTGAGCTCTGCTTCCTACCCCCCCACCCCACCCCCAACCATGG
>CM052540.1:35851324-35968885 GCA_028533065.1 Trachops cirrhosus | reverse complement strand
TAAATTCCTGAAAGTCTGAAGACAAAACCTACTCAAGGGAAAGACGATTTTAACCCAGGAGACTGAAATGCAATAAGCATTCACTTTGCACACTTCATCCCTGTATCAAGTAGCAAGCCCACTTAGAGGCAACAGATAGAACATTTTTAACAAATGAGACATGCTTAATCTCAGCCTAAAGGTGCATCATTTTGAGAATGTCTGCAGAAAAGTTCCTGAAGCATTTTGGATTCCTAGAGAATTAAAAATAATTTGATAGATAGATAGATAGATAGATAGATAGATAGATACTTTTCCATTTAAAAAATAGACTTTTTTTTTTAGCCTATTGGGCTGGGAATTTAATAACTAATATTTTATACAGTATTAATACTCAGACAGTTTGTTTACTCATTGTTATTTCATTGCAAACTTTACAATGACAATCTCAGCAATACTCTTTGGCTAAAGTTTATTAAATGAAGGCGTTATCTGTCTGAGCTTGCCTCATTATACTACAAAATAAAGTTATTGCAAAATCAGAGTCAAAATATTTCTGACATTTAGATTTTTTGTTGCCTTAGTATTCCCTGTCTTAATCATATAACTTTTTATATATGAGCCTAAATATGTTTTAATACAAGGCTGTTCTCCTAAAATACTCAAGTGGTACCCCCCATACAAAGTGACATCTGTAGCAGGGGGAAGGCCAAATTTGAAGTCAAATTATTTGTATGCATTTCCCCCTGGAGCAAGTTTCATGTATGATTCTGTGCTTCACTTTCCTCTCTATGAAATGACAATAATAACAACAGTTACCTGCGAGCACTGTGAGGCATTGTGTTGTGAGGATTAAGTGAGACAATGCCTGTATCTGAGCTTTGTAAAGTCAAGTACCCTGTGTTTTATAGTTTTATGAATGTTTTATACATTATGTAGAGATCTATAAAAAGCATAGGTCAGGCTCTATGTACAGGCATGAAACTTGTCACTAAATTCTTTGTAAAAAACATAATCTCCACATGTTTAAAAAACAAAACATGGTCACAGAATTCTCTATGTCCACATTTAAAACACAGCCATTAAATAATTCTTTATATACATGTATAAAACATTTGTAAAACCAAAAGTGAAATTTAAAAAATGGCTGCTTCAGCCCTCAATTCCTCAAATAAAATATCCTGCATCAGCTGCATGGCCCACAGAGCTTATCACTGGCTGATTCACTACGATAAGGTCAACTACAGTCTCTAAAGACTTATATGCACTATAGCACACACAGTGCACTTACGCAGTGACATATGTCAGAGTGCACATGCTGCCTCTTGAGAGGGGATCTTCCCATCATCCATTCCAAAGAACCACCAGCCTGCTAATCGCTCTGTGTGCTAAATCTGTTCTGTTGGCCCCATAACACTTAATATAATTGGAAATACCATTATTGTTTTATGTGTGCATTATATGCCCCTACAATTTCCCCTATCCCTATCTCCACACAAATATACAAAACATGAAAGTAAATTCCTAAAGTGTAGGAATTTACTGATTCGCTGTTATATTTATAGCACCTGGAACAGTGCATGGAATCATATTTAACATATCGGCAACAAATAAATGAACACTGAATAATTCTTTATGTAAAATATATTGAACAACTAGCCACATCTAAACAATAACATCTACATGTGACACTGAGTACATGTTTATCTCCATCAGTTCTGTTCTTTTATCTCGATCAGATCTGTTGACATCATGCAGTGTATCTTTCTTCTAGAACTTTGAAAGTACTGGATTAATGACTCTACTTCTGACCCTGATTTCTCCCTGACAAGCCATGCATTGGGTCTTGAAGTATTGAGGCCATTTCCCCTGAGCTGTGGAAATATGAGCTAACAGATTGTGAACTGCCAAAAATGTCCTTCCAGCTCAGTCAGAACACCGTCAGTGACAGTAATGTTGACAGTTTTTACTTCAGAAAATATAGGTATAATGTGATTTCAGCTATTCATCTCCTCAGGTTGATGAGTGGAAATCTGAGTACTGTTTTTAGACACTGGGTGAGGAATCTACAGTCATCCACTTTTTCCTCCTCGGGACAAGGCTGCCATCACACTGTCACATCTTAAGAATTTTCCAGTACAAGAAGAACACACAAGTTTTTGTTAGCTTACTTCTAGACTGGCTTTAGGGTACGAAAGTATCAAGAATTTATGTTCAATTGCTTACACCCACTCCTTTTATTTCTTCCGCATCATGGCTTTGAAAGCACCTTTAAGTACATGAATTTTTATCACGGTTTAAAGTAAGGTTTGGCAATCTTGTCAAAACAATGTATTTATCCCACTATTTTTTTCTGAGATAACCAGAACTGCTAAGATACTACTAGTGGCTTGGACACCAAATAGTAAGTCACCCCTAAATATTTTAAAACAAAATATAACAGGCGATCTGTAAATAGTAGATTGCCTTTAACTTGCAGTGTGAGGAGATAAGGGTAAAGATAAGGAATGGGTATTCATATTACATGAACAAGAATAAAGATACTGTGTGGTTTGTAAGGATACTATTGGCAGGTTGTTGTTCTAATAAATTATTAGGAGAAATCTCCTTGTAGAAGTGACATTCAGCTCAGCTTTGATGCAAGCATTAAATATACTAATCCTTGGATGATAACATAAAACTTGGTGCATATGATGGTTAATTTTACATGTTGACTTGACAGGGGCTCAGGATGCCCAGGTATCTGGTTAAACATTAGCCCAGGTATTTGTGTGAGAGTGCTGCCAGGTGAGATTGTCATTTGGATTTGTAGACTGAGGGAAACAAGTTGCCTTCCTCAGTGTGGGTGGCCATGCCAATCTGTTGAAGGCCTGAATACAGCTGACAGGCCGAGGCAGGTAAACTTCACTCTCTTTGCCCGTCTTTGGACTGGGACCTTAGTGTTCTCCTGCACTTGGACAGGAACTTACACCATCAGTTGTCCTGGTTCTCAGGCCTTCCTGGTTGGACTAGAACTAAACTACTGGCTCTCCTGTAGCTAGTAGATTGAGGACCTTCTCAGCTTTCATAACTGTATGAGACAATTTCTTATAATACATCTATTTATTTATCTATCTATATCTATCTATCCATTTATCTACCTATCTATACACTGAAAGAGAAAGAAGAGCAAGAAGGAGTTCTGTTATTGATTCAGCTTCTCTAGAGAATGCTGATTAACATGGTGTATATATAAAACAATATATCTTTCACAATCACAGTCATATATCTTTAAAAGAGTTTCTTGTAGCCTAGAACACAATTTTTTATTCCAATTTTTAAGTAGCTGAATAAAGTTGGTTATTTTACCTTTCTTTTATTCAAAATCACCTAACAGCAACAAGAACATTAAGAAAAAAATAAATAATTCAAACTCAACCTTGCCAAATTTTGGAGGCATCTATAAACCTAAAATTACACATTCAAGGAAGTGCTAACAAATGAACTGAAGTTTCAACAGGGGCACCACAGGGAGAGGAGACCTATGTGTGCAGACCTCAGAGACAACCCCAAGAAACAGATCTCCAAATTGCTGCCCCAAACAAAGAGGTAAAATTAAAAGTCCCTTATCTGGAACAATGAGGTGATAATAACTTTCCTGGAACAAAAGTAGCACTAAGTTTCCAGAAACACTCTGGCCAGTCATATTTGCAGGACACATTTTGTTTGTGAGGCTAGAAGGGAAGAAAAACCTGGCACTCTGAATAGTTCTGCAGTGTTGCACTGCAGTGTTGGACAAGTGAAGTCTAAAAGGAATTGCTCATTCTCACAGCGCCCCACTTCTTTAAATGGTTTTCTGATAGCCTAGGACCTGATTTTTATTCTTCTCACCACATGAAACTCCAGTTAACATACCTTTCTCAAAAATAAGTAATAGCCAAAAATTATCAAGCACAGGAATTATACAACTATGCTATCAGGGAAAAATGAAGACAGTAATGGAAAAAATTGAAAAATATTTAAAAACACTTCAGAGAGACTGCAATGAATACATGAAAAGTTCAACTGAATAGATCAACAGGAATGTTTTAAAACTATACATAACACAAGAATATAAAGGATATGTTATGTTCTAAAATCGGTGATGATAGAGCTAAAGACAGAAAAATCATGAGCAGGCAGAGCTCAAGAAATAAAAAAAATTACATGAAAGAAAACTAAGGAGTATAAGTGAGAATAGACATTTCTGAATACACATTAAGAAATATGGGGATTAAGATTTGAAGAAGGCAAACTGAGTAATATAGAAATGAATAAAGAATTAAAGGAAACCATAGAGAAAATTATAGGTATGGAACTCTCTAAAAGTTGAGGTCCTTGGACCAACATTCAGGAATCAAGTAGCATCCATTGTGACTGGCTGGGTGAGGACTGTTAGAAACCATTTTTAATGTTTGCTCTTGAAATTTTGGAAAACAGAAGAAAAAAATTGGTCTTGCAGTAGAAACTTCAAGATTCACCCTTTAAATTTATCATGAGATTTGTAGTCTCATAACTCCCAAAGACTTGAAGAAGTTACCTCCACTTTTTAAAACCTTTTTTCTCAAAGAACTCTTTCCTCAACATTTCAGTAGTTACTTAATAGTTACATAAAAGTAGGCAATGTTCAAAACTTCAGGCAACTTCAAAAAGCCTTGTATTCATTTCTCCCTCACCATATATGCTGACCTTCTGACTCTGCTGAGGACAGTGGCTGGATTTTAACTGACCATTTCTCTTTACAAAAGAATCTGCATTGGAAGGGCCCTTTTTGGGAGTCTCACCAATGAAAAGGAAAGAACAAAGCTTCCATGAAAGAAAACAGAACAACCTGTAATCTTTCTTAATGCTTTTCCTTACCTTCATTATGCTCACATGCAGAATGAATGCAAGACAGAATGTCCAACACTGTCTAGTCTAGCTTTGGGAAGCAGTGGTTATTTAAGTTGTTTTAAACAAACACCAGGCTATCAAACTTTGTGCACTGGATGAGGAATATTGATCTTTCACACTTGGTTCTTTTTACTGGCGTTAAATATCACAGATCCTTTAAATTGAATAAGACATCATCAATGTTGAAAGGAATATCCCCTTTGCTATATTTATAAATGGAGGAAAAAGATCTATCCCTAAAAGTGAATATTGACACAATTTCTTGGCAAAGAATCATCTGATTGCTATTGTAAAATGTCTGTTGAGGGAATGAGGCTACACATTAACAACCAATAATTCTACATCTCCATTTTATAGTGTTTCAATACAGATGAACAGAAAAGCATATCATTATAAATAAATATCCAAAAGGTTAAATAATCTCAAGGAATCAAGAGAGATGATTATATGCTATCCACTTGCTAATAGAAAATATCATAATGTATTACAATAGCTATTTTTCTCCCATAAGATTTTTGCTTTACCAAACATCCTTCAAATATTAGTCCTCTCTCATATAATTTCAAATTTAAAAATATGTAATGAAGACCCGCATGCATTACTCACACGCATACCTACAAACACAGCCTTTCCATTCCCAACTCAAAATATAGGCAGTCAGTTCTTACAACACCACCTGGGAAGGCTTCATCATCATGGGGAGACTTGGGCTGGCTTTCCCCTCTCCTGCCATCATCAATCACAAGCTCAAACTTATTTTAAAATTAGCCTCTGCCAAACATAATTAGAAGAAGTAAATCCACTGGGGAAAAAATAAAGATATTCAGTAAACTCTCCATAATCCATGGGGTTAGACTGGGGCAATAAGAAAATAGGCACCAAAACGCTGATGCAGAAAAGAGTTATGACACATGAATTAAAACCAGGTCTCCGTAATAATGGTCTCTCCCCTGGAAATCTAGATACTTGTTTGTGTATTAATTACGGCCTTGTCATCTTTGACAGCCATTGAGTAGTTAAGCCTTCCTTTGTGTAGGCACTCACTGATTTGATTGTCAAACATAAAATTTATTTTTGAAATTATATATGTTTCATAGAGAAGGAACAATGACAGTGACACTATCTGTTAAAACTGAGTATGACACTGACATTCTGCATGCGTGAATGTGTGATCTTATTATGGTCATCACAGAAACCATGCATGACAGCTGTAATAGTTTCCTATTGCTCCTGCAATAAATTATAAAATTGGTGGCTTAAAACAGCAGACATTTACTTTCCTTCATTTGTAGAGGCCAGAAGTCCAAAATGAGTTTTACAGAGCTAAAAATCAGTGTCATCAGCTGGGTTCCTGCCAGAGGCTCCTGGGAAGAATCTGCTCTTTGTCTTTTCCAGCTTCTGGTGGTTCCCAGCATTCCTTGGCTTGTGGCTGCATCACTTGCATCACATCACAGTCTCCTCTTCTGTAGTCAAATATCTCCCTCTAACTACCTCTTTTAAGGATACATGTAATGTTCATTTAGGCCCCACAAAGAATCTTTCTCTCTCAAGATCCTTAACTTAGTCATATCTATAAAGTCCCTTTTGCCTTTTATAGTAACATATTCACAGGTTCTGGGATTGTGATGAGGACATCTAGGGAGGACAGTATTCAGCCTATCACAGATGGTATTATTCCTGTTTTATACAGATGAGGAAACTAAAAATCAGAAATGTAAGCAGCTTGCCCATTTTCATGGGGGCTTGTACAACCATAGTTCAAAGCCCTTGTTGATTGCCCTATACCTGAAAAAAAGATTTTGTATTTGAAAATTATTTTAGCATTTTGAAATATATTAATATATTAATATATGAATTGATATCAAACTAAAAATGTGGCTTGAGATCTTTGTTTATAATCGATGGCTTGATGTGCTTCAAAAAGACATATAAAATGAAGTTTGTGCTATGCAAAAATATCTCCAAAGTGTATGAGCTACAAAAATATCTCCAAGGTGTATGAGCTAGAATATCTCATCCCCTTTCCACAAAGACTAAAACTTACTCAATGTTTACTTATGGAAATGTTTAATAACATGAATGTAAAATTATTTCCTATGGATAACTTATGGTTATTTCCTTGTAAAGCCAAATAGAAAAGTTCTCTTGGATTTGAATTCCAGGAGATGCTCCAGAGGCCTAGAAATGGGGAGGAGAGGTGGGCCAGGGGTAAGTGCACTACACTTTAGACACGTCAACTAGAGCGCCACTTCTATCTCTTTCATATTTAGGAGTCCTGAAAACCCATTTGGGAGTAATTTTTCTGCTGCTAAAATTAATTTGAAAATCATTAATCTTAACTTTTAAGGACTTTTATGATTCCTAATGTGTCTATTACACATCTAATATTTTTGTGTGTGTGCATGGAAGAAAGAGAGAGAGAGAGAAACACAAGAAAGGAGAGAGGTAATATAAGACAGCCTGAATCTCTACTTAGTGGATTCCTCCATCGTTTTTGCCACCTCCAAAATAGTTGGACCATTTTGCCAGATCATAGTCTTTAGGGTTGGGAACCCCGTCAGAGTGAATGGTTCAGGTGTGCCCCACACAACAGGCTCAGCCACTCCTTCTAGCCACTTGGGTCCCTTTAGTATACCACTTTTTCTAGTGTGCTAGTCTATCATCACAGCAATAAACACTTCAAGCCCTCTCAGCGTCAGCCATTGACTTCCTTCTCAGTGAGCCACATATGCAGGCACTTCAGTTGTGTCTACAAACACACACTGGTAGGGGGAAAACAAAGTGAAAAACACTGTTTATTTTGCAAACAGCTGCTCAAAAACCATATATTCTTCTATATTTAGTTAATTATTTTCAAAATAACTTGGTTGAGCACAGTCTTGTTTTATACCTTCAAAGGGTCTTTGTTTGTTGACTCATTCTTTTATATTTGTGGGAAGCACATAAGAACTCTTGCAAGGTCGTGCAGTTCCGAGTATAATCAGCTCATAACCTTGGCTTACACAGGGAAATAGAATAGAAGTTACTCCTATAATGTAAGTTCCTTTCCTGGTAATAGCTTGTAGTAGAGTCCAGAAATTATACTAATGGTTAAAGACCATGAAAATACTTTAGTACTTCATAATTTCAACCAGGCTCTTAGAATTATAATTGACTCTTGAACAATGTGGGGGTTGCAATGCCAACCCTCCAAGCAGTTGAAAATCTGTGTATAAATTTTGAATCCCAAAACTTAGTTGTCCTTCAGTATCCACAGGGGCTCTGTTCCAGGATCACCCTTGGATCCCAAAATTTAAAGATGCTCAAGTCCCCTATATAAAATCCATACAGTCATCCTTCTGCATCTGCAGATTCCCATCATGGATAGAAAATAAGACAAGTATTTACTGAAAAAAATCCACACATAAGTGGACCTGCACAATTCAAATGTGTACCATTCAAGGGTCAACTAACTGTACTTGATTTAAAGCAACTTCAAAAGTGTTAACTTAAATCAAGCTATGCAGTAGGTCAAGCTGGCTACTTTCAATGACCTCCTTCATTCATTCACTTATTTCACCCTCTATCAAGACCACTCTTTCTCTCGTATTAGTAAAAGGACAAAAGCTTCTGGTTTTGATGTAACATCCCATCTTTGTAAAGTGAAGTGAGTTGCATTACCTATATCTAAAGAATTATTTGTGGACCTGCCTGTTTCATATACACTTTTTTCCCTCAGTGCCCATTGAAAGGAGAGATAATTTAAGTCAAAAAGAAAAAAATAGGACTTTACCAGATATATCCCAAGCAAATACAATCGATTCAATGTGCAACTTTCAAAATGGTGAACACTTTTATTATTTGTAAAAGCTTTAGAAAACACATTTTAAAACATTTGTAAGAGCTCATGGTGGGTACACAAATACCATCACTCTTTGTGAATTTATTTTTCAAAATAAAAGCTCCTGTGAATGGCACAGAGTGCAAGATGTCACTAAAGAGGATAGGGGAGGGAGGGACAGCTACACTGACAGAGCACCATAGATATATACAGAGGAGAGGATCAGCTGTCATTGAGAAAGGCTTTGAGGTAACTGGCTTAACAAGCATTATTAAAATTGCATCTGGCAGCAAACAGTCAGCACAGGGGAAGGCTGAAAAGAAAGTGAGGACACCAAGGTCCTGAGGGCAGGGAATTGCACTGCCAAAAGAACGCACCTTCTTAAGACAATTCCTTAATACATGTTTTAGAAGGAAAAACTTGCTGCTTGCCAATTAGGCCTGTTCACAATTATTCCTTGTTTCTCTCTTTATCTACCTTTAATCCGTCATTTCCCATTTTTTTCCCCACAAAGTCCACATTCCTAAAACAGGCTCAGTAGAAGTGGAGTTGTCCGGATGAGCCGCTGGTAATGTCAGAATCATTTGTGAGGCAGCAGAATGGGGCTCTGGAACTGGAGGACCTGGCGCAGGCGGCCCCACACACTTCCCTCTTCCCATGAACATGTTGGCAGTGCGCACCGTGAGCCAGAGTTCAAGTGCTGTTATGAGTCACATTTCACACCCCTTGGCTAACACAGAGTGTTTCACAGGCAAACATCTCATCAGCCTTGTAGACTTGGACAAACAAACCTCTTGAGAATCACAAGTGAGTTCTTTCCCTTCTTCTGAGTAGGCGTCCTCTCTGTCATTGTTTCAGCATAGACTCTGAAGGCAATCCTCAAAACAAAGAAACACAGAAACTCAAGCAGGTTAGACTTGCCAATCAGTGAAATTGCAACAGGGAAGACACTCTAAGACTGAACAGAAGGAAAGCTGCTGCCATTCTCCCATTTCTTCTCCTGCCTTACGCCATTTGGATGCCATAGAAAGAATGTCGAGTCTCAGGCATCCTACTCTATGAACTCATGGAAATCCACTTGTGGTGTCATCTCCTTTTGTGACTATGAACTCCACAATATCAACCAGGTAACCAAGTCCAGCCTCTTTTTGCTGGTAAGGCCCTTTACCCTAGAACCTAACTCAATTTCTAATTGCAGAGATTTTAGCATCTTCAAAATGTGTCAGGGATTTGAAATACTACTTGTGGGGAAAAAAGTCATAATCCCAAGGTAATGCAACAAGAGTCTGCTTCTCTGAAAATGTCAGTTCAGTCATACCTGCAATAAACATGACATGCAATAATGGAGAAAAGCTACCTCATATGATTACTGCAAAAATCATCTGTTCTCTTACTCTTTATCAATACCCCAAACCAGCTATTGCCTCCATCTCCATCTCATGAATGTGACCTGATCAAACAACAGTTTGGTTACTACTGTTCCCTTACCTAATTTTAAAGTTCTAAGGAGATATGCTTTCTTACCAGTTGCATCCTCGGCTTCAGTACTTTTCTGTAGACTACCCAGGTGGTCTTTAAAAACCCCATGCCCCTTGCAAACTACAAAGCACAACTCTTTGCCTTTGTCTTGCTACCAAAAACTCACAGTGATTTATCCAGTCTCTTCTACCACCTTTTTTAAAAATTTGAATAATGACAGAACTTACAGTAATATTGTAAATATTATCACATAGATGCTGTATTCATTTGATAAGGCTGCAATAACGAAGTCCCATACACTGGGTGACTTAAACAACAACTTATTGTCCCACAGTTCTCAAAGAAAAAGTCCTAGATCAAGGTGTTGGTTCCTTCTGAGGGCACTGATGGAAAATCCATTAGTGGCTCCCTCCCACCTTCTGGTAGCTTTGGCGTCCCTTGGCTTATGTATAGATGCAGCACCCCAATTTCTGCCTTTATGTGTACATGGCATCCTCCCTCTGTGCATGCCTATCTCTGTCTAAAAGTTCCCTTTTTATAAGTACACCACTCATATTGGATTGGGCCCACCCCAATGACCTCATTTTACCTTGATCATCTGCAAAAGACCTTATTTCCAAGTAAGGTCATTTAGTGGTAGTAGGCATTAAATCTTCGACATGTTTTGGGAGACACAATTCAACCCATAACAGATGCTAAATAAATGCCTGTTGAATTGAAATTAATTGTGGTTTATAAATCACAAGCCTCTAGCCAAAACCTGTATACTATATGATTATAGAAAGAGCAGGGTGCATCTCTCCTGTCCAAAAGAGGGCACAGGTAGAAAGTGCAGGCAGCAAACATTTCATTCACCAGATACTTCAAGTGGATTCAGAAGAAAAAGTAATTGTAACTGGACAGTTAATAATCAAATTTTTTTGGACTCTGATGTTTTAAAACAGTAGTCAGTGCTGTACACTTTAATGTGTAAGTTAATTTCTTTTATAAGTCAACCTGTCTTTTGTTTTGTTTTTTTTGATTTGTGTTTTGACCTAGACAAGTCATGTAGGTTGACCCTCCTCCTGTGGTGGTGTTTCCCACAACCTGCTGTTAGAGCAGCTGTTCACTCTCAGAATCACCCCCACCCTGTCCTGCGTTTGCAGCTTCGCTAAGTTGAGAGCTAAGAGCAGCAGGATGTATGGAACCTGCACCACAATTCAATGAAGGTTTGCCTTTTATAAGTTAAGTTAAAAGAGTTGATTTATATCCCGCAATCAAGGGGATATACTTTAACCTCAAAATGTTTGCAATGCTTACTATTCACTATAGATTTCTCTATCTAGTGCTTTTTCTTATATCAACCATGCATTTCTTATTTCCTTTTCTCCCCTAGAAACACAAATGCATGAGTTTCTTGTGTTCAAGATCCTCTAATAACTGACAATAGATGACAGCAAAGTCTTAGTATGTAACAGAGAAAATTGTCTGCTTTTGCTCCCCAAATTAATTTTTCCCATTATGGCTACAGTGTTTCTCTGCAGCTTACCTGAGATCCAAGCTCTGCTGGGATGGAGTGGCATATGGCCGCAAGCTATAAAATCAAAGTCATGAAGCCCTCCCATGTTTGCATTCCAGGTTTAAGTATCCACAGGGAATCCTCAATACCTGCTCTTATGTTATAAAGGTGGTTCAAGCTCTCAGTATCCCAAGCTGATCACTTTTCAGAAGGAGAAGAGAGAATGTTAAGTTATATTTCCTAAAAGTGGATCATACTGCTGGAACTGTGCTGGATGCTCACATACATTACCTCTAACCCTCAAACCAATGGTACAAGAAAGGTATTATTATGCCAACACAGCAGAAGAGGAAACAGAGACTCAGACAAGTTAGCAAGAAATAGAACTAGCATTCTATTTCAGATGCCAAAGTTTACTCTCTATCTCCTTTGTCATAACATGAACACTTAATATCTTTCACTCTGTCAACTTAATAAAAGATAACACCAACACCACTTGTGTTGTATTCATGAGAAAAGTTTATTAGAGTCACTGGTAATTGTTCTTTTTTTGAAAAAAATTGTTAAATGAGTTATCCTTCCTATTTCTCTTTAGAATGGTAATCACTCATAAAAAAAATCCTAGATCTAACAAAATAGGGAGAGTGATCATCTTACATACCATTTTTTAAAATAAAACTTTGTAAATAAGTCACATTTAATTGACTTCGGCAGCAAACACTTATAAGAACATACAGCTTACAACAGGGGTCAGGAAACTATCACTCATGGGACAAATTCAGCCTGCTGCTTGTTTTTATATGACCCACGAGCTAAAAATGGTTTTACATTTTCAAATGGTTAAAAATAAATCAAAATAAGAAGACTGTTTCATGAGCATTATACGAAATTCAGATTTCAGTATCCATAAATAAAGGGTTTTTTTGTTTTTGTTTGTTTTTTTTTTTTTTTGGAATGCAGCATCCCACCCTCATTCGTTTATGTGCTGTGTCTGTCTGGCTTTGAACTACAACAGCAGAGTTGAGTAGCTGTGACAGATTGTACAGCCTGCAAAGCCAAAGGTATTTACTACCTGGCCTTTAACAGTGAGTTTGCCAGACCTGCTTATACTAGTCATGCGGAAGGATCTTTTAATTGCTCTCAAGGAAAATACAATCTAGGATAGGATGTACACATTAAACTTAAGGACAGGTAGAGAAAGATCAGTGTCATAAAGGATGTTTGACCTCAGTGAATATTCAAAGGAGGGGAAGATATCAAAAGGCATGAGTGGAATCTATGGGGAAGAAATGAACTCATAAGCACAGAGAACAAACTGGTGGTTGCCAGAGGCAACTGGGGGCATGGTAGGGGGTAAAATGAGTGGAGAGGGTCAAAAGGTACAAACTTCTAGTTATAAAATAAATAAGTCCTGGGAATGGAATGTGTATTTAATAATATGGTGTTATATATTTAAATGGTGCTAAGAGAGTAGACCTTAAAAGTTCTCATCACACACACACACACAATGTGTAACTGTGGTGATGGATGTTAACTAGATTTATTGTGGTGATCATTTTGCAATATATGCAGATATCAAATCAGTATATTATACACCTGAAACTAACATAATGTTATGTGTCAATTATATCTCAATCTTTGAAAGGCATAGAGATGGACACTTGTACTCTATTTTATATCTTCATCCTGGTTAATATGACCAAAAATCAGAATCAGTGCACAATGGGCCCCTTTAGTCTCTCTTTACTTTGTGCCCACCCACCCACCGCGCCACACACACACACACACACACACACACACACACTAAAGATTATAAAAAGTATTTTTCATGGGTGACTTTATTTTCAAAATTTTATTTTTATTAAAGTCTCAATATATACCAGCTGTGCCAAAATCATGTATATAAAATGCTCATCTATTCTCTATGAATTTTAGTGTTCAAAGAAATTTGGACATCATTTAATCCATTTTATTCTACAGATGAGAAAACCGAGTTAAGAAAGGTAAAGTGAATTTTCTAGGTTCAAAGCTGTGGTTTTCTTAACCACCACACATGCACCTTACCCTTGGCATAGTTCTGACAAGCTTCATATGATAACAATATTGTTCATTTATAGATTTGCCTTATGTCATTCTTTCCTAAAATTAAATTGGTCAGGATGAACATCTAGAAATATTGATTCCTTTTCAGGGGGCAAAATGTAAAAATCTGGCAGGAATACACCTGTTGTGCATTAGGTACGCACTAGATCAGGTTAATGAAGAATTTAGTTTCATGATACAGGCTTACATGTTACTGTGGTCCTTAGAACTCAGGCTCTTGATCATTGATTAGTTAAAAAGCATAATTATGCTATAGTAATATGTTCACTTTGTAAAAAACCAATACACTACAACTTTTACTCCTGAAAGGCCTTGTACTTATAAAAAGATATATTACAGACTGGCTAGACTTTCACCCTGACAATTTCCTTTCCTTCTGACCATATGACTGGACTACATTTCCCAGCCTCCATGACACATAGGTGTGGCCATGTGACGGAGCTCTGGCCAAAAGACTTGTGGGCAGAAGGCTATCCTGCCCCTCCCAGACCTGCCAATAAAGCCTTCAGCAATGTATCCATATTCCCTTTCTTTCCTCATCTGGCCATGCACAGACAATCTGCTGGACATCCCAAAGACCATCTGAAAGGTGATTGGGTCACACAGGGGTGTCCAACTCAGCGCCCAAATAGGTGCTTATCTTCTTGCTCCCCAGGGGTGTATTGATTCTACAAAGTCACAGCTTCCACATATTTTGTATGCTAACTCTTGATTAGTCATCTCCTCCTCTTCTCTCATGAGAGCAAACAGTTTCCTTCCATTGCCTCTGACACAGGCGTAAAAGTCAAACTATGGATCAGAGCCCAGAGTATGCTCCTGCCTCAGTCTACATCCCTTGCTGTGTCTGCTGCAAAGCCACTTTCTTATGACACAACTCCTGAAAATAGGTTAAACAGCTTCCCCTGTTTTACCCTGTCGTCACACCCTTCCCTTCACAGCTATCACAGTCATAGTTAGCTATTTATGTTATCCAGTGGATGTTTGTATGAGTCAGGGTTCTCCAGAGAAACAGAAGCCATGCTGGGGGGTGGGGAGAGAGAAAGATTGATTTATTATAGGAATTGCCCCATGCAGTTACAGAGGCCAAGACATCCCACAATCAACCATTTGCAAGCTGGAGAACCGGAAAAGCCAGTGGTGTAATTCAACCCAAGGCTGAAAAGCCCTGAGAATCAGGGGACTGCTGGTGTAAGTCCCCAAGTCTGATAGCATCAGTGTGCATGTATCCCTCTGGACAATAGGTTCACAGAGCAGGCCTTCAGACTTGTCCACAGCAGTGTCTCGAGAACCAAGTTCTATGCCTAGAATAGGTTCTCACTAATGATCTGTAGAATAAAATTCTAAGTATAGAGAGTCTTTTCTAGAATCAAAGCCAAGGCAAGAACTGAACAGATGTTCTGATGCTCTCTGTCTGCTCAGTATAAATACCATAACAGGAAATGGATTAGAAGTTCTCTGAAGATCTAATTTCCAGCCTGACCTTGGCCACTCACTAGCTCTGGGCTCCTTAGAATTTTAGAAGCACCATGGGAAGTCTGTAGCCCTGAAGGAGAAGCAATGGAGACCATTGGTAAGAGGTCCCGCTCTCTCATTTACTTGTTATGTGGTCTTGGGCAATTTATTAAACCTCTGAGTCTGTTTCCTTAATCGAAAACAGAAAACAATAATTGTACCCCCAGTACAGGCTGTTATGGGTATTATTGTATAAGAAAACACTAGGTAGTGATCTTAGACTGTTAAAGCAATCCATAAATATAAAGAAAAAGGACGAGAAATAAAAGCTATAGGAAGACTTATAAACTAGAAATTATAATATAATCTGGTGTAGTAGACCATTCTGCATGGCATGGGCCCAGCTCCCACTTGGAGATGCACAGGACCCACACCCACGGATAGGTTCTCCTGTGGGGAATCAGGCCTGCAATGTACCTAAGCCACTATGAGTCTTGCTTTTGCTAAAACTCCCTCACCCTGAATTGAGGACATTTACTGCAAAGCAACTTCCTAAAAACCATGCTAAACCTTCCAAGGATGAGTATAACCGGTTCAACTACTTTTGCCTTTTCATTTGCAAATATCCCTCTTCTGTGATGTGATTAGCAACATTGGCTCCTTTATCTTCTGTAAAAGGTAACCACCTAAAGTGAAATTGTGCACAGTAAATGAGGACCATCGTGAAATGGGCAGAGAAACCCAATACAGGCCTGTCATGGCAGAGGCTGAGGCTTTTGATCCCCTTGAGAGAAAAGCCATGCTGTCCCTTTTCCTCCACTGGACTCGGTAGTCCGTGTGAATGTCTCATTTCATCCATAATGACGTGGACACTGCGGGCCAGTGTCTGCATCAATCTGGTATTATTATTCTTTGTAAAACATTATACCATGTTCTGCTGAAAATACAAAGAGATCTAAAGACATATCACATGTGTTCCTTTCCTTTAAGTAGCTCAAGTCTCAAAGACAGAGTATTGCATGTCCATGTTAAAAATGAACAAATGATCCAGCAACTGTGCTCCTTGGTGTTTATGCAAGTGAGTTGAGAAATTATGTCCACACAAAAACCTGCACACCTGTGTTTAAAGCATTCAGAATTACCAAAACTTGGAAGCAACCAAGAGGTCCTTCAGTAGGTGAATGGATAAAACAAACTGTGGTACATCCAGACAGTAGAATAATATTCAGAGCTAAAAGGAAATGAGTTATCAAGCCATGAAAAGACAGGGGCAAACTTTAAATGTACATTACTAGGTGAAAGGAAACAATCTGAAAAGGCTATGTACTACCTGATGCCAACTGTATGACATTCTGAAAAAAGGAAAACTATAGAGACAGTAAAAAAAAAAGCATTAGTGGTTGCCAAGAATAAGGGGAGAGAGAGGTCCAAGGGAATTTTAGGACAGTGAAACTGTTCTGTGTGATACCAGGATGGAGATGCATGTCACTACAATTGTTCAAACCCATAAAACATATACAACACCAAAAGCAGACCCTAATGTAAACTATGGACTTCGAACGATAATGTTGTATCCATGCAGGTTCACACTTGGTAACAAATGTACCACTCGGGTACACAGTGTTGATAGTGGGAGAGGCTGAGTGTGTTGGGCATCAGGGAGTATCTGGGAATTTTGTACTTTCTGTTCAGCTTTGCTGTGGCCTGAAAACTGTTCTGTGAAACAAAGTCTATTTAGAAGAAGAAGAGATAATGCTAGGTAGTCCTAAGTGTCAGGGTATGAGATAGATCGAAGTGCTAAAAGAGATCAGCAGAGACCAGGGCCATCAGCAAAACGGCCACATGAGTTTGGCCTTCCAGACAGAACTGGGCTGAGTGGAGGAACCTGGGAACCATCCATGAGACCTGCAAGAAATCCCACCCACCCAAACAGTGCTGAAGAGGAGCAGGAGGAGCCCCCTTTCCCAGGAACAAATGTAAAGGGCTATTATCTGAACTGTTTGCACTGAAAAGCGAATAAACACTCATCTCAATGAAACTCCTTAAATACAGAAATATTTAGTATGCCCAGTCTGCCTCCTCTTAGGTTTTTTTTAAATACTCAACGTAGAGTACAATTCATTTCTCCATTTAAAAAAAATCCTTTTTTTTTTCATTCTGTTTTGGTTTGTGGGTTTTTGTTGTCATTTCTTCCTAAAGCGCTGTTTCCTCACATTTGCATCTCCCAGCCTTTTTAATGTGATATTCCATTTAAACTGCCTTTTAATTGTACGTGCTGCCTTGGCAGAACATGACTGATGTACTCGCGTTAATTAGGGCTCCAGTCAGCAGCCTGTGCCAGCTGGAAACTGAGAAACAAGCGTAAATTATTCTGTCATCAATCAGCTCGAAAATGTTTGAATCACTAATTAGTTTGTAATTTGGGTGACAGTTTATCTGACGCAGGCAGTGTCAGAAACTTCAGATCTTAGATGAATAATTTGCCAGGAACAAGCACAGATTCCCTGCTTTTAAATACATGGAGGTTTATCTGCATGTTGAAAGGTGGCTCAGCAGTCTTCATTAACTTCCAACTGGGACTATGTAAATCAGGAATCAGTGTGAGCCTCTTCAGGCCATGGTGCCTTAACAGATGATATTTAGAAAAAGAAAGCCTCGTTTCTTTTCTTTTTTTTTTAATTAATAATTCATAAACTGATAGACAAGGGTGTTTGGGCTTCAACGGCTTAAAAAATCACAATGGTTTTTTGAAAAAAGCAATCACCTCTGTTTTACATGAAAATTAGCGTGTGTATCTTGCTGTTTAACTGATTTGTTCTCCTCCACCATCATGTGACTGGAATGTTAAATGGGGGGTAATTATTAGCCCTTTCAAGAAGGATTGTTATTGGGACTTTATTAAATGGCAGACTTATGTTTCCATTTAAAGAGAAAGGTATATAGACAAGGGTGAGGGCGGGAGAGATGAATAAGCAGTTAAAAATCGAAAGGGGAAATTTTTATCTGAAAGCATCATAAAATCTATGATTGTTCCAGCTACAGATGCTAGAATGGCCCCAATTATTGGAATCAAGTATCAGATCTACGTACTAATAATTCCCCAGGTTAACTGTTGACGGGATGGGATGTCATCTGTGGGATACTTTAGGATTACAGTGTGATTTGGATCTGTAGCTCCATTGTCTGTGCATTAATAGGCCACACATTGCTATACCTGTACAAGACCAAGGACAAAGGGAGTTGTCGCTTTTCAAAATTTGTTGGCAAGAGGTCAAACCAGGCCATCCTGTTAGTTGTAATAGACCTGGTAAGCTGAGAGTAGCAAAAGCAATACTGTCCACTTCTAGAATTGAAAACAGAGGTGAGTTTGGAACATTCCATACCCTCTCAGAGGCAGCACTGAGTGGCAGGACAGCAGTCGATGGAAAGGCAGAGGGATTCAGGGCATAGAGGGGAAGACATGGATCAGTGGGCAGTGAGGACTCCTCAGTCTGATTATGGGTGAAGGCTTCCACATCCAGGAAGGGAAATACAGGGTGAAAGAAACCCAGTGAAAAACTTAGCATACCACTTTTTTCTCTCAAAGCAAGTTTCATTCCTCCTTTCTTTTGTTGAGGAGTTTCTTGGCAATCTCCCATAGCACCAAAGTCGCTGTCAATCATGCTTCCTCCCAGAATTTAGTTAACCATTTCACCCCCAAAGCCACCTCCTAAGTTCTAGTGGGGAGGTCTCTCTTCTGGATCAGTCAAGTGAGTTCCTCACAAGGCACCCCCCCTTCAGTCTCTTCTTCCCTTCCCCACCCAGCCTGCACCCTGCATCTGTCCATTGACATTGAACTCATTCTTAAAGCAAGAATCGACAAGTAGAGAGGAGGAAGGATGCTATGTTTAGCAAGGGCAATGAAAATAGCAAAAGATAAAGTGTCCAGAATCCTCAGGGTGTGTTGAGAGGACAATGAATACATAACCTGACTAATGAATACTGTAAAATACCCAGTGTTTAGGTTTAGGGATGGACAGTTATCCTGTGGACAATGGGAATTCATTCAAAATTTTCAAATAAGGAAGTAACATAATGAAGTTAGCTAAGTGAAATATACAATGTCTACAATTTGAGTAATACTATTTTGGTCATGTGTCTTAAAACTGGCTGATTTAAAACAGAAAGTTCTTAAATATCTTCCCCTTCTAATTTGCCAGTCTTTCATTCAATTAAAGGAGAATTTTAAGAAACATTTTGTGAAAACATAAATATAAAAAAAATGATGAGACAAGCTTTGGCCTGGGAGAAAATATTTTCAAACCATATACCCAACAAAGAGTTAGTATCCAGAATATATAAAGAACTGTCAAAAATCAACAGTATAAAAAAACAAACAATCCAATTAGAACATGAGCAAAAGACACAAAGTAAGAAATTAGACTGAAGAGGATATACAGATGGCAAATAATTGCATGAAAAGATGTTCAGCATCATTAGCCATTAGGGAAATGCAAATTAAAACCATAGTGACATATCGCACATACCTATCAAAATGCTTAATATGCAAAATAGTGGTGCCACCAAATGCTGACAGTGATTCAAAGAGACTTGGTCACTCCCACAGTGCTGGTAGAAATGTAAAGTGGTATAGCCACTCTGGAAATGAGTATTTTTCACAAAATTAAATATGCAATTACCATACAACACAGTAATCGCACTCTTAGGTGTATAGTCCAGAGAAATGAAAACTGTTTACACAAAAACCTGTACATGAATGTGCATAGTGACTTTATTTGCAGTGGCCCAAACTGCAAAGAACTCACATGCCCTTCAAAGGTGAGTGGTTAAATAAGCCGATATACCGTCCATCCATACCATGGAATACTGCTCAGCAATAAAAAAGAACAAACTTTCATATAAGCAATAGTTTGGACAAATCTCAAGAAAATTATGCTGAGTCAAAAAAGTCAATCCAAAAATGTTACATACTATATGATTGCATTTTGTGGGACAGGCTGGAAATGACAAAAGTATAGGGAATCTAGGATTCTAGGTGCTGGGGGAGAGGACAGTGAAAGGGGTTATAAAGGCAATATGAAGAATATTTGTGATGATAGACCTGTTTCTGCATCTTGACTGGTGGAAGATACATGAACCCACAACTGTGGTAAAATTGCATAGAACTAAATACACACACATGCAATCACACACAAACACAAGTGCAAGTAAAACTGGAGCATCTGAATGAGACTGAGAGTTGCATCAGTGTGCAATATCCTGGTTGTGATATGCACTGTAGTTTCACATGTACCATGGGGGAAAACTGAGTAAGTGGTACATGGATCTCTCTGTATTACGTCTGTACAACTATGTGTGAATCCACAGTTACATCTAAATAAAAGTTTAATTTAAAAAATATGTAGCCTAGAATAAAAGCTATCAGTGCCTCTGCTTGAAAGATCTGCAGAAACACAGGACCCAGGGAAAATTTTTTTCCCATTATTTCAGAGCTGGAAATGGGAGCAGGTGTTATTCAAGGATCCAGATTGATGGCAGCTCTACCCTGTTCAACATATGGCGTCTGAGGTCACTCTGGGGACTGGGAAGAGGGGTTACCATCCCAGACAGTTGGAACGGGAAAAATATGGAGGAGGAGCTTGCAAGGGAAATTTTTTTAAGATTTTATTTATTTCTTTTTCAAGAGAGGAGAAAGGAGGGAGGCAGAGAAAGAGAAACATCGATGCAAAAGAGAAACATGCCTCTCATAAAAGTCCTGTCCAGGGACTGAATCGGCAACCCAGGCATGTGCTCTGACCAGCAATCGAACCTGTGACCTTTTGCTTTGCAGGATGACTTCCAACCAACAGAACCACACTAGCCAGGGCTAAAGGGAGATTTTATGAGATGAGCTTGGAAGTGGTGCACACCACTTGGGGAAAAAAAAACAACAAGCAAGTCTGTCAGAGCCCAGGAAAAGACTAGCATTATTTTAATCCTTCTCTTTCTTAATCCTTCTGAAAAGAATCAAAATAGCCTCTTATCATGAAAATATTGAAAATTACATTTGGGAAATCTTTGGTAAATGGAAGAAAAATATGAAAGTGCTGCTTACTACTACTGCCACCAAAAGCAATATATCTTTAAATCTTTTTTTTTCAGATCATTTATTTCACTATCAAGGTATTCATTAAAAATTCAAAAGTGGAAAAACAATTTGATGATTACCATATTAGTTTAGTGGCACTGAATATGCCGTTTATAACCCCTGGGATAGTAGTATAAATCAAGCATCTGAGGGAATGGAACAGGTTATGTTTTCCGTAAGAAGGCAGGAGGGAGGACCAGCTCAGAACCTGCTCTTGGCTGCTCACTCCTGGGTAGAGCAGGGCAGGGATGAGCACTAGGTAGCTAAGATGTTTCATAAGAACAATGAATACCAGGCAGAACCTGCCATCTGATTAGCCCTCACCTATTTCACAACCAGCCATCTGATTTATCCAGCCATTCATTCAACTAATGTGCAAAAGTGTGCAAGTACTGCACTATGTATTAGGAATTCAATGGAGAACAAGACAAGCCTAGTCTATGTAACATGGAGTAAATAGCCCCTTTGAGGGTCAAGCCATTTCAAATAAAGTGTGGTAAGTGCTCTGAGAGAGGAAGCAGAGTTTACTATGGGAACATATAGCTGCAGGCTTAGTCAGTGGTGGCTCCCTTGTGGAAGGGTAAGTTAACGGGTGATGAGCAATTAGGAGTTAAACTAGGAGAAGAGAAGAGAGAGAGTTGAGTCAGTAATTTTTCTTGCAGATGGGGGCAGTTCTAACAAAGAAGTGGGAAAGTTCAGGTGAACACAGGGCTCCTGTCAAAGTAAAGAAACGGGAGGTTTGATAATGAAACCCAGAGTCAAGATGTGCTACCAAGGCAAATAATGGCTCTGCAATAATGACCAGGAATGAAGTGGTCATAGCAGAAAAGAAGTCAGTAGAAGAAAACATGCTCTTTCTAACACATGCTCTTTCTCCATCCTTGGGCCTCCTTCCTCTGTTCACTCCCCAATGACAGAGAAGATGGAATCTCCTGTTGTGTATCTCCTTTCCTTGGGATCCATCTCTTCCAAAGTCGGTTTTAACTTTTTAACTCATGCAGCAGCATGCTCCCATCTTCTGGGGAGTCGCTAAATATTGATTTACCATTGATGTCACTAGCTATGTGTTCAACTAGTCAATCTCACTCCTTCACTTTCCCTAGAGTGTTGCTCCCAAGTGCATGGTCCAAAGTGACTCATAACCTTGTCCACAGTCCAGCCAGCAAATTGTGAGGAAGGGTAAGTAGAAATGGGGGGAAATGTCCCTCCTTTCATAGGGACATGTGTACCTCCATCTCCCTGCATTTCACTGGCCAGAATTTAGCCACGTGCCCATACCAAGCCCTAAGAAAATTCTGAGAAATGCATCTTTTGTTTTAGGTGGCTATGTGCCTAGCTAAAAATTAGGAATTTGATTACAGTGAGATGAGGAAGAGGATAGATATTGGGACAAATAGCAATCCCTGCCACATCATTTTCTTTGAACATGATTAATCCCTTGTGTGAGAGTTTACTGCAATTTCAGTTCAAACAAGTCCAGTGGTAAAGCCCCATTTATGTGGAAATACAAAAAAAGGAAAAATATTTACAAAAAGCTCTGATTATTCATTCGATGGGGGCACATCAGGCCACATTATCTGGCTTTAGAAATTGGTAGACTAAAGTAAAAACAGTTCTATCCACTATCCATCTTGAACTGTGTACTCAGAATCCCCATAGCTTTGGGAAGTTTGTCTGAAGTTAGGGAAACAGAGGAAGAGTTTTTAGCCCTGTGTGATCCATTACATCTGTTAAAAGATGGAGATAATCATTAGCTAGCTCCTTTATCCTATCACATAACACCAGTGGGTGTAATTCCACTTTATAATCTACACAGATAGAACCACTTAAACTCTATCTACAGCTACTGACCCACTCCAGATTCCAAGCAGCTTCCTGGAGAAAAATATAAAGTCTGTACCTCGCTGCTGTGCTATTGATCCAGTTTACTCCAAGATCGTCTCTAACCTTGGCCTCCCAGTTTCTCAGGGACTGTGTTTGTGTCTGGTCCTTATGACTGAGCTGTGCCTTCTTTCTTACTGTCCAAATACTGTGACAGTTCCCTTCTCATCTTTCCTTCTTATTGCATTTCTTCCTTGGCCCCCTTCCCATTCATAGCCTTCCAGTAATAGACTCCTCTTTTCCTTAAGTGGAATCACTGCCCCATTCATCACCCAATTTGATGATTAGATGTTTGTACTCCAGTTTCTTTGGAAAACAAGTCATTGCTAGGCCAACCGACCTTAAATTTTCCTGGGACCCACTTAAATAATCTCTCTCTCTCTCTCTCTCTCTCTCTCTCTCTCTCTCTCTCTCTCTCTCTCTCTATCTCTCTCTCTCTCACACACACACACACACACACACACACACATACACACACCCCATACATAGATCAATATTGATCTTTTAATCTTTTATTAATAGACCATCATCTTCCACATCAGGATATTTTGGTCAATGACAGACTGTATCTATGACAGTGGTCCCAAAAAGATTATATTAGAACTAAAAAATTCCTCTTACCTAGTGACGTCGTAATGTCTTAGCATCATAGTGCACTGCATTACTAATATGTTCAGGGTGATGCTGGTGTCCACAGACCTACTGCATTGGCAGTCTTATAAAAATACAGCACTACAGTTATACAGAGTACATAATACTTGATAATGATAATAAACAACTCTGTCACTGGTTTATGTATTTACTATACTACACTTACTATTTTAGAGTATAATCTTTCTACTTATAAAAAAAGTTTACTGTAAAACAGGGTGCCTTGTTATGCTGGCAGCAGCCTTATACACCTTGTGTTTACTGTGTCTCTTGATTGCACCATTTTTCTTGTGCTGATTTAATCTCGTGCTGTTTTGTATAATAACATGCTCTACAGTCCTGTAGCCTAGGAGCAATAGGCTATACCATACAGCATGGGTGTGTAGTGGGCTGTACCATCTAGGTTTGCGTAAGTGCACTCTGAGGTCCACACAATGATGAAATCGCCTAACAACATTTCTCTACTACCCCCATTGTTAAGTAGTGCGTAACCATGTTATCAATAATGTCTAAAGTTATTTTCCCTCAAAGGCTTCTTTCCTGGTTTGAGATCAACCTTCAGATAACCGTCCCAGTGTGTATTCATCCTTGGAATCACCAATTTGGGGCCTAATTTCCATTTGTTGACTGCTAACCCCTTGGTTCTACCTCAATTCCTGAGGTAGTTGCCTTTTTCTATTGGAGACAGTCCACAACTGCCTTAGTTGGCACATGACTTCTGGAGTGATGTTGTAGTCAGCTTTTGCCAGGTTGTGCTACAGTAAAAAACAAACCCAAAACTTTAACAGCTTACTGCAACAGAGATTAATTTTTCACTCACCTTGCATGTGGCCTGCAGCTGTACTCCATGCCCTCTTTATCTGGAAACAAATCTGAAGGAGAAGCCCCTAACTGGAACACACCAACCTCAAAGCAGAGGGAAAAGAGAGGTGATAGAGCCAATGACTGCTCTTAGAGCCACTGCTCAGAAGTGTCACATGTCGCTTCCACACACATATCATTGCCCAAAGCCAGTCACAATACAAGTCACACACCAATGGAGCAGTAATTATAAGCCTTTCACAGAGACAAACCTGTTAGAAAAGGGTCTTTACCTTCTAACAGAAATACTGTCTACCAAAAACTTTCCCAAAATGTCCCCAAGAGCTTTCTGAGTTGCCTAAAAATTACTAGTTAGGACTGGAGATATCCTTCCCGAAATAGGAAAAGTTGACACACCACACATTGGGTAACTAACTAGCTTTTTCATT
This sequence comes from Trachops cirrhosus, assembly GCA_028533065.1. NCBI lineage: Eukaryota > Metazoa > Chordata > Mammalia > Chiroptera > Phyllostomidae > Trachops > Trachops cirrhosus. The sequence goes on along the minus strand of CM052540.1, from coordinate 35,943,734 downwards.
TGTTACTACAAACACCTGGCCTTTAAGCTAAGTCTGTTTGTTATCCAAACAGCTTTTTTTGATCCCCCACTGATAAAACTGCTCTGAAGCTTGAACCATAGAAAGGAGAAGAGTGGAGTAGAGGGGGGTTGGAAGGGTCCCACCCCAAGAGCACAACCACAGAGTTTCTGCGAGGTCTCAGCCCAAACATGCTTCCAGGCAGGACCCCCACAAATGGAAGACTACGCGCCTGCTCATGCCAAACTGGGATCACTGAGCTTCTTCCTCTATCTGGCAGCTTTGACATTTTGGAGTTCATTCTCACTCCAGTCTTCCATGTTGGGGTTCAACTTACAAGGCCCAGCCAAGAAATCATTTTCCATCCTCCTCAGTATCATAATCCACACGTAGACACATTGCCATCCAGTATATGTTGGTGGACAAACCACAGACTTGTGCTCCAAGTAATCTGGCTCCCCATATTCACGGCGAACTGCATCAGGAAGGATGTAACTAGCTCTTCCACTCTATGTGGTTGTTCCTGAGGGGGGCAAAGCAACATAGCCATTAAAACAACAAATGTCAACAACAATTTGCATTAATCTAGTACCCTTCATTCTTAAAAAATGAACATAATCTAAATCAACTCAAATACTAGGTCAACCCTGTTCTATTTCCTTTACCCACTCAATAAATTATGTTTAACTATTTATCTTACTTACTATATTTAGAGTTGTAAAAAGTTCCCAGGCTTGAAGTGTTCCATGTTCTATCAGGACCTAGGAAATAGGCTTGTCTGATCAGCAGTGCTGTGTGATCCTTTAGTACTCAAGTAACTCCTAACAGAAACATATTGGATCTTTGTGATCTTCATTTCCCCAACCCATATCTGTGTCAGACATTAATAATCAATCTCAGCATGCTTTCCTTCCAGCCCTAAAATCAGCCTTGGAATCCTGTTCAACACAGTGCTCCTGGCTACAACCTACCACTGAAAGAAATGACGATGGACACAGAACATGAAATGAATTTGTTTTCTTAGTCCCAGTCATAACTGAGTCCTTTGCCACCATGACAGCTACCTGTGATAAAACTCTTCCTCACTTTGACCCTGAGGTGTTTCTCCAGACCATTTTAGTTTCCTTTTGCTAAATTCAACCTTTTCTGTCTACATCGCCTGGCAATATGATTTACCCATCACTTTGATTTTAATTTAGTAAGTTTTCTTTCATTTAGTACTTCTCCTTTGTTGACTGCCCTTTTGGCCTCTGCTTTTTAATTAAACTTTTTTTTACTTTGCATATTTAAATCTACACAGAAGCTTGAGGCAACACTACTAATATCTATGACAGACTCCCTGCTCACTTAAACACTTTTTCCTTGTATACCGCTGCAAGAATCCCAGTTTTGAGCAGAGCTATAAAATGATATTTATTAAATAAATGTTCGGGGCTGTAAATAAGTAATTATAATTTCATGGTATACTCATTTTCTAGGATTGCCGTAACCAAGCACCAGAGACTGGTTGGCTTAAACACTAGCCATTTATTTTCTCACAGTTGCAGAGCCTACAAGTCTGCAATAAAGCACAGGCAGGGCAATGCTGTCTCTGAAACCACGGGGGAGGGTCATCCCTGGCCTCTTTCTGGCTGCTGGTGGTTTGCCAGCAGTCCTGGGGGCTCTTTGGCTTGCAGCTGCTGGGTTTTGATCTCTGCCCCCATTGTCACATGGCATTTTCCCCTTTGGTATCTGTCTCAGTGTCTCCTCTCCTCTTCTAATAGAGGCACCAGTCAGATGGGTGCTAGACTTACCAGGGTGATCACTTTGTAGGGTATATAAATGTCAAATCGCTATGTTCTACCCCTGAAACTGTTACAATATTGTATGTCAGCTGTAACTGAAAAATAAATTTTAAAGAAAGACACCAGTCATATTGGATTGGGGCACATCCTAATGACCTCTTGTTAATTTGATTACATCTACAGAGATAATAAGGTGAAATTCACAGGTTCCAGGGATTAAGACTTCAACATATATTTTAGGGGGATACAATTCAACCCACAACACCAGGTAACATAGCTTTAGATATAGTGCTAATTAAGTTAGCAGATTTGAGCCAGTGCCTAACTGGGAGAGATAATGCATCATCTTTGTTGTGAAAGATATATCTCAGGGAGTTCATCTGCCTGTGAAGGTGTGTCGCTCTCAAACATTTGTTTCCAAATGAGACACTGTACACCAGGTGACAGAAGATTTATGGGCTACTTTTCATATGCACAATGTTTCCCTGAAGGAGCACTTATTAATCCAGCAAGTGCTCCAAATAGGTTCCAGTTCCTCTCCTTTGAAGAATATCTTAATTCTTAGTAGTGTCCTTTGCAAGACATAATTAGTCTAGATGAAAGTGAAAGTATTATTCTATTTACCCATTTATTATATACCATGAACAAATGCTGTTGTTTTTTCTTTTTTTAAAAATTACACATTGCCATTATTGAAAATATTTTTAAAAATTTAAAAATTGTAGCCCTGGCTGGCGTAGCTCAGTGGATTGAGCGTGGGCTGCGAACCAAAGCATCACAGGTTCAATTCCCAATCAGGGCACATGCCTGGGTTGCAGGCCAGGTCCCCAGTGGGGACCACATGAGATGCAACCACACATTGATGTTTCTCTCTCTCTCCTCCCTCCCTTCCCCTCTCTAAAAAATAAATAAATAAGTAAAATCTTTTTAAAAAATATTTAAAAATTGTTAAAGAAAAATATAGCATAACAGCCCACCATCCTTACCCTTATTATTATTATTTTCATGTAACTCCTTCCAGTCTTTATGCATAAATTTTAAAAATAATTATGAGCATACTACAAGTACCAATTTGCATTTTTTAAAGGGAGACGCTTTAAATCTGTAGGTTAATTGTGATGAAAGAAACAAAAGTCACTCAGTTCCCGGTAAGGGGAATAAACAAAAATACCATATTCATTAACCCTAAGTCTCAAAAATTGTATGATGTGAGCAAACAGCTTTAGTTTATAACAGATGAGTAAGTATTAGTCTTTTAGTTATATTAGATAACTAAGAAATTAGGTCTACCCACCAAAGTGGTTTAGAAAGGTGGTCTAAATAATGCCACCTTTGGTTCATCATGTATAGAGCATGACAGAAATGTTTGATGGGAGTAAGTTTGCTGTGATCACCACATAAGCCTAGAGAACCAGCAATGTGGAAACCCCCAATTAAGGAAATAGCTATATGCTTCCTTTTTTTTTAGAGAAAATGATATGTGTATATGCCTTAGAATTATGATAAGTATATAATAAAATATATGATAGAAATATGGACCAATATCTTGAGTTTCTGTTTTTCCTCTCTCCTTACAATTCTCAGCAATTGTATCAATTGTAACAATTTCAATGTATCTACACTGACAATTCTCCTGACATTCAACTTCTCAGGTGCCATCCTCCTCAAGTCATTCTGTAATCTGTGTCACCAAAGTCTCTCACAGATAGCTGCACCTGGGATCCAGTCAGTTCACGCAACATCCTCGGTACTTCTCCAACTACTGCCCCTTCGCTTCTGTCTCCGTCATTCTCTCATACTCAACGCACGTCCAATTCCTTGAAAATTACTAGTTTTCCTTGCTTGTGAACTTTTATCATGACCTCATATGTCTATAAAAATTCTAAATCATTAGTCACTCACTATTTTCTCCACTTCCACTCTTGGCAAGCAGAATTGAAAAAAGTCAAGAAATTGTGCTCTCTAACTTCAATGAAGCCTTTGCTGCATGTATGTTTCAGTGAGTTACAAACTTCCCAACAATTTTTCCATTTCCACATTCTCCAAACCCTCATTTCCACCCCAAGATTGACTCCCCACCCCCAAGAAATGGCCACGCCTGCACTTTAAAGGGAAGATCAAGGCCTTTCTGGTCAGGCAGGTCTAGGACCTCCACACAGCAGCTGTGGCAGCTTGGGGAAGTCATTCACATCCTGCAAACCTCCTGCTACTGTGAGGGTGAATACCACCACAACAGCAACGACAATAACAACAACAGCAACAACAAGAGAGGTCTGTGAAAACACACGGTGCCTGAAAGCTGGACAAAGTCCAATAAATGTGAGTAGAACCCAAAAGTTGAATATCAGACAGCCACCGACATTGCATTTGTTGAAGTCTGACTCAAGCAGAGTTTCTGACATCCAAAATTTACTCTCAGACAGAAGAGCTAGAAGGTGGTGATGAGACCCAAGCATAATTTGGGATGAGTCAAGTAGCCTCATTTTCTTTCTTTATTTTCCTTTTCCTAGCCTGTTTCCAAGATGGGTAGGTGGAGGAATTGTAAAACCTCTGAAGAGTCAGTAGAGTCTTCATGCATGAGGTGAAACCAAGAGAGCTGGGTTTGTCAAGATGGGTTAAGTTTTCTATGCTCACCTCTATTGCCAACATGTTTCTGAGCCCTGACTCTATGTGCTATTCCAGCTAATGTATTTTCTTTTTCCCCCAATGCTGATGGCTCTAATACCAAGAATTTGAGCCATTTTGACAAAACTTGGGGAGATATTTTCAAACATTCACTGTGGTCCCACTATGGAGGTGACCATCTTTTACAAAGTGTATGTGAAAGTTTAATCTGCTGTCAACAGCTCATAAATAGCAAAAACCACAGCTACTGATTCAAAGCAAAATAAGATGCTTGATTAATTTGAGGGTTAGTGAAAGTTCTGACTCAGATGGGCTAATTCAGGAGGGGCAGGTGCTGGGGACCAAAGTGAAACTCTTTCTACATCAATCAGATTGCTCTATGGAGACTCACCATAAGGTCTGCAATGTGAGGAGCACCATGTAGTTTTAAAAAATGCCACCTGAAATAGAAGAGGAGGAGTAGGATGGTGCTGATATACGCTGACATCCTCTATATGGCAGACCTCCCGTCAGCGACTTCGTGTATTTCATTATGGGGACCTATTATGTGCCTGGTGTTATTCTAAGCACTTTTCACGTAATAACTTACTTAACACTCACAATACCCATATGAAGTAGGTACTATTATTAGCTCCATTTTACACAAAAAAAGAGGTGCTCAGCTGGCAAGAGTCAAACAAAAAAACTGGTACTGCTTCATTCAGCCTCCATCTTGATCTGTGAGATGCATATTACTATCTCCCCATTTTGTGTAAGAGGAAACGGAGTCTTATAAAAACCATGTGGTCACAGGTAAAGGTTACTTAGCTTTGGTAGCAGGTCTTTTTGGCTCTGAAGTCTGTCCGTTCCCATCACCTCATGCTGCCTACTATTCTGAAATTAGGACTCCTCCCCCATGCAGAAGTGGCAACTGACACCCAGATGGGTTCTGCCAACAGGGACTCTCCAAATGGATGAGCTCAGGTGTCTCTGTAGGTCTCCCCTGTGTGTTAGGACCTCAGCAAGGAGGGCTATAAAACAGGGACAAAATGAAAGGCTTAAGAGTACTCAACAGCTATAAAATCTCCTTGGATTTGGTTTCTAACAAGTCAAATATAAAGGAAATTCCATCCTGTATCTCTCTGAGTTCTGCAGAGGTGGTCTAACTCTGAGTTGTTTCTGAATGCTTCTGCATGTTGCAACACAAAATTCAACTCTCCCTCTTTTTGGGATGCTGTTATTTTGCATGGGGCAGTTTTTAAAGCTGGTACCTGCTCCTGCTAAGAACTTGTGATTATTACCTGATTCTAGATTGTCTAAGGAGTTCCCTTCCCAATACACTGAAAGAATACTTGTACCCCCTCTCCACCCCACCCTATGGGAGAATGATTTCTGACATCAGAAGAAATCCTTTGAGACCTGCATTAGTGTCCTGCAGTAGTGTGGTAAGTAATGAAGGGGGAAGAAGGGAATGTTATAGACGATTACAAAGGATGTGGTCACTTGGGCAAGAGAGAGTATTTAGATGAGCTGCATAAAAACATAAAAAACAGTTATTGTAGCCATTTGAAAATGTAGATAAGAATTTTTCTCTGCAGAGGAAAACTTTATAAATGTTTGGATTCACTCATTTAAGGATTTGATACTTATATAGTGTTAAAAATATTCCCCATACATAGTAGGGACTTAGTCAATTACTGTTGAAAGAAAGGGATAATGTTACTAAATGTTACAGTTACTAAAAAGTGATAATGCCATTTCTAAATTTTAGAAAAAATAGACAATGAAGTGTGTTAATACTCACGATTTTACGTTATGTGTTAGGAAAAGTTTCTTTTTAAGATATTAATTTCCTTTCATCACCACTTTTGTAGCCTTTCTTCCCTGATGAATAATGCTAATATATTATGTAAAAACTACATGTTGTTAAATATACTTTATGAAGACTGTGGCTGCTGAGAGCTTGGGGATTTTCTTTTCCGTCAAATGAAACTGGTAGCTAGCCTTGGCTGTTCTGAAGTGATAATCAAAGCAGGAAACAAAGGGGTCTACAATGCATTGTTCTGTCATTTCTCTTCGCCCTAGGCCTCATAGTTTAAAACCAGCCATGCTTCTCTGCTATACATTCTGTCCATGCTGTTGAGCCAAAGGAAGCTGTCGGCTTTGGTGGCCAAGTTGAGGTTGGATTACTATGCTACCAGTGGATACAGAGAACAGAAAAGAGCCTGCTGAAACGAGGTGTTTGGGGGAGGGAGGGAAAGAGCCTGGTGGCAGCTGGGGTCTTCAGGAACATGGAGGTTTCACAGAGAGTCTTTGGTCAGAAGTCAGAAGAAACAGTAAAATCAGGGCAGAAACAAGAGCCTGTGAGTGAAGGGGGTGAAAAGGCAGGTAAAACAACAATCAGAGGTCAATTGAAATCATTCCAGGTAACAAGGAGATCTTCAAGTGGGTCTGATGGGGAGAGGATGTTAAGAGCAGTGCCAGTAGAGGTAGGCTGTGTGATTCCCAATGAGTCATATAAGTGGATTTCTGAGGACAAGTGAAGAGGAATGAGAACTAGTTTTATCATGAGCCATTCAGCCAAGATGGTGGCACTGGGCAGGCTCACTTAGTGTCCGGGGTGGGGATGAGCCAGAGATGGGGGTGTGAGCAATCTAATCAGGTATCAAAGAAATGAAGGCACAAGGGATCTTACAGATGGCTGAGGCGTCCTGTGAGCATGTGGTAGCTCTGTGGAGATGCCAAGTGTCTCTTTTTTAGCTTGGACAAGCTAAGGCTGTCCCCACACTTCTCAGACTAAGTCCCTAATTGGTCCCAGGAAAGGAGGTGAAGTTCTGGCACAGATTGGAGGAAGCTGGATGATATAAATAATTGAGGGTTCGGGATTCATTTATTTAATAGGAATTTATGGAAAAGCTACTATTGCCAAGCACTCAGTTGTGGACAAAAGAGAAAAAAGCAGTTATAAATACAAAGTGAAAGGTGCTGCAATGGTGGTAGTCCAAGGTTAATGGAAACACAAGGAGGGCCCCAGTCTAATCTTCAGGAGTTAATGAATGTTTCCAAGAAGTGACAGCTAAACCAAGATCTGGGAGTAATGAGCAGGTCAGCAGATAGAGGGGTGAGTGGAGTGATAGAAAAGAAAATTCAAGGATTAGGGTATGGAGGCTGCACTGTGGTACAACAGAGAACTGAACATTATCCAGTTTCACTGGGGTGAAATTATTCAGAGATGGGGCAGGAGAGATACCCAAGGGCCAGATAATGAAGAGTTTTCTAAAGATGCTTATACATTTCAGCCCATCCACCATGCTTTCAAATTTAGGGTACAGAGGGTCAAAACTCCATCCTGAGTTGTATTAAGACAGCTTGGATTTTAAGGTTGGGAAGCGCTGGTTTAGATCCTGGCTCTGCCGTGTAATAGGTGAAGATGAATCACTCCTCAAACTCTGAGTCTCAATTATCCACTCTGTGAAATGGGAATTCTTTTCATACCTTGCATGGTTATTTTTAAAATTGGGGTGTTTTGCACATAGAAAGAAAAGCCATCCATTTGAGGAGAAACATTTAATAAATGGAAGCAATGATTCATTTAGGTTTTTCATACTGTTCTTACTATCTATGACACTGTTCAAATTCTTGATGTTCTCTGTAAGACAGGACTACAGAGAAGACAGATTTAAAGCCCCCTCTCTACTGTGCTGCGAACAGCATGAGCTGGGGTCCAGAGTGACATAGTTCTCTATCTGTAAAACAGGGAAATCACACTTGATTTCTCACTTCCAGACATGTTGTAAAGTTTAATTAGATGTTATCCATAAAGCCCTATGAACTTCTCAGAGGAAGCCAGCATGTGAATACAAGTTACAGACCTCATTATTCATCTTCCTTCTCTGATTTATCTGCATGCCAGTCCCGTGTAACTCAGAACTTTGGCGTATTCTCCTGAGATATTCCTGATCTTTTTTATAGGAAGAGTCAGTCTCTTGTGCTTTTTCTCCATCATTGAATGTCTGGGGCGTTGACTTTCTCAGCCTACCTCGGTCGCTCATTTATTACATCTTCTAATGGATTTCTTTCGCTCACCTGTGGACTCTGGTCAAAGGATGTTTCAGACCACAGAGACAACTTCATCTTCCTCAGTTCTCTCTTGAACTTTCAACTTTAAATTTTAATGGGCGCCAGTGGGATTCTAATCCAGGAAAGGCAGATTGATTATTGGTTCCTATCGTCTATGCATGACTCTCTAAATCTTCCAGACCCCCTTGGTTTAAAAGTAATTGGTAAATCAGTAGGATTGAGACAGTGCCCTTCTAAACCGAAGACAAATGTCTCACTTGTTCAGGTCACTTGTGGCCTAGTGCCTTAAGCCTGTCATTTCTGCCCAGTTTTATTTTTCATATATTATTAAGCATGACAGATGGTTTCACTTGCTGTTTTTTTTTCCATGAGTGGGATTTCTACAGACAAAACTAAGAGTGATGTAGTCCTGTAGGACAATTAAAACCTGAAAATAGGTTCCAGCTCTTGTTCTTCCTCAAATGAAATTCATTGTTTTTGTGCTCACTGCAAAACAGGAATGAATTTTATTAATACTTAATGGAAATTTTTGAATTTTAATGAAAATCAACAGTGGACTCTTTCAAGGTTGGACTCAAGAATGAACAACCGCTCTGTTATTTTCAGTGTTTATGACAGGTGCAGCCATTTGTCACAGACCGCAAGCAGGTCGGATAAGCAGACAAAACACTTTTAATAGGAGTGGGAAGGGGCTCACAGTTTCAGTGTGCTCTAGAAGTTTCAAAAGATATCACTAAGATGCTATTTGGATGTGATTTCCACCAAAAATTTGTTGGGTCATAACGAATGTAATTGAATTCTGGGGAGCAGGATAGGAAAGTGGGATCAGGGACAGGCTCCCCAGAGTCTGCAATTGTAGTCATAATATTTAATTTTTTAAAGTAAACAAGATCCAAAGCAAATAAGGCAAAATGTTAAGATTTTATAAGTGGCAAATGCATGGCTATTCATGGTATTATTTCTATTTTTGTCTAGATGTTTGAAATAAAAATGTCGTTTTGCCATTATAGTACCACTTACAATCCTTGTGATTTTGAAAAACAAAAGGATGATGAACATAAACTGGTTTCCACCTTATAGAAGTTTCAGGGCTCCAGTCAAGGGCCTTGCACGCTTTCTTTGCTGGTAACAAGTTGTGGATGAGAAGGTGACACCGAACATGGAAACAGAAACCTTAAGATGGTCTTGAGAGCATCATTTATGAGTTAGCTCTACTGTTCTTTACAGCAGGAAGCAAAAATTTACATTTGTCCTTGCTACTCTTTGTCTTATGAGCCTACACATCTAACCTATGAAGGTATTTTTAAAGCACTTATTGTTTTGTAAAATCAATATACACATAATTTTTAAAATAAGCACTTTAGAAAAGAAAAGCAAGAAATCTCAGAAAATGCCACCCTTCAGAAATGGGAACATTATTTATACACCTTTTCCTTCACAAATTGCAATAGAAAGATAAACGAATGAGGAGATGAGAAAAATTTCATAAAAAGTTAACATTAAACATATTTTAATTTAAAATATGTTAAATTTAATATTATTTTAGCAGAAAAACAAATAATCTGTAAAGAAACTGAAGAAATTTCTGGACTTCAGATAAATGAGTCTTTTCCATAAGAGATTAATTCTATGCTATTGCTTTAGCTTAAAAAGCAGATTGTGGGCTTCCTGAGTCTGGTTTGGCACATAAGGAGCTTAGAAATCACCTCTCTATCCTAACAACAGGTGAAAAACTGAACAACCAACAAAACTTCTTAGAGGCGTCAGAGAAGGGAAGTCACAGAGCAAATTGCAGTCCCTAAAACTGAAGAGACAGACAGGGAGATACAGAATCACTATGGGATCAGAAACCCAGAGACCAGAAATTTCCGTGAGAACCAGCACTGGGGTAGAAAACGGAATTGTCATTGACAAATTGTTGGAAGAAGAGATAAAAACTCCAGGAGGACCGAGTCCTACTGGGCCTTCCCCTTTAGTGAATGTTACTGCCAGGAGCTCTACCAGCTTCTCACAGTGAAGGTCAGAGAAAAATGCCCTCTGGCTTCCCAAAGGCAGGAGGGGAAATGTGACCATTTTAAAACACACCAGGGCAAAATAAACTAACAAACAAAACAGAAACAGACTCATAGACAGATAACAGGCTGACTGGTGTGGGGGGGCAGGGCTGGGTGAAAAAAGTGAAGGGATTAAACAAAACAAAACAAAACAAAACAAAACAAAACAAAACAAAACAAAAACCCTCAAAGACACAGGCAACAGTATGGTGATTACCAGAAGGAAGGGGGGCAGGATAGAAGGGGATAAAAGAGGGATAAATGGTGATAGAAAGAGACTTGACTTGGGGTGGTGAGCACACAATACAATATCATAGAATTGTATACCTGAAACCTATATAATTTTATTAACCACTGTCACCACAATAAACTCAATAAAAAAGAAAAAAAACCACCAGAGTATTCTGTTCTTAACAAGGCCTGCCCTCTGGAGAAATGATTTTGCCAGAACCTAAGGTATTGTGGCTTTGTCAGAGTCCAGCCAACCTGGAGGAAGGGAAATACCCAACTCCAGCCGCCTCTAGCCATCCTGTCTCAGCTAAGGGGGTGAGAAATTGGAGGTGCAAAATTGGAAGTGCTGGTGAAGTACCTAAGTCGAGCCCTCTCCACCCACTAAGGATCTTCCTCTCCCCTGAGCTCCTTGCCCTAATCATCTCAGCTCTCTGAAGGACGGCATGCTCTCATGCACCTACTGCTTAGCATGACCTGGTGACTGTGTTTGGAGACTTCTGTAGGGAAATCTCTCCTTCACTCTATTCCCACCCTATTCCTCAGTCTGCTTCTCCTCTTATTGGAGGGTTTTAATACAAATTCTCAGGATTTTATTAACTCCCCTTCTTTCCTCACTTCTACTTCTAAGGGTAGAGCTAGAGGCTACCCTGTGCTACCAAAAAAAAAAAAAAAAAAGTTTCTTTCCTTAGCCAGAAATCTTAAATTATATAACATGAAGTTGGTTCTCTTTCTTTGTTCAGTTACTGCTTTAGACATTTTTTATTGCTGTGTTTGTCCCTTTGTTTGGGTTTCTATGTTTGTTTCTTCTTTTAAAATTTATTTCATTGAATGCTAGGAGAGAATAATTCTGTAGACTCATTTCCTTAGAAATCTTTACCCAGAATCTTCTCAAATCACTTTGTATACTGATTATTTTATTTAATATATTAGCTTTTCTTTCCATCACTGTAGTATCCTCAAATGTGATAAATGTTCCTAATGCTTAATTTTATGTGTCAACTTGATTGGGCCGCACAATGCCCAGATATGTGGTCAGTCATTATTTTGGGTGTGTCTGAATGAGGTTAACATTGGATCAGTGGAATGAGTAAAGCAGATTGCCTTCCCTACTGTGGGTGAGTCTTGCCAATCAGTTGAAGGTCTACACAGGACAAAAAGACTGAGTAAGATGAAACTCCTCCTGCCTACCTTCAGCCTTTAACTAAAACAGCTCTTCCTGGGTCTTGTGCCTGCTTGTTTTCGATGTGGATCATTGGCTCTCCTGGTTCCCCAGATGGCTGATGGCAGATCCTGGGACTTGCTGGCCTCTAAAATTGCAATATATGTATGTATAGGGTCCAGCGCGAAAACACTCCTTTTTTATTACAAAATTATAAGCATGTAATTCTGTAACACAATATCACACTCAAGCATACCACATTACATTTTAGGTGAGGTGTTCAAATTAAAACTATAAATTATTACACCCATATTATTACCCTACCAACCACACTCAAACAGGCCTTACCTCTGCTGGACCCTGTATGTATTTGTGTGTATATATATGTGTATATACACATGTATTATATATTATATATACATATAATACTTCTTATTCTGGAGAATCCTAACTTCTTTTTTTAAAAAGAAATACAATTTCTTTTTAATAAATAGCATGGCACGGCACAGATACTAACCACTAAAAATTTAACTCTTTTAGAAAACATTTGCTTAACCAATTCCAGTTGGACCTTATTTATAATATCACAGCTAAAGGATGTATAATTCTGAAACTCATAGAAGCCATGCGGCCCAGGTATTATAAATCACTGGTCTATAATTTCAGAATCCACCATTTCCCTCTTTGGAGAACAATGTTTACCATCTCTATTCTGCAGATTCTCAAATGTTCAAGGCATCTACAAGTTTGTCCCATAATATATACTTCAACTGGGCTTGGAAGTCTGACAATCAATTAGCATGTCCAGGTGCTTCCTCAGTCTACTCCTCTATTTAATACTTTAATTTCCTCTTTGAAATGCTTTATCTACCTTCCCCCATTTGAAAATTACTCTCCCTGAGGGGAAGACAAAAGCAAAATCATGTTTTGGAAAACACGTGGGCTTTGAAGATAGAAGGTCAAAATCTCAGGCCCTGGAACTACTATTAACTCATTGTATGATCTTTGGCAGGTGACTTAGCCTTTCTGACATGCAGTTCCTCTACCATAAAGTGAGGTTTAGCAACACTTGACAGCAGAATGTTTAATCAGAACAATATTGTGATTAACAGAAAGACACCAACAGACAAGAGGCATAGTTTCTGTAACATAGTTTCTTTATTGCTAAAGAATAAATACAGCTGACTTCACACAGAAGACCTCATAGATCAGAAGAGACAGTGCCAGCTCTTTTTTGGAGAGACAAGCTTTTCTGATCTTCAACACCCTATAAAGACATCCTACCACCCAGATATCCCCCAATCACTGCCAAATTCTCAGATACTTTCGAATTCTGAGAAGATTCCTCTGCCATTTTCACCCAGTTTTTCTTTTCCTTTCCATTTCTTTCGTTTTGACTCTTCTAACTTTACAATGCCATCCTATCCACTACACCCAAGTAACTGGTAACACTCTCAACACATTCTTGCAAGAATTGAGTCCAAGGGAGTTCGGTGTCTCAAGGTCAATTTCCAAAGTGGGCATCTCCTCTCAAGTTAAGGCTTTGTTGCTCTACAAGTACTTTCTACTCCTGGAGATGCTGTAACGATTAAAATGTTAAAGTACTCAGAAAGCAAAGGTTATGCAAAACATGTAATACCCAGTTAACTTAAACCACATTCCTGTTTTCTGGTCAGATAAGAATATTTTTGTTGCAAGTGAGAGCAAAATTCAAAGGCTTCAGAAATAAAGATCATTTATTATTTCACAAAACTTAAACTTCCAGAGGTAATTCTGGCTATAAGAAAAAAAATGAACCAGTAACTCACTGGATCAATTTTTTTCATCTAATTTCAAGGATCTTTCCACTATGACAAAAAAAATGGCAAAACTGTTCAAGACTTCATGTCATCTTCACACCAGCTCGGCTAAGCGAAACTGCCTGGTAGCTCCCGCTTGGTCCTAGGATTCATCCTTTCTCCTGGGCCTAACAGGGTCAGATATCCATCCTTGAGCCAAAGTTGGTAGTCAGCAGGAGCGGGTAATTGGTTGGATTAAGTGACTCAGGACTTATCTCTGGTACTGAAAATGGGATCATTCCCACACAAACCCCCTTTATGGGAGTGAATTCAACAAAGGAAAATTAGGCTACGATTGGCAGGAGACATAGAGAATAAATGCTATATAGATAACAAATAAAATGGCTACTATGTGGGTTCATTTTCTTTCTTCAAGTAAAATGGTTAAAGTACTTCTTGTCTGTCTCTAGCTGCAGCCTTCATGATGCCTTTTTTGTAGGTTCATGGGTTCTCTTGTATTTTTCTTTTGGTTATCTGGCTCTCCTCTCTGGTCTCCTGTTTGTTTTAAAAGCTGAATCTACTAGAGAATTTCTTATGCACCACCCCTTATTGATTTCTGTAATTACTTCCCCCTTTTCTTTCTCATTGGGTTATTCAGGATTATTACATGATTAGAATGACATTTTTAGGCTTTACTTCCATCTTCTCTATATGTGTTTTCCTATATGTTCTTCCAAATTCCTTAATAAAGGAACCTGACAATAGTGACAATTATATTGTTATTAGAGGAACTACAACAAGTATATCAGTAGCCCTACTATTTCCTTTGTGTTATTCTTGCTAAGGATGGGCAGAGGTGTAAATGTAACATGGAATAAAGTTGAAGGAAACCAATGTATTTTCTTGTCTCCTAAAGGAAGAAAATTATTAAAAATCTGATGCCTACCTGATACGAGTCTAGAAATACTTCTCCGGATCGCTTCCTAGGTCTAACTCTCCTCTGTTCTGAGTTTTCTATCAGTGACACTAAAAAATTTTTGTGGTGTAAGAAAGAAACCCTCAGGCTGATTGGCTGATTCTATGCCATTTTGTTCTTTCTATAGTCCATTAGCCCAGGTCATTGAGAGCTGACTCCATTTCCCTCTCCTATTAAGGTTCTTCCTTCTCTCTCTCTCTCTCTCTCTCTCTCTCTCTCTCTCTCTCTCCCTCCCCCTCTCTCCCTTCCTCCCTCACACCCCCCTTTCACACACACTCACACAAACACAATCTATCTTTTTCATACTCTATCCCTTTCATCTAAAAGTATGAGATAGTCTACATATTCCTTTTAGCCAGAAACTGCTTGATAACTTTTGTAGTGAGTTGAGGTTGCAGAGAAAGGTGGTCAAGTTTAATTAAATTTTGTTTCACTGAAATTTGGGGGAGGGGGTGGCCTTAAGGAATTAAATTATGTGCATATGGTTTTTTTAATCTTCAGTCCTGTATTCATATTTCTTTCTAAAAATAATAGCAACATGCATTTTATGAAGGACAAAAAGTAATGCCATCAACCTCACAGAAGACGAGAATGGTGAACACAAGTTCTAACACCCATTGATAACATTTTTGTAATTACGTGTACGTGTTTTCTTCAGAAGCTCATTTATTATTTTTTAAATCTTGAAAAAAACCAAGTAGTAAGTTATTTATAATAAAATCAGAGGCAAGGTTTGAACAATCATCTCCCCTATGAAATAAAAAAATATCAGGACTGTATCTTATATCATCCACTCCAACCCCACCCCACCCTCCTCACAAAGTACCCTGACAAGATTTTCTTGGGTACATCACTGATGCTTGTTTCTATGAAGTGCTTAACCATGTATTATTATGTTTCTCACAGGTTTTGAAACTCAATAAAAACAATTATGAAAGATAGACCTGTACATTCCTTCTCAATTTGGGGGGGAAATTTCTTAAGAAAGCTTCAGCCATGATTTCACTTGCCTCCTAATGATATAATCTTATCTCATTAAAAGATAAAGATTATCTTTATCTTTGCTGTTTCACTAAAGAGTTAGTATTTATTTTAGCTCACCAGATACCCTATGTTAACGAAATAAAACACTTTTCCCATTTTTTTCATTATAGCCTAATTCACTGGGCCATATTCATCGTGCAGGTGCCAAATTTATGTGATTACAATGGGAAGTTTGGTTCTCAGCTAGTAGTTAACTGTGGCTTCTGACAAATGACAAACACTAGCTCTTAACTTAATATACAAATATATACCATGTGCTTTGTTCACTGATATTTTTACTTTAAAAAAAATGAATAAATGCCAACACTATGCATCTCTATTATAAACCCTATAAAGTTCTATTTATTTGTTACTTCTAGATAAAATGTTCTAAGAGTTGATCTTAACAGATTGCATTTCCAGGAAAAATAATTATTTATTTCTGTGTATTGCTTTTTACCACAATCACTTTCAAAAACTACTTAGAAAGAGAGAGCAGTTGTACTCCAAGGGCCCTACCATGCAGTGATGGAACCAGGACAGTGAAAATGGCTGAGAAGATCATTTGTGAGGGAGGTGGATCCTGGTAACAAATCCCAAAGCCAAAGGCCATCAGAGTTAAAACGTAACCAGAAATGCCACCAATGGGAGGAGACAGAATAACATCATTAAGTTCCAAACCCTACGGCTAGACTGTCAGAGACAGACAGAGGTGGAGTGGGGGTCACAGAACCTGGCAGAAAGGAAAAGTCAAATGGAACCACTCTGGGAATGTGAGATTTGCCCTTACACCTGCAAATTGTTGTTCACTGGCTACCTCCTGGGTTTCAATCTTACAAAACTGATCTGAAGTGTGTAATCTGTAGTTTATTGGTAAGGGAAATATCATAATAGGTCTAAGATATTTAAAGATGAAAGCAATTTAGAGTCGATCTCTCCTTTCCCCACACATCTACACAACGGAAGTTTTAAAAATGTATTCTTCATGCAAAGCCTAGCCATTCCATGGTCCCTTGTGGCCATACTTTCATGTTAAAGAAGCATACATCTAGCAGTCAAAATAATTGAAAAACAATGTAAATTTTTACTGCAGCCATTTATTTTTAAAAAATCTAAGGGGGAATGCATCCAGAAAACCTATGGAAATATTTTCTTTTCAACTGCTTTCACCTGTGGCCACTGCCCAGGCTCCTGCTCCTCCCTGTAGTCCCCCTCTCCAAAACTCGGGCTCAACCTGCTAGTGCAGCATTGCTTGTATCATCCCTGATCTGTCTCTGGTGTAGCCACTCTAATCTGTGGCTCATTTTAACCTTTCTGGCTCCTTTCAAGTTCCCTGTTCCTCCTTTACCAAGATTCTATTGAGCAAAAGTATGCCTAAGAACTCACACAGCCAGCGAAAATTTCCTCTCTTTGCTTTCCAAGATGGTTTGTTGAGGGTAGGGAGGGGTTGAAAACCCTTGTAACTTGTTTCTTTTATCCTGTCTCACCAGTAACATGTGTGATCTTTCCTTTTAAAGTAACAGTTTGTTAAGTAGCAAGGTTACAAAGGAAAGTTCAGGCTTTGCCTTTGAATTACGGAATGCAGGCAAAGCCTTCCTTTGACAGGCTGCAAAGCCCCAAATCCTTGACCATGTACATACACCAAGGAGACTCTAAATCCAACTTTACAAATTTGAGTTGAAAAAACAGTCAAGTCCAGCTCAGGGATAAACCAGGGTTGGGCTTTATAGTAACTCAGAGCAGCTCTGAGTGTTTATATTTCTTTTAGGAGCTTGCTTTTTCACATTTACAATTTTATAATAAATGGTTAATATTTTTATTTGAGTTAACAATTATCAAGTGGGCAAAATTACTTATTTATATTAGTGTTACCTATGCCTAAAATATAACTGTTTAGATCACAAACTCCTAACCAGGTCTGACTACTGGCAGAATATTGTAATTTCAGGTAAAGAAAGAACTAGAATCACTTGAGCAATGAGTAGTAATTCCAAAATCAGATGGAATACGTGTGAGAGTACGATAAGAATATTTTAAAGTCAATAAACTTTCCCCAAAACCATTTATTTTGTATTTCTACCAGTGTTTCTTCTTTATTACAATCACCACAATGCCCTTCTTTAAGTTATGTTATTTTCTGTCGGTGCCCATAAAACCACATGGTATCTGCTAATAATGCATTTACGTCTAGACAGAATGTAATCAGGGGTCATGAGAGATAAAAATGAGAGCTTCACATAGACAAAAAATATGGTAAAAGAAAATTGAAGGTGGAGGGTACATCCAATGAGAATTGTTGTTATTGGATCATTTTTTAATCAGCAAACCCAAGAAAAGACATGAAAAGTATAGGCCACAATAACTTTGTACAGGCAATTAGATGGCAAATTAAGGGCATAAATAAACTACTGTCATCAAAGTGAGAGGAAAAAAGGTAGACCAATTACAGTAACATTATCAATCTTTCTTTCTGGTGTACTAACTTTTATGTTATATTAACCAGGTTATATTCTAGCCCAATACATAGAATAAAGTGAGTTCTCAATTATTTCCAGTTCATTTTTTCTCCCACTTTTTTATTCTGGATTTATTCCTGCACTTAAATAATTATCACTGATAATGCACATGCATCGATATGATTCTTAGCTGAAAGTAGCTATGGTTCGAATTACAAATTCCAAAAATTATATGATAGTTCAGCCAGTGCTGTGTAACAACATAGATCAGCCGCATGTACTCTGTGCCTTGAAATCTTCACCTTTCAACATGGATAGTAGCTGCCCAGGACTCTACATGACACATTGTTAGTAGCCTGACTTTTAGGATAGAACAGATGGTATTCCCTCTTTCATGTGGTGACTGTGAAACATGAGGCTGCCCCCAACACCAAGTGATAAGGGAAGGAGATTGAGGTGTTGGAAATAAGATGGATAAACTAGTGTAGTCAAGGTAGACTCCAGGTGACCACGTCCCAGAGGCCTACTCTCTGGGACTACAAACTGTTTCCACCAGCAAATGTTTTGGAGATATGATCTACCTTGGCAACAATCACCTGTTTCTGTTTAATTTGCTATTGCAAATTACCCCCAAACCTTAGCAGGTCAAAACAATTTCTGTGGATCAGGAATCGGAGAGAGGCTTAGTTGGTTATTCTGCTTCCTCCAGAACTTTTTTCAGGTTGCAGACAGGATATGAGCAGGAGCTGGAATCATCTGAAGGCTTAACTGGGGCCGAGAGATCTGCTTTCATGGTAGCCCTGAGGAGCCATCCACATGGCTGCTGGCAAGAGGCCTCGGCTCCTCTGCGGCTGCTGGCGGGAGAGCGCAGTTCTTTGCCATGTGGACCTCTTCTCAGGGCTGTTTGAGCATCCTCACAACATGGCAGCTGGTTTTCCACCAGCAAGAGTGATAAAGAGAGACAGCAAGGCAGAGAATGAAATGCCTTTGATGACCTAGTCTCAGAAGTCAGATGCCACCACTTGTACCATATTCTGTTTGTTAGAAACCAGTCACTAAACCTGGACCCCACTCAAGAAGAAAGGAATTAGGCTCCACAACATAGTGGGACAGTAGTCAAAAGTGTTATGGGTATATTTTTAAACTACCAAACCTGCAAAGAAGCAAGAGTCCTCCTACCCTCATGTAATTCTTAGCCTTATACACACAGTCTAGGATTTCCCCAAAGGTATGAAATACAGAATATATAACAATACAGTAACTAAAAGAATTATGTGTGTGGTAAAGCTGACATCTCAAGTCAGTAGAAAAAAAAAAGAAAATGCTATTTTAAATTATGTTGTAAGTATGCTGGATATATTATGTGTAGAACATATTAAGCTTTTATTTTCTTAATACTTTCTTGCAGTGACACTACACAGTCAGAGCCAGAGCATTCGGCCACCTTTTCCTCAGGGCAGCATTGTATATCTTGTATTTTCTCCGTAATAAGCACGAAGAGCCTGTACACTTCTGTTTTTTATAGTGCTTTTCACAGCAACGTCAATTGACCTGCATTTGGCATTCTGGGTAATGACCATGTTTCAGAGATTGCAAAATTAGTACAAAGGAAGGTGGGGTAGAAACAGGCAAAAGGTGAGAGAGGCATTTTATATTTTTTTAAGAGTGACTGAAGTGCCAGATAATACAGAAGGGAATGGAAAGAAATCGCAGGAAAGCCCAGGAAGATTGTCATGCAGAGGAGGTCCCTGGCAGCAAGAGAATGCCAAGCACCAGAGACAGACAGAGTTAGCCAAAGCCGTTGGGAGCCCTGATGAGAGAGACTGGTAAAGGTGGAACAACAAAGATAAAATTTGCATTTGGACTCTATATTAAGTACATGAACGAAGAAAATAGATATTCAAATTCAAACACTTCTCAGGATAAGAAAGTAGAAGTCATCGATGCTCTGACTCTTTGGGGGCTTCACAGAAGAAATGGGGTTTGGGGAACTCAGATATTAAAGGCCTTATTAGAAAGTAAGGATTGGAATCATGGGTGGATGGATACTCGAAATAGCCCCAACTGACTTGATGCTGTCCAAAAAATTACTGGAAGGAAAAGGAACTGGAGAGTCGAGACCCAGATATGGGTTGGATTCGGAAGAACCACTTCCAAGTTCTCAAGCTTACTAATTTTTCTCCAAGAAAGTTGCAGTGCTATTATGTCCTTCAAAAACTTGGGCAATACTAGAGCGGTTGGGACTGCAGCTCTGCTCATGGAGTTCCATAAGACAAAGGAAGACTCACCCTATGTGTACACTAAGTTGCTAAAGAAGAGAATCAGGGCAACTCCTGTTTTTTAATTCAAAGATACTATGTATTCATCATAAGATGTGCCATTATTTTATGTGTACCAATGCTGGCAATTAAATTTTAATGCACACGTTTCTTCTCAAAAAATGTCATAGTTATTTAGATTTCTTGAGACAGAAATATTGTCACCATATCATCCCTAAGGACTTAAAGATTATTAATGATTTTTTTAAAAAGTGCTCCACTTTTAAATTACCTCCAATATTTTCTTCCAAGTAACTTACCCTCACTTTGCAAGTTTTGATACCAACACTTTTATACTCAATTGAATGATGCTGGTGGCTAAGCAGCTTCTGTTCAAAGTCAGCAAAAAGTTTCTGATCATTTAACTTGTGTTGCCTTACAAATAGTTCTGCACAATTCATGAACTACTCACATATGTTCCTCATTGCTTGGAAATTTCTTTGATGTATTCCAAAAGACTTGGCAATTTCTCCTGTCTTTACGTTACTTAGTGTATGACAGGTGATACTTACAGTACTTAGTATATGACAGGTGATCCTTTTCTTGTATCTTAGTAACAGCTTTGTCTACTTGGAGGCATCTTCCTCGCTTATGTCATATAAAGCACATAGGTGTTTCTCTTGCTAGATTGTATGAAATTTAAATCATTCTTCCAACAACAAATACACCCTCTGTTTAGTTTTCACATCTTCTGCACATGCAAATACTTCATTTCAATGCCCGGAGTGAGGGGGTCTTAAATTGTACAAATTCATATATATATGAGTATAATACCTGCAATATGCAAAATTGAATTGCAGTGACAGCAATGTGACCAAGTTAGTGAGTGTAATAATAACCATTTCATGACTGCTATGTGCTAGCATTGAGTACAGGACAAATCTCAGTTGCACAGGAAAAGTTCAAAAGGAGCACATCTTATAACTAATAAAAGACATTTTTTATTAAAGAGCATGAAATTTTTCAGGTTGATCAATACTGTAATGCTAGCTGCTTTGGGAGCAGTGTCCCTGAGGATGAGGGGGAAAAGGGTTTTCAACTTGTTCTAACATATACAATTTTGTGACTATTAAAATGCAGTAACAATAAATAAGAATTGTTAATGAAACAACAAGGAGAACCCCCCAAAGACTCTGAGACATGTGCAAATTGTGTGTCTGGTAAAGATGGGATTGTGGGGGAAGAGTAGTGGATAAATTGAATAGGAAAAAACAGTTCACCGTTTGGAAAAATTTAAATAAAATCTTCATTTCATACCATACTGCCAAGTAAATTCCTGATAACTTAAAGATTTATATAAAAAGGAGAAAAATCATAAAATGATTAGATCATCTCTGGGTGCCAAAAGTCTTAACAAAAGAAGAAATAGATTTGGTGACATAAAAATTAACTTTATACATAAAAGAAGCTTATATGTAGAAAGGTAAACAACAAATGGAAAAAATGCTTGCCACATAAATATAATAGGTTGTATCCTTACTTTATAAAGAGCTCTTTCAATTCAATAAGAAACAAGCCATGGAAAATATGAACCAAAGAAATGAATAGTAAATTTACAAAAGAACCATGTTAACGTTAATAATCAATGGAAAAAAGCTAAATCTCAGGGACTTTTCTAATGCAAATGAAAACAATAGTTAAATATATTTCATCCTTCAAAGTTTTGAGGATTTTTAAAGATCCACTAGCCCCCATAAATAAGCACGTAAAATGTTGTTATCATATTCTGCCATAGGACTATAAATCAGTACATTTCTTCTCAGGGAAATATAGAGACTTTCAAATGTACATATATCCTTTGGCAGAATTAGCCTATTATTCTATAAATTTTTTCAGGAATGTATCCTGAAGGAAAATTAAGCTATGTGGAAAGATATTTATAGGCAAAAATATTTATTACAATGATATTTGTGGTATTTCAAAAACTCAGAATCAACCTAAGTGTGAAAAAATTAAGTGACTAGTTAAATCTATTATTTTGAAACCCTCTGCTGGAAAATGTGCAAGAATCAAAACTTACATTTTTGTAAAATTCTTCAGTAACATAAAAAGGCACAATGTTTAGTGATAATACCCAGATACAAAACCATGTCTAAAAAGTAGCATTTTTAATGTTTGAAGTAACTACAATGCATGGTAGGCAATTTTTATTTCGTTCTGATACTTTTCTATATCCTCCAAGATATCTACAATAAGTGTGTATTATTTTTATAATGAGGAAAGGGAGAGAACTTTCATCAGCATAATAAAAAGATAAGAGTAAGGCACTCATTTATTTTCTTATAAGATAATGCAAATGGTTAAAAACACATAACAGATGTTTTAATAATTGTAATTTACAACTGTTTCTTGTTCCCAAAAGGATGAAAATAGTATTAATCTATGTTTTAGATTGTGAAGAGTGAGAAAGCAATGTTTTAATGGTATGAAAAATTTTAATTTAAATACATAATGTGTATGGTTTTTACATAACTACTCTGTACTTTTGGACTTTAATAACATTATGTCATAATGTAAGGTCTTGAATTGACAATTAACAACCTACTATATGCTAATCAACGACTCTCATTACGTAAGGCTTAACAAAGTACCCAAATAAAAGCCAAGAAAACTCATTGTCTATCAGAGGTACTTAGATAGGTACTTCTGATTCACTTAGACAATTTGACCCATAATTGTTGATAATTTTTTAAATAAAACAAATGCTTCTGGTACCAAAATTAGGAATATGCCACTGTGTGCAGAACGGGAATGATCATAACCAAACAGAGGCACGTTTTCTCTAAGATGGATTAGAGAATAAACTTGTCATCCTGATGCGCCTGGCTTTTCCACCCTGTCTTTTCAAAGTGCTCCAACTCTGAGTACCTTTTCCCAGATGAAGGCGAGATTCAGCCTACATACTCATTAAGTCGGAAGATATTTTGAACACCCTGCCACTTTCATCATCTTGCTGTGAGAGACAAAATTTCTCTCATTTTTTGCTAGATCCCTGACACAGAAGAGAATTTAAAACGTCTCCCTGGAGACTGAAGGTCAAACTTAGGTGGTGTTTGGCTCTTCTATCTGAATCTGAAAAAGAATATTTTTTTCTAAGGGGGTAGAAGCTGAATACACAATTCGTCCTTCTGTAATTGAGGGATTAATCAATAGTCACATAGCAGTTTTGTAAGTTGTGCAGTTTCCCCAATTGTGTTATTAAATGACAAGTACTAGGGAGAAAAAAACAGCACTTTTAGCAAATATGAAATTTTAAAATTATTTCAAAAGGAGAGAAAAATTGAGTGGTTGTGTGCTTTCACTTCATGCTGTGAGATTTAACACACTTCTTTTTTTCCCAAAGCCATACAAATTTAAAGTGATATCTGTCTGACTTAAAGTGTTTAAGTGAAAAGATTTCCCGAAACATAGCTCATTTGAAACTGCTATCCGGGTGTCAGGAACAATGGCATCAATCACAGAACTGTTACTGACAACAAAAACATTCAATTTACCAACAAAGGTCAGCTGTAAATCTCTAAAATATGCATAGCTCATAAAAGTAATGGGTTTGCAACTGTGATCAAAACAGATGTTCATAAAACCAGCATTTAAATATGAAGACACTGTGAAATAAATGAAGATGTGATTAATTTAACAAGATAATTCCAAAGCTGAATAGAAAAAAAGATTAACAGTAAAGGCATACCACTCAAAGTGAGACGATTTGGGTGGCAGGCCAAGAGGAGAATGTTGCAGTGAGCTAACAAAGTAGAAAACCTCGAAGGATTTATTGTAAGGAGGGATTTGAATTGGGCACAGACATTGACTTTATTGATACTGCTTCATTATAAGCAAATTACTTTGTATCCTCAGATTATATCGATATACATAACAATAAAAAGAGACCTTGGGACAGTTTCCTTTCTTCACTTTGGAGATGAGGGAGTTTCATCTCAATTAACTTACTTCTAGTTTTGCCAAAATCCCCATGAAAAAGAAAAAGTTACTAGAACTATTAACACTGATTATTTTCTAATGCCAAGTTGGGGGTTCGAAGGCAGCAGTGGAACCAAAGCTGGAGTTCTCTAGCACACCTAAGGAATATGTAATTTCTTCCCCAAGCAGGTGCGAGCAATTATCCGAGCCTCATAACAGTGAGCCTATAGCCCAGCTCTCTGTTTGCATTTTATTTCTACAAAAAAAGGGAGGGAGGTGCAGAAGGGTCATTTCTGGCCAGAAAGGGCACAAGCTACTTTACATATCCACACACAATGCACACCCTGAAGCCCACGGCATTTCCCATACCATGTATGCTCCTGGGTGTGAAGTAAATCTCAGACTTCAGTGTGTTTTCACCACTGGAAGGCAGCTGGCAGAATTTGGTGGCCATGCTGTGTCAGGGCCTCCGCTGTGGGCTGCGATCTTTCTTATGGACACTGATGAAGGGCATGAGGGCTACACTGGCTTTAAATCTTCATCAGGCACAGACAGCTGTGACTGAAGTCTGGTTTTGACTACTCACGTAACAGAAACACGGCCAGGAGCATTTTGTACAAACTCTCTGTCCTCAGAAAGCAGACAAGAAAGTTAGCACCGGGTTGGGACAAAATGACATGGTCCCCAAGGATAAGTATCTGAAAATTATGCTCTCACTGAAAAATTGATTTATACTGAAATAATCCTCTCAGTGCCCACTATAGAATTGACTCCTCTGAAGAGTGTAAAGTTAGCTCTGGAAGAAACAGTAATTTTATTTTGGATGTTTCTTTATGATGTTTGACATAATTCACCATAGCTCAACTTGGCCAGTGTAAAGTTAGCCCTGGAAGAAACAGTAATTTTATTTGGGGTGTTTCTTTATGATGGTTGACATAATTCACCATATAGCTCAACTTGGCCAAATTGATTGGCATACATATAAACCCTTAAACAATTAGGTGCCTCTCTTTAAATGGAAATCAGGTCTAAGACAGGCAACAATTAACCAAGTTGGACTTCATCTTGAGTTCTTTTGTGTTTTATGGACTCGTGTCTTCATGCATATTTTGACCATATAGTTGATCTCATTAAAACTGAACAATAATACCACACTAATAATTTTCAGAGGGATAAGTTAGGTCAATAAAACCAGTTAGTATCGGTTAACAAGCGTGCATTGATGTAGTACTCTGAGCAGGGCGCTAAGATGATCTGGAGGTGGAATGCAGGGGAAGAAAGAGAAAGAAGGAGAATATTAGACTTATCCTCTGGAAGCCTATCATTTAAAATTAGTTACTTTTTAAATAAAGTATATATATTTGAATATTAGAAAACATTTTTTCTGATTTTAGAAGTAATGTGTGTTCATAATAAACATTGGAACACTCAAAAATACAAAGGAAAAATTTTTAATTACCCATTATACCACCACGCGGAGAAAAACCACTATCAATATTCTGAAATAAACTTTTTATTTAAAACAATTTTAGATTTATAGAAAAACTGTGAAGATGGTACTGAGAGCTCTCAGATACCTGGTTCCCTCATTATTAACATCTTACATTAGTAGATTGTATTTGTTAAAGCTAGTGAACTAATACTGATACATATTATTAACTAAAGTCACACTTATTTACATTTTTCTTTTAGTTTTTACCTACTACTTTTTCCAGTAGAACCCTTAACATCTTAGTCTTAGTTATTTTCAGTTTCCCGTGGGATCATTCTAACGCCTGCATAACATCTAAATGCACTTGTAATTCTAGCTTTGCTCCTTCAGATTGTGCATTTTCTTCCTTTTTAGGTATTCCTTAAAATATTTTGTTGAAAGCCGGACATTTTGTATTGGGTAATAGGAATTGAAGTAAATGAGGATTAGGGGTTTTAATCTGACCAGGGGTTGGTCTGTGTTTAATATCTCTTGGGGTTTATAGATGCCAGAGTCTTTGAATTCCTCTTGTGTTTTTGTTTTTGTCCCCCCCTTACCTTTGGACTTTCCTAAGTACTCCTCCCCATCTCTGAGTCTGTGTCACGCAGCTCTCTCTGCTGTAACCCTCTATTGGTGTTCGGGAGCCCTCTTGGGGTCCTGGTCAGGTGAGAGGGAGGGAAAGTATTCTGTACTCTTATGATTAAATCTCAGTCTTTCAATGGGTGGCTTTGCTTGGTCCATGACATTCACAAGTGTTTCTCTAGCAGAATAGCTTTTTTTTTTTTAACCTACCTCAAGTGAGATAGGAAGTCTAGTGGAGCCTAGTGTGGGAGGAAATCTCTTCTTCTGGCTGCAATAAAGCTCGGCCTTTTCCCCAAGACTTCTTTCCTCGGGAGAACCCGCTGGGTATATTTCACAATGATTAGCCTTCCCCTCTCTTGACAGAGCCACAGCGGGATGATTCTTGGACCTTCACTGGGAGAGTCTGGTGGATTTCCTGGAAGTAAAGCTCACTAAAGTATGGGGATATCCCCAACTAATTCATAAAAATTCTTTATGTACTCTCTGACATCAGATTGCAAATGTTTTTCCATAGTTTGTTACTGTTTCCTAATTTTGTTTATGGTGTGGTTTGGATATATAATATTTTTTACATTTTATATAGTCTGAAATTATTTTCTACTTTTCTTTTGTGCTTAGAAATGCATGCATATTTACTAATACCAGGTCATCACTACTGCTTTTTCTAACTGTCTAATAGCTCCATTTCTACACTTAACTTTTCACGCCTGACACTTATTTTGGTGTAACATGTGATTTAGAAATATAGTTTTTTTTCAAATTGTTAACCAACTTCTTAAGAATTGGTATGGAATATGCTTCCTTTCTCCCCCAATTTGAAATGGTGCCATTTAAATACACTAAATTCTTACTCATACGTTTCGTTTCTATATTTTGTGTTCAGATGTGGGGACCTCTCTGGTTCTTGCACAGTACCTACTGTTTTAATTAACTATGTAATCCTTTATAACAACTGCAATCCTTTTCTAGATCTAATTTTGCTTTAATATTTGTCTCTATTTTTCTAAATTAACTTCAAAATAAATTTGGTAATTTTTCAGCAACAAAAGTTATTTTGATTGGAATTACATTCTTAAACTGGGCACATTGGCAACTTAAGAAATATTGAGTATTTTCATCCAGGAACATGAAATGCTCATTTTGTTAGACACTCTTTAATGTCCATCAGAAAAGACTTTTTGGTCATCTTCATTGCTGGTTCCGCGTAGTTCTTCTTGGATGTATTACTAAGTGGTACACATTTTTTATTATTTTAAAATTCTAGCATATGGAAATTTTTATATGTTCCATAGTCATTTTAAAACTAAATGTATGTTCTTTGGTGATAAAGTGGAAGATTAAATGTGTATCTATTAAATAGATCCTTTGAGTTATATTTCTCAAAATCTCTGTATCATATTTATCTTTTATCTCCATAATATGGCTCAAAAATGATTTTATAACAATTTCAGGCCTGATATTTACAGTCATCTGTGTCTCCTAGTTGCTCTAAAATAGGCATTAAATCGGGATAGGTCTTAATCAGAGCTCTGAACCCTGCCTGCATATTAGAATCACTTGAGTAGCGTTTCAAAAATGTGCATGCCTGATGGCTCATCCTAGAATGATTTAAAAAGAAACTTTACAAGTGAGGCCC
This sequence comes from Trachops cirrhosus, assembly GCA_028533065.1. NCBI lineage: Eukaryota > Metazoa > Chordata > Mammalia > Chiroptera > Phyllostomidae > Trachops > Trachops cirrhosus. The sequence goes on along the minus strand of CM052540.1, from coordinate 35,915,667 downwards.
TGGGCTTCAGGATTTTTTTAAAGTTCCCCCAAGTGATTCTAATGGGAACAGAGTTGCAAACCACTGCCCTAAATAGTTGTGATAATCATGTAAAATTTACTAAATAATTCTGTAGCCAATTACATTAACAATCAGGCAAAATGCTATCTGGACACTCAAGTAATTTACATATTAAACCACCAGTAAGGTGGCTTGTGTGTCTGAAAGGAAAACATTGAGCTTTAGAAATCTGACTTTCAGTCCTGAGTCTCTGCCAGGCTCTGGCTCTAACTTGGGTATACCTAGTGTGTTATACTCCTCTGTGCCTTATTTGTCTCACTTGTAGTATAAGTCAGGTTAATTATCACTAGGAAAATCTTGAAGTGCAACCATTTAAACTATTTTTATAAGAACGAGTCAAAAACAAATAAATCAGGGATTGTCTGCATGTGGGATGCACAAATAGTTCAGTTTAGCTCAATGGTAAGAAATAATAGTTTCAAACTCAGATGCCTTCAGGGGCCAAAAAGTTAACAACAGTTTGTGAAGTAGCCAGGTCTGAGAAGAATGAGGTTTGTAGTCACTTGAGGCTTGTGCAATATATGAAGACATTCAAATTAAATTATATAGACCAGTGGTCTCTAAAGTGGGGTGAATACAAACCAGTGGGTACATCAAAAAACCCACTGGGCTGCAATTAAATAACAAGCTTTGTTAATATTTAATGTGTGGATTGATAGTAATGCATATGAAAATACATACATTAAAATACCTATATTAGGAAAGGAATCTCAAAACTTTTTCACTGATACATGATTTTGAGAGAATGCTTAGGCATAACTGATATGCCCAGTCACCAATCCTTGAAAAGTAACTTCTCTGAATTCCTAACTGTAAAATGGGAATAATAAGTAACAGAACCTTCCTGGCTGTGGTGAGGTATAAGTGAGATGATGCATACAAATCTCAATGAATGTTAGATATTATTACAATTGAAAGATCTAAATGAGCTCTCCCATGGCCTACTGAAACCATTTCTCATCTGGCCTTTCTGTTTCAAGTCCCCCTGCTATATTGTAAACTCATTCATCTTTCTAGAATACAGTCTACACGTATGACCACCCTGGTGAAAACACACACCTGTTTATGCACCCACACAGAGCAGTGGTTGCTTCCCTGTTGTCTGCAGAGCAAACTCCATAGCTAATCCAGCAGTCAACACCATTCACAAACTGGCTGCCCAGCCACCTACCTGAGCTGTTTTGTCACCACTCCTTGACACAGATCCAGTGGTTCACTAGCACTGGACTCTTTGTCCTTCTTAAGTGTGCCAAACACTTGTATACCTCCTTGTTTATCTCTTCGGGAAATTCCCTTCCTCTGCTTTTGCTCCCCCTGTAACAAAGTCCCACTGCCTGTGCTTGTTTAATGTCCCTAGAATATGTCTGGGAGAAATAAGAGTAGAAAAACCAGAACTTACTTGCGATGCCTTAGAAGACATCAAAACTTGCCAATTGTGACCGGACAAATAAGAAGAGACTTAAACTCCTCCAGCTTTGATCACTCTCCTTTGTGCTTGACATTTACTGTGACAACCAAAGAAAGTTAGGCCTAGGATTAAGAGCAAGGTAGGTGATAGAAGGACAACAAGACAGGGTGGAGGAAACTTTATCTCTATTAAAATTAAAGTATTGGGGGTAGGTGTTAAATAAAAAGATATCAAAAAGGGGTGTGATAATCTACAAGTTGGGCAGTAATTCTTGGTCTTTTTTCATCTATAAAATTGAGGAAGCTGCAATAGAAAATATATGTGTATGAGATCAACATTTTAACATTTTATCATTCTCTCTACAAACAGTTGAAAATTATGAAGTTTACATTTATGTTGTTTAAGTTTAACCTAGTGTGTTCGAGAAGAGATCCTAGAATCAAAGGATCTTAAACTTAGGAAAATGTCTACACTGATCTAAATAAAGTAAGTTCCATTTAAATATGTGATTAAAGATAAAGCACTAGTCATCTTGCAGTAAAGGGAGAACCAAAATAAATAGGTATTCCAGATGATATGTTATTCTGACTCCTCTTCCCTGTTACCCAGGACGACTGAATTTTGAATTCCATTTAGATTCCTTTACTATAAGGATATACAGGTGTCTCTATGTTTATAGAGTGCTCACGTAGCTCCTTAAAAGTTCTTTGAAAGTTACATTTCTATAAATTAAATCAGATGAAATAAACTAGAAGCTTTCACTCTTCAAAGAAACATGATAAATTGCTTTTTGATTAAAAAAAGTTTTAATAGGATATCAAAATGATATTGATACTCATCAATGTCTGAACACTGGGCTTTTTATAAGTTTAAAACATTTAGAAATGCACATGTAAATATAAATTACATAAACATAAATTTTAACATAAATACAATAAATATAAATGTATATAAAACTGTTATGAAAAGCAAAACTGTTCAAATGCAAATAGTCATCTAATACTGTTTGTGCCAAATTGGGCGCCACTATTGAGTGCTGAATATGTTCGTGCAATTGAGATATATTGTTAAGTGTAACATGTACCAAATTTTTGAAGATTTAATACTAAATAAGTAAAATATTTTATTAGCAATTTTATATTGATTACATCTTGAAATGAAATTTTTGATATATCGGGTTCATAAAATACATGATTAAAATTAATTTCACCTATTTCTATTTTTAATGGAGCTACTGGCAAAGCTAAAATGACATCTATGGATCACATCACATTTCTATGGACAATGCTAATAATTTCAAGGCCTTTTATGGAGTTTTACCTTGAGTGATGCATGCATGGAACCTCTATGCCTTTTTTCACAGGTACGGGAAAATGGTAATTATGGATTCGGAGTGATTTATTTTCTTATTTTAGTACATTTGCTTTTCCTATTTGAAAGTGAACATCGAATTTGGAATGGATTCCCATGATATTTCCCCCAAATTTTTATATGTGAATATGATAGAAAAAATATTGTCAGAGAGGTTGAAAGCCTTTCTTCATTAAAAGATTTTCTAGATGCACTCAACGTGAGGTTTATAAAGCTTGCTCAGAAAAAAAAAGTGCTTAAGGTAGCAGAATGCACGAAAACAAACAAACAAAGTGGAAATGTGGGAAGTGCAGAAGTGGCTTCAGTTCTCAGGCAACACTCTGCTGCTTCTAAGTCAAAAATATGTGCTCTGTGTTTAATTGGTGATGGGACATCTAAATGGTAGGAGACTTATCTGACTTCAACAAGGACTATCTTTCAAAAAAAAACAAACATCCTTGAAATGTTCTGAACTTGTTGCTTAAAAAAAGGTCCAGTTTGACTTAAACATACAAATTATTCACATATATTACTATCCTTTTGTGTAACATGTTTGAAATGGGACAGATATAATATATGGGACCAAATATTTTTAATCTCTGAGAGGCCTGTTTTTCACAAAGGTTTGGATCTGTAACTAATTAAAAATTAGACTTGTCTACGGAGACTCAAGTTCACAATAAAACTGTCCCAGTGGCTGAGACCTTTCACATTTTGGAAGACATAACTTTGTTTTTCTCTTTCCCTGTTGTTTCCTTTAATGACCAGCAATAAAACAGAAGGAAATACATGTTAGCCCTAAAACACATCTGGAAATGATATTTCGAAATCCCCTTATGGGCCCCTGAGTTTAAACACCCTGGTGACCTACTTCCCTTATCTCTGGAAACTCTCTAGATGAAATGAGAAGACTATTGACAGTACTACAATACCCCTGGGGCTGGGGAAACATAAGTATGCAATCCTTCTTTAAAACTCAGCTGTAGTTACACCCACATTCAAAACAGCCCTATTCACAAAAGCCAAAAGGAAGAAGCAACTCAAGTGTTCGTCAATGGGTGAATGGATAAACAAAATGTGGCATATACATACAATGGAATATTATTCAGCCTTTAAAAAAAAAAGGAAGGAAATCCTGCTATTTGTAACAACATAGATAAACCTTGGAGACATTATGCCAAGTAAACTTAGCTAATCACGAAAAGAAAAATACTGTATGACTACACTTATATAAGGTGCAAAGTCAAATTCATAGTGACAGAAAGTGGAAGCGGGGTTGCCAGGGGCTGGAAGAAGGGGAAATTATTGTTTCATTGGTATAGGGTTTCAGTTTTGCAGGATGAAAAGTTTTGGAGATTGGTTACAGAAACAATGTGAATATGTTTAACACCACTGAACTATACACTTAGAAGTGGTTAAGATGGTAAATTTTATATGTTTTTATAACAATTAATTTTTTTTTAAATTCTGCAATAACGCCCTCTTCCTTTAATTCAACTATTTGGCTGGTTGACTCAATGATATTTATGTTCTTCAGAAGACATCTTTGGCAGGGAAGTTCATGGAGTATTCGGCATTGGAACTCAGAGGCCCTAGATACAGCTGTCTCACACGTCCAGATAACTAAACCCGCTGATGTACATGCAGGTATGGGGAGTGAGGTCCAGGTGACCTAAGACCATGGAGTTAATTGGCAGTTTGGCAGTTTGGCCAGGGCAAAATTTAAGTCCCTTCACAACACAGTACTCTGTTTTCTTACACACTGCTGTGACCCAGCAAAGCTTCCTGAACAACATGCTATTATAAAACCTTTAAAAAAAATGAAAAGCCAACTTAGGTGTTAATCATCACCAAGGACTTGTTTTCATCAATTGATTGCTGGCCTCAACACTCTTCAGCAAATGCGGGCAGAGTGAAATGTAGAAATGATGAGGTCTCATTAGTGTGTGACTTCTCTGAATGTCTAGACTTCAGCAAATCGGCCTTTATGGTTTTGATCTGCTCCAACACTGATGTGAATTGCTGCTGAATTTTTATTCAGAGAGCATCAAAACTGTGAGATGGCCTATAGAAAGATATGACTAGCCTGTTTAGAAAGGTCAAATTTTTAAAGAATTGTGATGAATCATAATTATTTGCACAAAATACCTACCTAAAGAAATTGACACAAAACACAAAGATTAGAGCTTTCCTCATTACTTAGAAATTTCCTATGATGCATTCATACTCTAAAGTGTCCAATCCACCTTCACCTCATTGCTCGTCTAACCCTTAAGAAATTGAGGCCATGTGGAAGTACACATTTTTTGTAACCTCATTTTCTTGTTGAGAACAAAAACAGTTCCCATGGTTCACAACCAATACTGCCAACAACACCACATTCTCTCTAATCCAGACAACTTGGGACTTCGGAAAACTTGCTCATCATGGCTTCACCTTTAATTTGGTCAGTCTCTTGAGCACACTATCTCAATAATAGGTCATTATTGTTGCTCACAACTCTTCAAAACTGCAGCTACACACCTCCCCATGAAGGGAACTCAGAGGGCAAAGCAAGATATTTCAAATTGTTGAGGGTGCACAGCAATACTCAGCCAAAAGGAATTTGGACACTATGCAAACTACTAGCCCCAGCGAGTCAGCAGTCTCAACATTATATCACATACATTTTTTTGATGATGCCTTATCTTTGTGTAGCTGGGTATTTAGTGGTTGCTGTGATATAAAGCGAGTACTGCCCAGAATTGGCAAGAATCAACACATGAGGGTGGCAGTGGCCAATCAGGTTCCAAATTTGAGAAGTTGTGCAGTGCACGACAGGTACACTCACCCTGATAGTAACTGTGGTGACCTAGGGCAAAATACACATAGTATTTTTGTCTTCCAACATATGTGGATTAATTTTTTTCAGATGGTTATCAAGTTGTTAGGGCAGAAATACATATTGAGTTGTTTGGACCTAAGGCCTGAATACATAGCCCTCAAGTATTTCTTTTGGCCTAGGGACCTTGTGAAAAGATTGCTAAGACACTAGAGTCATCACAAAGTGACAAAGTTGAGGAACTCCTGCTCTAGGAGGTATTAGAGTAGATACTGTGGTGATTTAAAGCGGTTTGAGTTCACACAATGAATTGTGAAAATGTGCTTGGTTTGTGCCAGATTGTTGATGTCCCAACACACCCTGTCGCAGTGATGACAAGAAGGAATCCTGTTCCCCAAAAACTGGACAACAGAGGGGGGTGAAAAGCTATTCAGAAATACCACTGCTGAGCCATTGAATGTGGCTTCCAAGCTAAAGCTGAAATAGATTTGTTGTTTAAATCAGTTATCAGTGACTCCATTTCTTAGAATCATATCCTAAGAAATTCTCATTCTGTTTTAAAGCCAACAAAGTGCAAAAGCCCTCAACAAATTTCCCTTTAGCCTTGACATTCCAAACCTGTCCAAATATATCAGCAAATGAACAACAACGGGGCACCCGTAACAATGATCTCTTTCACTGAGATACAGTTCCAGGAAGGCACCTTTAGGTAAAAATTTTTGTTGCCTTGCACATTTTCCTGGAAATCTGGTTTCCAGGACTCCAGGTGGGATTGCAACATCAGGATGAAGCTCACGGAAAGAACTCATGTATGGCGTTCATTTCAAAGAAAAACCAAGTAATTTTGGACTTTTAATATCATATTATTAAGCATGTTCTTGATTGTAAGACAGACTCAAATGCTTGAAATGCTCCCTAATTGGATTTCAAAGTCCTCTGTTACAATCGCCATTCTGTACCAGTTGGTTGCAATACATCTGTTGCTGGCAGTGATCATTTCTGACCATGTTCAGGTTTGGCCTCTGCCATCTAATTTTTCTCACTTATGTGTTCTGCTAGAAGCCATCTCAAATCTATTTGGGGGAAAAAAAAAACACAGAGCAATACATTCCAGTAAAGAAATTATGGTGACACTTATTTGGACTTCCTTGATGCAGATTTGTCAACGAAATTGATTTCTCACCATTCAACATGCTTCTCCATGTTCAGCAATAGTAACTTATCCTGACAAATGAAGGAACTTTGGGAGACTTGTCTTAATTATCTTCATCCATAATTAGCTAATGACCAGCAGACGCACAAGAATGTACCCTAGATGCTCCTTTGCCTGTATCTAGTCTTCATTCATTTTACCCTAAGAGATTTCCTTGTTAAAAGCCATGTGGCTGGAACAGATGGCCTGCATGTGTTATCTCCATCTTTATCAGCATCACGGACATTTCTGTTGGGGCGACTTGGCAGTAGCAGAATCTTCAGGGGTGTCTATCCCATAGCCATCTGGCACTGATTTTTCAGCTACAACCCCTGAGATTTCATGAGTGTCTCAACATGAAGGAAGTAATAAGTCTCTGGTCACTGTAACTGCTAGTGCAATTAGACCTGATGACTGGACTTTCTATACCTACTAGTGTAAGGCAAAGATAATCTGCAAAAAGGTTCCGTCTTCTTAATAGTCCAAAGATACAATAACTGAGAGTTTGTTTTATTTTTAGAGGATAACATCAAAAGCTAAAGAACCTGAGTGCAATCTTAGTCCCTGAGCTCAGTGGGAGTGTAAACTGCGAAAAGCCACAAATATCCCTGGCCTCAGTTTCCTTGTTTATAAAACGGGAATAATTTTAATACCTAAATCACAACATGGTTGGGAGATTAAACTTGTAAGTGATATTCAAATATGAATTATTATAATTACCTACAAGAGAACTGGTACTTTGAACTCAGTGGGTTTGGGTAATCTATTGGATTTTAGCATTTTTCTTGTCCTTAAGTTCCTGTTTATATTTTATTGATTGTGAGTTACTAGTATAACTGTGATAGCTCAAGAGAATTCTTGCAGCAAAAAGTGTTTCTTCCAAGACAGTCTTGTTTCACCACTTTCTGAACACAATAGGTAAGGAAGTACTCATCTCCCTAAGCAGGTACTTTTTAGCACCTCAGTAATGTCTAACATGAAACAAATGTTAAGGTTATTTCAAAAACCTCAACCTTTTAATAAAATTTTTGGTAAGGACAGTATTATAACTTTATAATCTTTTCTTTAAACCCTTGAAATGTTGACTTTAGAGAAATCTCTTTTTGATTTAAATTCCAATTTTTAATTCTCCTTTTCTCCTAAAAGCAGAAGGACTTTTTCTAGCTTTGTTCTTTTTTTAAAGATTTTATGTATATATTTTTAGAGAGAGGGGAAGGGAGGGGGAAAGAGAGGGAGAGAAACATCAATGTGTGGTTGCCTCTCACAGGTCCCTCCTGAGGATCTGGCCCACAACCCAGGCATGTGCCTTGGTTGGGAATCAAACCAGCGACCCTTTGGATTGCAGGTCAGCACTCAATCCACTGAGCCACTCCAGCCAGGGGACCCCAGCTTTGTTTTTTTTTTTCTTAGATGCTCTTAAGTTGGTTTCATGGGTAGAACACTCTGAAAGTCACTTCCTTGATGGAAGTTAGCAAACAAACACAGAGAGGGAGTCATTGTGTGGGCTCAGAATTTTTTCCCCACTGTCTTCCTATCACACATAGCCCAGGGGCAGCACAGTTGCCTTAAACAATTTCAGAGAAATATGAAATTTTTCCTAATTGACTTAAGATTAACTCAGTGTGAGGCCTGCTTTGGATGCCAGAGCTGACTATTTCACTCCTATCAGGGTCTTGAGAAAAGGGGACTTTTCTTGCTTGTCAGTTCATCCACATCACTTGAATTACATTTTTGCCCTTATTGTGTACTCAGCATGGCAGTTAGTTGCAAAGTCATTGATAAGCACTGATTTTCCACTGCTTAATGAAAGAAAGGTGCTCCTGAACTCTCGACATCAGCCTAGGCCCTCCTCATCTTTTTGTTGTTGTTGCTGTTGTTTTCTTTACTTTTATTGTTGACACTATTACAGATGTCCCCGTTCCCACCGTGTGCCCCCACCCCTCTGCCTGCCTCCACCCAGCCTGCCCACCCCTCCCTCTGGCCATCGCCTCACTGTTGTCTGTGTCTAAGGGTTGTGCATGTATGTTCTTTGGTTGATCCCTTCACTTTCTCCACTCAGTTCCCCACGCTCCCTTCCCCTCTGTCAGCTGTCAGCCTGTTCCATGTGTCATCCATGCCTTTGTTTCTATCTTGTTTGTCAGTTTATTTTGTTCATTAGATTTCACATATAAGTGAGATCATACTTTTGATGAATGGTCCTTCTTTTATCCCCATTCTATGGTAGTTGCGATTTTATTTTATTTAAAATTTCAATCCTAAAGTATTCCCTGATAACACCTCTATTAACCAAATACTAAGTAATTATGTAAGGCAAGCCTTATATACAAACATGTTTAGATTTTTCCCCCAGAGGCCCCCCCAGCTTGGGATACTGTTCAGGTGGCCATCTTGTCCTGGTTTGCTTGGGACTGTCCTGGTTTTAGCACCGAGGGACTAGCCTCCCAAGAAACTCCTCAGTCCCAGGGAAACCAGAATAGTTGGTCACTCTAGCACTACTGAACAGTGTGATTAATTTGGCCTAAATTTAGATTCTCCTAACATCCTCTGAAATCATTTCCACACAAAGCTCTTTTTATAGATTCCAACACTGTATGTGAACAAGTTCAACTTGTTTAACAGCGATCTGGGGTCAGAGAACTCTTTGCAAGTTTGCCCTTCATTTATGAAGCACTCTCTTTTTGTAATTTGCGGAACCCTATTTTTCATAATTAAATTTCGTTTTTTATTGTTGTTCAGATACAGTTGTGCCGCCTTTTTCCCCATTGCTCACCCTTACCCCACCCCCACTATTTCCACAGTCAATCCCCCCTTTGTTCGTGCCCATGAGTCCTCTATTTGTGTTCTTTTGCTTGCCCCTTCCACTTCTTCCCCCGGTTATTCCCTCCCAGCACCCGCCCCCCCCCGCCCTGGTCCTTGTCAGTTTGTTCAAGTCTCTGGTTCTACTTTGCTCATTTGTTTGTTTTATTGATTAGGTTCCACTTATAGGTGAGATCATATAGGTATTTGTCTTTCACTGCCTGGCTTATTTACTTAGCATAATGCTTTCCAGTTCCATCCATGCTGTCATGAATGGTAGGAGTTCCTTCATTCTTCTGTGTAGTATTCCTTTGTGTAAATGTACCATAGTTTTTTGATCCACTCATTTACTAATGGGCATTTAGGCTGTTTCCAGCATTTGGCTATTGTAAATAATGCTGCTATGAACATTGCAGTGCATGGGTTCTTTTGAATTGGTTATTCAGTGTTCTTAGGGTATAGTCCCACCAGTGTGATTGCTGGATCAAAAGGCAGTTCCATCTTTAGTTTTCTGAGGAAACTCCATACTGTTTTCCACAACGGCTGCACCAGTCTGCATTCCCACCAACAGTGTACTAGGGTTCCCTTTTCTTCACAACCTCACCAGCACTTGTTGTTTGTTGATTTATTAATGGTGGCCAATCTGACTGGTGTGAAGTGATATCTCATTGTGGTTTTAATTTGCATTGGCTAGTGATGTTGAGCATCCTTTCATATGTCTATGGGCCCTCTATGTGTCCTCATTGGAGAAGTGTCTGTTCAGGTCCTTTGTCCATTTTTTAACTTGATTGCTTATCTTCTTGGTATGGACTCATGTGAGTTCTTTATACATTTTGGAGATCAAACCCTTGTCCAAGCTATCATTGGCAAATGTTTTCCCATATAGTTCATTCCCTTTCCATTTTGTTGCTATGTTTTTTAACTGTGCAGAAGCTTTTTAGTTTGATGTAGTCCTATTTGTTTATTCTTTCCTTTATTTCCCTTGCCTTAGGGATATATCAGCAAATATATTGCTATGTAGGATATCTGAAATTTTCCTGCCTATATTTTCCTCTAGGACTTTTTTGGTGTCATGACTTATACTTAAGTCTTTTATCCATCTTGAGTTTATTCTGGTGTATGGTGTAATTTGGTGGTCTAATTTCATTTTTTTTGCATATACTTCCCAGCACCTGATTTTTACCCCTTTTCTTGCTGTATCCATTTGTAAGTTTTGGAGGATTTTATAAAATGTGATCATCTGAACTCATTTTATGATTTAATTGGTTGGTTTTGACTTAGTCTGTTATGTTAAAAAGAAAAATAATAAGTAATGCAATTTAAAATATTAACTGTAAGTTTATTTTATAGTAGAATTATGGGTGTGTTATTTTCTCCTTTTATAAATCATACTATGCATGTATTACTTTTATAAAAACAATTAAAAAATAACTTCAAAATTAGGTTTTAAATAACTTTAATTAAATGAAATTTATAACATCAAAATCCAATCATAAGGCCTCACCATTTCAGATCAGGGCTGTCCATGGTAATATACTAGAAAACTATCTAGATCTTCTGTCCAGAAAGACATCATGCAAGGAAAGGAAGACAGCTTGGGTCCAAGAAACAAAGTAGGAAATCTTTAGAATTGTGAAGTAGGTCATCCATAGAACAAGATGACAATGTCAGTTACAGAATGAACAAAATTCAGAAATGGGACAGCCAGAGGCAAAATGGAATTTAGAATGGGAGAGAGATGTTAGTAAAATAAGTCTTACAATATTTTTTATTAGACTAGGGAAACTTTCATTCATTTATGGACTCATTTATTCACTTGAAAACATTTATTAAATATATTCTATGTACCAGCATTTATATCAATGAACCAAAGGTATGAAAAAATCATCACCCTTCCTTATGGAAGTCATATTTCAATGTGATAGTGACAATAGATAGGAAATACAATAAGTATATAGTATTTTAAAAAGTGAAAAGTGCTATGGGGAAAAAATAGAGTAGGCTTAGGGGCACCAGGAGTGCAGAGTAGAGTGGGTAGAAGATTTATAATATTAAATCTCAGGGCAGTGAAAAACTCGACTAGTAAAACATCTTAAAAGGGATGAAATTTTAAGGAACTAGGGAATGAAAACAATGACTTTGTAAAACTTCATTGGGATTCAGAATGCTATTTGACATCTGACCTGTATATTTTGTAAAATAAAAGGAGAATATGGGTTAATGTTAACTAGACCTGGCCCAGACTGGGTCTTGGACTGAGTAAAACTCAGTTCTGCAAAAATTGCAGAAAAGATATGTATCAACACAATGAATGAATGAATGAATGAATGCAGAGATGAATGTAGTAACAAATACAAACCTTATGCATTATGAAAACTTAGTCATATGTCCACTGTTGCTTTTTATTAAGAAAACTAAGCCTCCCAGATGAGAAACATTATATAAATTGTACTGTTTAGAAATTGTTGTGTTCATTATAAGAAGCTTAATTATGGTCATAATTTACAAAAAAAAATCAAAGTCTTGTCAAAGAATTCATAATAATGGATGTTTTCTCACTAAAAATTAATGAATCAGTGGCTTATTCTGAAGGTATGAAGTCTGTGGAATACCATCATTTTCCTTTCTTGTTTTAAAAAATTAATATTTATACAAATCAGATGCAGTTTGCTACAGTTTAGGTGGTTACTTAGTTCTATAGATTATGGACTTGTTTATTACCATCAAAGCCAATTATATTTGCCAGTGTAAGTTAGATATGCCATACTAAAGAAACTTTGAATGTCAATGGTTTAATAAAACAGAGGTATCTTTCTCACACATGCAAAATACTACGTAAGTCTGAGCACCCCTGGAAGCAGCTCTTCTCTGTACAGTGACTCAGCAAGCTTTGTTGCTGCCATTTCAGACCCTTTCATTTTAGACCATGCCAGCCTTTAGGTTCACCATGCAACAAAAAGAGACGTGTGGAAGGTTGTGCATCAGCTCTTAAATGCTTCAGCCTAAAGTTACACACATCACTTCTGTGCACAACCCAATGTCACATGGCTTCAACACCCGGGGTATGTGGGGGAAGCAGATGAATATTCCGTGAATAATAATGTGCCTGTAACAGCAGTATCAAAACCAAAAGAAGAAATTAATTAAAAGCATATTACCTGCTAGATAAGGAGTGCTCGGATTTCTTTGCATACAATTGGGAAGAGAAAAAGGACAGACTATTCCAAAACACAGCCAAAAACAGCTCTATATCTTGAAAACAGTAATTCATGAATCTGTAAGTTAGTGATATAATTGCCGTTGTATCCCTGTGGCTGCAACAGTATAATAATAATTACTCACAGTCCAAGAGAGAGCAAACGGTCTCTCACAGGAAAAAGGGAAGAGTTACTTCCTTGAGTGTGGGGTTATAAATGACCCAGGCAAGCCCTCCAGATGGATATACTACTCCGTCAGAGCCTAAGGAATGCTCTCTGGGCCAGGTTAACAGGGAAGACAGTGCTTGGACTGGAAAGGAAAAGCTCTCCATTCTAAACTCTTGTTTGAGAACACACAATTTAACTTCACTTTCTTCTTGATCCCTAGGCTAAAATAGCAAATAAATGAAGGGCTGAGTTAATTAAATGCATATTTTAAAAGCATTTATCTGGTACTGATTGGCTGAGGCCACTTAGAGTACAGTGAGGAACAGTTAATACAAGTGCTGGCCATCTCCTAAAGGAGGTGACCTCAAGGTTATGTAATTGTAGCAGTAATTTATTTAGCTGAAAATGAATGTTCTCAATTAGGCTGGTAGGCATTATAATAACACAAGTGGGATTTATATTTGCTTAGGTCTTGGCTGTGAAGGTTTAGTTATTGGATTTGTTTGCCTATATTTAGTCCTCCGATTCATGATCTTTCCTGGTAAAGATCGGGCGGCTTGTTCACGCTGATTAATAAGGACCCAGTCCTCATGTTGCCGATACCGGCCTGATCGCGCCAGAGGCAGTGGGGAAGCAGACACACAGCACAGCTGCCAGCAGACAACAAACCTCATCTGGGGGCTTCTGCTCATGGGAACTGTTTCTCCCCGCAGTACAGATCCATCAGTATCTTGAGTGTGCACATAAATTGGGGCACTGCAGGATTTATTGCAGGATTTATCTTGCTGAAACTTGTATTTTACACACATACTTCTCTTCCTCTAATCTGCTGGATCTGTAAGGCAGAAAAACTATTATCCATGATACTCTGCTCTCACATTTGAATTTCTGATTTTATTTGTTTGGTTAGAGAAATGAGCATCTTTACCATTCTTTGGTCAGATGTGGTAAAGAAGTTCTAAAAGTCAATGTGCAAATGGCTGATTCTCTATCAACCAAGCCCATCCAGTCCTCTCAGACTTCATCCATCTTTGCATGCATGCCAAGTAAGCAACTAGTAATTCCGTATGAACAAACACAAGAATTATTATCATTTTTATTTATTTACAAGCTGTTCAGAGATGAGAGGTGGGTCAGTCCTAGGGTCCCACAGAGACTGGTCTGGAAGCACAGAACTCAGCCAGTAGATGTCCCTGTTAGACTCCCAATGGTGAAGTATTCATGCCCCCTTGGGAAGATACCAGTTCTCTCAGGATGTGTGTAACCTGCTTGCAAATGTGTATTTCTGTCCAAAGGCTTAAAAAAAAATCTTAAAAAGGAAATCTGACATCAGATGTATTTGTACTCCAGTTTAGACTGTTAACTTCACACTGTTGTGTGTGCTTAGAGCACCCAGCCAGGGGGAAGGGTCCACTCTTCGTCCTGACAAAGAGGGCTTCTCTCCCCCACTCCTGCCCCCAGCATGAAACACAGCCCATGCACAACCTTCCTTCTCCAGGGGAATGGAAACTAACATTCACCTCACTGTCTACTCAGAGGCCATCTGCTTTGCTGTGCACACCTTCACCAGCACAAACTAAGGGTCCTTGGGAATAATAGAGTCCACCTTTCTTTCTTTCTTTCTTTCTTTCTTTCTTTCTTTCTTTCTTTCTTTCTTTCTTTCTTTCTTTCTTTCTTTCTCCTTCCTTCCTCCCTCCTTCCCTCCCTCCCTCCCTCCTTTCCTTCCTTCCTTCCTTCCTTCCTTCCTTCCTTCCTTCCTTCCTTCCTTCCTTCCTTCCTTCCTTCCTTCCTTCCTTCTTTCCCTTCTCTCTTTCCTGTCTTATGCAACAGATTCAAGTAAGTGATCAAAACTGTGAAGCTGCTGGAGATGAAACTGTCACCAAAGCAAGAAGGAAGGTGTATAGATGTGTTCTCCAAAGCAAAGAATGCTCACTATTGACTCATTTTTTAATCGATGTACTTCAGTGGCTTTGCAACCCAGAGAAGCACTTTCTTCCAAGTACCAGTACATCAGTGAAGGATAAGAGCACTTTATTTAAAGGTTGCGTAACTGAGTCTCAATTACTATGATGCTTTTAGTCCCGGGAAACACAGTCTGTTGGAAAGAAAAGTGGACTCGGCATTAGGAGACCCATGTTCTGCTTCTAATTTCTCTTTTATTCTATGGGCAATGTCAAGTAACTTGACTTTTCTGATCCTGTTTAGTTCTCTGGGGCATCAGTCTAATAAAAAGAACAAAGGAAGACAAACTTTTCAGAAGAAGTTGAAAATTTTCATTCTCAGGATTGTCCTGAGGCATAATTAGGATAATGTGTAGAATCCTCATGAATTATACTCAATAACTACTTATTTATTTTCAGCTCCTTCTTTTTTCATTGATCTGATCAATGGGAAGGTTAAGAATAATTTTAAAAAATTGATGAGGGGATTAAGGCACCAAAGTGAAGCTTGGGTATTACTAAAGTAATCAGAGTTTTCTTATTCACTATGCTCCATACACCGTCTCTATTTCTGAACATGGAACATGTATGTGTTCAGCATCAGAAGAACAATGCAGATGAGGTGTCATTGCTCATGGACTCTTTGGTTTGAAGGCTATGGATTAAGCTGTTTTCTTAGCTGTCAAACCATGATAGAAGGCCATTTACACCAACAAATACAAAATACCAACAGCAAAGTAAGGATAACTTCTCCATCATTCATGTCTTTGTCTCTTGTTCATTTGCATGTTCATTGAGAACCTCTTTTACGACTGGGCCTCTGCTCATGGGAAGATGACTCTCAGATCTTCCTGCTAGGGGACCGCTCCATAGCCTGGGAAGTACATCTCCAAGTGAATATGTCCAACCCTAACTGATCAGTTGGATGCTAGATATAATTTAAGAATTCACAGAACCCAAATAAGGAGATTTTGCATGCTCAAAATAGTGACAAAAGTGTGGGTTGGAAAAAATCCCCCAAAAGACCTTTCCTAACAGGTGGGACTCAATTGATAACTGACCTCAGAGTTCCCTAACTTTCGATCCAGCACCTTCTTCTCCTCAAAGGGCAAACCAGACTTCTCAGTACATCCAATAAATCTCTGCAGATGGAAGGATGAAGCTCTGAAGTGTGAAGATGGCACACTTCTGACCCTGTCTGTTCACTGCCTCAGTGTCCTCTCTCTCCTTCTTAAGTCACCACATTGCAGAGTGACATCTGAAGAGATGCCGTGAGAGAAAATGACTTGCCCACCATGGACTATACATTGAGAGCTAATTCAGAAATATTATATCTGTTGTAAACCATGCAAATCCAACACAGAGTTCTTATGTGCCTGACTTCAAAGCCCTTTGAAAAATTCCTCTTTCGGCACTACAGACAGGCCCAGGTCACATTTGCTTGCTCACAATTCTGTTAATCAGCGTATAGACAAGATACTCAACTCATTATTTTAGGCTTTTGGCTCTAGAACAATAGGTGTAAATGGGCTCCTAGTATATAGAAACATATCTTTCTCTTCAGCCATGATGGGCATGCCATATACAATTTCTACCTCCCACAGTTACAATGGCACCAAACATTTGAATCCATTTCATGCTAAAAATGTTTCCCAGTATACAATTTGTAGTGCTTACAAGCCAGGCCAAACAGAAACACAACCCAAAGAATGTAACTACAATCACAGCCTCTCAGGAATAACTTTCTTCAGAAAGAGAAATATCTAGCAAAGAGAAACATTGAGGCAGATCGAGCTCTGGCACACTTATGCTTTAAGTCTATAATTGCTCTGATCACTGATGTTTGGGAAGTAAGTAAAGACTTTCCCCAGAAGGCAATGGAGGCTGGCCTTGTCCTGCAGCTGTTTTCTAAGGGCCTGCAGTAAATTTTAATAACTTTATTGGCATGACAGGGCAGATGTGTTTGGGGAAAGTCCATATAACTGAACCCCTGCTAAGGGACTGGTTTCATAGCTTCTCTCATTTTGCTATCCTCCTAGTCCATATCTGACTGTAACTGACTGCTGGGGCCAAGGTTAACACTTTCCACCCTAGCTCCTTTCCCTCTCCTCTAATTTTTTTTTTTTTACCATAAGTGGTGTTTGCAAAAGGTAAGGGATTTTTAGAAATATGCTACTTCTAAATGTCTCCAGTCCTTGGATTTTGGCCAAGTATATTGTGGTCAGTGAGCCTGAAATGGACAAATCTGCAGAGTTTGTGAATTGGCCTTTTAGAAAAACAATCTAGGATATTTGCGAAATGTTCCCTTTCTGGAACAGCACGTGTAAACATTTCTACATTTATGACCGACCATTGCCCATTTGAGGAACTTTAATAGTCATGCCAGGAATGGAACTTGCGATGATGCAGAAAAAACAAAACTGTCCAGCAATATATACCATTCACATAAAGGGTGTCTGTAAGTGTAATAGAAACATACAAGAATATCCGTGATGCCATCAATGACATCTCCAATTTGCAAGAAAAATAAAATAATAGGGAATAATATTAACATATCTTTGCTAATGTCAGCAAATACAATAATATTAATGCAGGCATGCCTCGGAGATACTCTGGGTTCGGTCCCACTCACCATCATCAAGTAAGTTGCAATCATTTTACCGGTGCAAGGCCTTGCCTTCAATTTGTGAGAAATGCAACACCTGTGAAGTGTAATGAAGTGAAGCACAGTAAAATAAGGTGTGCCTGTAATCATATTAACATAGATAATATCTTTTACCACCTATGTTTTCAGACTTTATGGACACCCTGTACAATATGATCCCGAATTTATTTTTAATGTGTGTATATTTAAGACACCAGAAAAAAATATACATCAAAAATTTAACAGTGTGGGCTTTTTTTCTATGAGGCAAAGGTTATATACCATTCTTCATTCTCTTTTCTGTTCCTCTGATATTTCCAATATTTCTAATACTAGTGTGTGTTCCTCTTGTGTTGAGAAAAAATAGAAATAAAAAACAACATGATAGGCTATGCGTGCACACGTCCACTGTGCAATATAAGGACTGGTAGGTAAGTTCTACCACAGACACATCCGGCTCCTTGCAATGGCTGTGGGGCTCACAGCCTGAAGATAAATGACATGTTTCGAGAATCTAGGGAGGGAAGAAGTAAAGGAGAAAGAAAAGTAACAAGAAGAACCGGAGCGTGAAGATGTCTGTCTCCTAATGTACTCTGTAATAATCTCGGGCCAGCGTTTTCTCCCACAGAGTTCCTAAGGAAAGGGCAGAATGTGACGGAGTGCTTCCCTCATCTCTGATTTTTTTTTCTACCATATCATCGAAAGCATTCTGAAAACACAACGAAAACTCCATACTGTTTGTGAACTAACAAATTATGCAAAATATGCTCTTGAGAGGTTCACAGAAAGGCTGGCATATATACCTGTGCTAGGTTTTTAAGTATGGATGTAGTTTTAATTCACATGGTAACAGAAAAAAATAATCTGTTAGATTTTTGAGATTAACAAAAGAGAATCTCCTAGTGCTAGCCTACAGCCTATTCTGAGAGAGCTTTTGTGTAACCCAAGAGTGTGGGTATAGAATTATTACTACAATGTACAGCAATGTTTAATTCCAATTTCCCTGTGATAACATACATTGAATTATGCAATCTAATAACTTTGGAAAGAGTTCATTATGAAACTGGATGTGTCCAGTGGAAGTTAGATGACTCAGACCTCTTACAGATTGTTTTCTCTGACACAGTTTCTATAGCCTTATAAAACTTCTCCTACGTTTAACCTATACATATGACACTCACAAGATAAAAGCCCAAGACTGCTGAGGTAGCAACTGCTTTCCCTATAAGGAAAAACACATGTTCGCATAAACCTCAAAGACAGAACATAATTTTGCTTTTCTCTTATGGAGTATTTCTAATGTGTAAGTGTGCAACATGACCCAAGCACATTTGAGGCACATTTGAAAGCTATTCTAGGACAAAAATGAAAACACTCAGGGATTCAAATGATTCTGGGTTTTCATAAAGGGCTGGCCATTCCATCAACAACTGCTGACTTTATGTCTCATGGGCATGTGTTCCTCTTGCTTCTGAGAAAGTGATGTGGAGGCTATTGTAAGGAAAGAGTTCCCATTCTGTAGACACTGGCACTAGCCAATGCAGATAACCTCAAGAGAAAACATCACAACCCATAGAAAACAGCACACCATCTTCACTGATTCCCATCTGAATGATAAGAACTCCACAGAGCACTTTGTTTGGAATGTCACTGTCACCAGCTATCGCAGTGCATTTTTAATAAAAATTCTCCCACCTTGATCAATCTGTGCTCTACAATTTAGAGCTGAGAGTAATTCTCCAAGACACATTATGGTTCAGTATTAACACTTGAAATCATCTCATAACTGCTTGCTTTCATATTTGGCATAACTATTGTACCATCTTAGAAACTGCTTCTATTGACCTTTAGATTAAAAATATGTTGGATTATCATGATTGACACTTTTAAAATGACTTATTCTTGCCAAACACAGCATAACAACTTTTTAACATTCTCTTCTCTTTGCAGCTGCCTCTACTTTCATTATATGAAATATGGCTGTATTCTACAACACCTCTCGTTGCCTAACATGCTTTTCTTTTTTTCTTTTCATAGTTCAAGAAGATTTACATTTGGAGCTAAATGTTTCGGTGATTGCTCTGTTGGGTTTCATTATACCAGTGTAGTTAATCAAAGCAAGTCTGGCCTCGCTACCATGATTCATTGTATGGTTTTTTAACTTAATCATTTACACAGAATGAATATACATATTATCACCAGGGCTGGATTTCTTTAACAGTCTGCATGACATCGTATTGTAAATGCTTTTGTCAACTGCTTATTCCTGAGAACAGCACAGTGGCTGGGGTTTTTGTTAAACCATTTCATTGATGGGCTTTCGATTAGCAAAAAGGCAAATAAAATGCCCCTAGGTGGAGCTACAGGGAGCAGAGGAAGTGCT
The DNA here is from genome assembly GCA_028533065.1 of Trachops cirrhosus. Taxonomy (NCBI): domain Eukaryota; kingdom Metazoa; phylum Chordata; class Mammalia; order Chiroptera; family Phyllostomidae; genus Trachops; species Trachops cirrhosus. The sequence goes on along the minus strand of CM052540.1, from coordinate 35,895,708 downwards.
GGTTGACTTTACTTATCTCCAACTTAGGCTGACGGGAAATCCTTTCATTTGTACAAAATGTTTCCTTTCATGTGTGTGTGGTCTTCACAGTCATAATTAACAAGTAACCTGTCTTCACTCTCATTCTTAATCCCTTCATAAATTATTGGCTGCTGCCATCTGGGTGGGGTTTGGCAGGCTTCGGATTTTAAGTACAGCCTGAGGGGATTACAGGATTGTTGTTTCTAAACTGAAGAAGCTAATTGTGTAAGTATTAACATATGTGAAGTAGGTCTAACAAGAGTAGTTCCTGTGTCTAACAAGTCAAGTCCAGCGATGTTCCCACTGACACCCTGTTCCTCGACAGAAAAAGCAGGTCCACATTTAACCAGGAAAGGGGAGTGTGTGGGCCAGCTGCAGGCTCGTAGTAGTTGACCATCAATTTTTCAGGAATTTTGTACACTGGTTGTTAAGTGTAGACATTATTAAAAATCAGAGTATATAAACTTTTAATTTAATTATTATTTTAAAAAATAAATACTCATAACTCATCCCTTCCTAAATCTTTTACTACATTCCATTACAAAACTTAATATTTTACTGGCATTCATTTGGCTGTAGGATTCTACTGCAAGTGTTTTCTGGCTTCATTGTACTATTATCTATGCTCTGGAGGTTATTTGTGTCTACTGTATCTGTATAGTGGAAAATACCATATACAGTAGCGCTCTGTTCCCTGAGTCTTCCTTTCCAAGGTTTCATTTTCAGATTGCATGCCATTCTGAGTACAGTGATGAAATCCCGTTCGCTCAGCCCTATCCCGCCCAGGAAGTGAATCATCCCTTTTTCCCGAGCATCCTTGCTGTATCCACTACCCACCCTTCAGTCACTCAGAAGCTGTTTTGTTTATCAGATCAGTTACCGGAGACAGAGAGAGAGAGAGACCACATTCATATAGTTTTTATTACAGCATGTTGTTATAATTATTCTATTTTGTTATTGTTGTCGTTCATCTTTTACTATGCCTAAATTATAAATTAAACTTCATCATAGGTATGTATGCATAGGAAAAAATAGTGTATGTAGGGTTCAGTACCACTCAGGGTTCCGGGAGTTCACTGGCGGGGACTACCGTAATGACATTCTGCTACACGTCTCTTCCGAACTCTGCATTCAGTGACGTCATGGCCTGATACCAGCCATGGTCTGATATCAGCCATGGTGAGTGTATTTTACACCATAGAAATTACAAATACCGCAATCCAGAACTTGATTTTTCTTTGTCTCCTCCTTGTATATGAAGGCAGTACTACCAGAAAACTAAGTCTTAGAAAAGTTCAGCATGTGATTTGTCTATAGAATTCCACTGTAGGTATTTTCTGACTTCAAAATCCATTCCTCTAAGTGTTCTATACCTCTCTTTTAGCAGGCCTTTATCTGCTCCTGTACCTATATACTCACTAAAACTACCAGTGTTAGGTTGGTGAAAGTGTTGTGTTTCTTCAGTAAAGTACAAGTTAAGTACGTTTAAGTTAGGTCACATTTTTTCCCCCCAGAGAGCCAACTGTTATGCATTTACCAACACATCACCGTCCAGAATTGGAGGTTCAGTTTAAACAAGTCTCTCCCCAGAAATAATCTAACTCAGCTGCAACAATCCTATCATTTGACTTTAGCATGTCCGTTGTCTATCTCTCACACCATCTCCCAAGCCCAGAGAACACTGAAAAGTAATTCCTAGAAATAACTATTTATTTTCTGTTGATAAAAAGTCCCAATTACTAGCATTTATAAATTGTCAAACTTCTTATTGCCCTCATTCAGCCATTCTTCAGAACTCACCATCACTACCACCAATTTTATTTTCCATTATTAGCCAAAATGCTTCCATTCGATTTCAACGTGTAAGCAATATGGAAGCAACAGAACTAAAAAGGAGAAAAGGAGATGGTTACACACACATGCAGAGAGGCACCGGCCCAGGTTCCACACTTCATGGGCTCTGAAAGAATGAGGTATTGGACTACTGAGCCTGTCCTCTCTCTATGCCATTTCGATTTGCTTTTCATGGAGTATGCAACCTCTCACTGGGAAACTCGGGGTAACTTTTCCACCACATACTGCCGTGCTTGTGCAGAGTGAAGGAGTCACCTGGAGCAGTAGTAGAGAGACAGACTACCAGTCTAATGAAATTATAAGGGGCCCGCCCACTTCTGTTGCACATTTTCTTAGCATTATTGGTGAAGAACACTCGTGAAAGAAGCGCTAAGTCACTGTGTGTGTGTTAAAACATCTTACCAGCTTTGCCTGCAATTTAAATTTTGTGTGAAAGTAAAGATAAAATGTGCACATGCCTATGGGTGGAACTTCTCTCACAGGATATGCTGTCCCATCCACACCCCAAAGCTCTTTAAATGGTAATACAAAAGCCTGATCTCCCAGCACATTTCAGTCTTTCTGCTCATTATTGGTACCACATGCAGCAAGAATTACCTCCAGCTTTACCCTTGACCCTGGAAGTCATGGCTTTCTCACAGCTTTATCTACTATGACATAAAGATTACTTCTTCAAAATTATTAGTCATAGCAAATACTTTCCTCGTGTTTACCATCATCCACATCTTTGCCTGTTTGGTAACTTCTGCCTCAGTCTTGACTCAGAGGCTCATAGATGGCTCATGATGGAAATTGTTTGGTACGTTGCAATAAGATACAGATTACACTCTTACTCTCCAAAAAGCTTTGTGATCAAATGAAAGAGAAAAAATGATAGTAAAACTATTTATACAACATCTACACAAAAGTGATATTAAGAAAAGGACTTATTTAGTTAAAATAAACCTAAAAATTAAAGAACTATAGACTGCTTATCAGCAAATTGTTGTCAATTGATGAGATCCTTTTTTCTATTCTGTCATTAAAAATGCACTATAGCACTTGTTTTTTCCTATATATTATACATTTTCCTCCTCGGTTGGACTAAGGATAAACCATTTTTCAAAGAGTAGTTGCTCAAAACACTAGTTCACTGGCTGACTTCAAAAGCTGTGGGATTCTACAAAGTGACCTATTAAATGCTCCCAACTGAAAGTTAGCCCTGGTAATGCTAAAATGCAAGGTTAGACCTATAGCAGTTTGATAATGACAATCTCCAATATGTCAAAATGTTTAAATCCAATATGTCAGAATAGGTGTTGGGGTGCCTGAAGATTTGACCTTCCATGCTGTGCTATTCTATACTATTTTATGACGGACAGCTTCTAGCTAACTTACCTTGGAATTGAACTGGAGCAAAAATGAACAGTGAATATATGCTGTAAAACTTGAGAAGGGAAAATGAACAATGTGCTTTGATGTAATTCAATTTGGTTGAAGAAGCAATTTCTATTCCGGAGTTTGGCTTTACACTGCAAGTACGGTCTGTGATGTTGGCCAAGTCCCTTTAACTCACCCACTGTTGTACCTTTTGTGAAAAGGGGAAAATAACACTGTCTTAGTCTGTCTGGGCTACCATAACAAAATACCATCTGTGACTTATACAGTACCAAAGTGACTTATAAACAATAGAGAGTTATTTCTCATGGCTCTGGAAGCTAGAAGTCCAAGATTAGGTGCTGCTGAAGACCTGCTTCCTGGTTCATAGATGGAAGGGCAAGGGGTTTCTGGTGTCTCTTTTCCAAGAGCACTAATCTCATTCCTGAGGGATGTACCCTCATAACCTAATCACTTCCCAAAGGCCTGACCTCCTAACACTATCACATTAGGGATTAGGTTTCAACATATGAATTATTTTGGGGGCGGGGGGGGTTGGTGAGAAGGATACAAACATTCAGTCTACAGCAAATGCTTCACTGGAAAGTTTCCCTAGGATTCCAAAAGATGAGAATTCTGCCCTTGATAGCTGCAAGTGCTCAGTGGGCTTGGTCTAGGGGATACTATTGCATTTCTAGCACAATGGCAGGGGAAGATGAAGAAGTCAGGCTGAAGGAGAGAGGCACAGCTGCAGCGAGAAGCTTTCTCAGCACAGAACAGGATTCTGGCCTCTTGAGACTGACATACTCAGATTCACTGAACGCAGAGAGGAGGAGAGCTACATATATTTATATATTGATCTGCATGCTGGGGCTTCAAATGTGATTCATTATGTACTATTTCCTTTACCCTAATCCATCTGCTAAGGGTTTCTTCTGCTGTGCAGAAGGAATTTGAAAAAGAAATGCAACTTTAACTGAGAAGAGAGTAACAGCATGACATAGTTAGAACCACCTGCACTAAGAAAGATTCAAGATGGTATTTGTCAAATATTGGAAGATGTGTGTCTGCTAGCTGAGGGATAACGGGATGTTTTCAGAGACTGTTTTAAAGTTCTATGGCCAAGAAAAAAAAAGCTGCATTTGCTTCTCATAATAGTGGTTATCATTTCTCTTGTGAAATGTTTATCTACTGGTGATCTCACTATGGCTTCCTTTGGATTATATTCTTGTTTTATTTTCTCTCACTAAAAAAAGCAAACATCTTGCTTCCTGTCTCATTCTATTATAAGTACTAAGCATGTGTAAAATTAAAACAAAGGGTGCACATTTCCAAGGAACTAGGAAAGTACAGGCAAGTGTATTCTAATGGGAATGCCATGACGTGGGCTTTTGGTAACAAATGCTTGTTGATTCTGTAAGAACTGAAGAGAGATGGATAAAGGAGAAGGAGTTGGGTAGAGAGAGAAAAGAGAATAAAATAAACACTTAGGACACAGTTTCTTATGTGGGAGTGACTGTCAGCTCAACTTAGAGCTGGTCAGCTATGCTCTACATACACATCACACTAAATTTCATTGCTTGAAATCCACTGATTTTCAATCAGAGATAAGCAAAATTATAAATCACACCTCTATGGGCATTTAAGTTTTAGTCTACTCATTTGTTTTTTGTCCACACAGGCTGGAAGATATTAACCTCACAAAATTGTCTTTTTGAGCTTGACCAAAGTATTTCTTGTAGCTGCATATTTTCCTTTATTTGTGAGTCTAAAAGAAAGTTTTTATCACAAAAGTAATATATCTATGTTGCTAAAAATTTGGAAAGGAGTGAAATGAGAACAAGAAAGTATCTAAAACATAACCCTCTGACCACCTTAAGAATGTTGGTATGGTCTTTTGCCTTTTTTGTTCTTTTCTGTTTACTTCACATTTTTACATTATATTGTAATCATTCACATATATATGAAAATACCATATATTTATATATACTTTATATATATACAAATTTTCTATCCTATCTTTTCTCTGTAAAATTATATTTTCATCATTCTCACATTATTTGCTTTCAAAATAAAATTTAATGACTATATTATTTCTTAGTGGATTATAATTCATTTAAGCTAGCATTAAGTCCATAGAAAATTAAAATATGTTATTTCAATAACTGGGGTCCAAAAATAAATAGATTGAAATACACCTAATTGTAAAATTTAAAGATATTCCTTTATAACATCCCCTCTCTACTGTTATGCACTGTGACACTCCAGGAGAGGAGCTTAGCATGCTCATTTCTCAAACTTAATTAAACATGGAACCATCACCATGGAGCATTCTACAACAATGGTGTTCCCCAGAGTACACTTTGGAAAACAATGGTTTAACCATTTCCTTATTGTTGGATAGCTAGGTTGTAAGAAATTTTTCATTATAATAAATAATTAGGAATTTAACATCACATGTAAACAGATTTTTCAACATTGAGAATAATTTTCTTAGGCTAAATTTCCAGAAGTTAAAACAAAACAAGTGGAGATATTTGTGCATTTAACATCTTTGATACACATAGCCAAATTCGCTTTCCAATTGCTTCACCAGTGCATTAAATATCCTTTTGGCAAATATAACATCATTCCATAGAGTCGTTTATGATACTATAGACAATCACTGCTGCTCTTTGATTGGAATGTGGCTGAGAAAACCAACCAACACACAATCCGTAGTGTATTTCTACACTGCCTTAGGTGCGCATACAATTAGTCTCCTGATGTATGTGCCCCTGTGAGACTTCCTGATATTATGAGATGCCAAGTGAGCTAGTGAGCTACCTACTTCTGTTTATCACACACTCAGACTATAAGGTGAAATTATTTTCTGCTGTTCATAACGAGGCTGAAGTTGTTGATGATGCATTGTTGAGATGCTTAGAAGGTTTCTGGTACATGGTGTATGTGGGTAAATATTTTACTGAGTGAGAGAATGATTAAATGTATGAATGCATATGAATACAATATTTCCTTACAACTAGCTGTCTTGAGATAGCTCTTATTTCACTCATTACCCCCTCACCTTGGGCCTCACCACTGAGCACTTAGTCAATGCTCTAAACCATGAAAGACCCAGGTTGCCGTAAAACTTAAATATGCCTCACAGGAAGTGGTTGAGGTACTCAAAAATGCTTATTGAAAGGCTGATATAAACAGCAGACCTTGGGAGCACTTGAGTAAATTTTAAAACTCTGAGTTTATTTCTACATATACAAAATAAGATTAATAACTCCCTTTCCTGGTTATCTGGAAGCTCAAATAGATACAAAAACGCTTTGAAAAGGTAATACCTCATTGAAAATATGTGGTATAATTATTATTTTTACCAGCTCCATAGTACCCATTCCAAATAGTGAGGAAGTCTGGAAAGTAGAGCATTAGGAGTCTGTAGATGAAAGAGAAAAGGTAACAGGAGCCCTAGGCAGTCACCTTCCTTCAGGTGCCACACTGAGACAGCTCCGATGTTTTCCCTAGGAGAATAAAAGTTTTCATTCTTGTTGGGCTTTCCAGATTCTTCAGGAGTTGCCAGGAGGAACAAATCTCAGAATAATTTGCTGACTTAAAAAATATGTTGTTGACAACTGGAATTATACGGTATCATTTTTATCCTAGACTTTTTCCTGATACTAATTTTATTGGATTTTAATCAGCTGTGATCTTGTGAAATGCTTTGAAACTTGATTAAAAGGCAACATGAATAAAGGTGAAGGCAAAATAACAGCAGTGCTACAGATCTAAATAATAAGTTAACAAAAATATAGTGGTTAATTACATGTAATTAGAACAGGCACTTGATATTTATGAGAAATACTGACTGAGATATTTGGAATCCCAAACTTGTGAATTCAGAAACACCAGTACAGATATTCCTGTTGAGAGTCATACATTTCTTGGCCATATCTTCATATGAAATTAAACATTGTTTCAAATTTTGACATTTAGAGTTTACCCAGTAATTTTGGCAGTGGCTGGCACATTTTTCTGAATAGTTTCATGAATCTAATTTCCTGGTTTCCATATAGAGTTTATCATGGTCTTGTTTATTTTGTTTACTTAAGGCACTGCCAAATAAATATTGCACTTATTTTCCTAAAACTCTTAATTGTTGTTCAACAACCCATTATTTCTTTCCTTTTCCTTCCTTCCATCTTTCTTGGATGCTCCTAAAACATCTTACAATGCACAAAACAACCCCTTATAACAGTCATTTTCAGCTGGTGTGCAAAGAATTTTTTAAAACATTCAACACCTCTCCTGGCCAGGTACTCAGTGGGTTAGAGCTTCATCCCGACACACCAAGACTGTTGGTCCAATCTCTGGTCGGGGCACATACAAGAATCAACCAATGAATGTATAAATAAGTGGAACAACAAATCAGTGTTTCTTTCTCTAAAATCAATCAATAAAAAAAATTTTTTAAATCATGCAATACCTGACATTTAGTCAGTAGCACTGGCCTCTTTTCTCTTAGATTGTCAAATTAAAAAAAAATAATAACAACCAACACAATAATAGGCATCCTATGTGAGTGAATCAAAATTATACCTATTTTTGTCAGATCAGCAAAAAAATATGTTTTAATAATTAGTTTATGTGTGCCATAAGATAAAAAAGGTTGAAAATCACTGCCTTATAATAAAGAATTATCTGGCCCAACATGTCAATCGTGTTCAGTCTGAGTAACCTTGCTCTGGAGTGAGTATGACTAGTGTTAAATTTAGGAGTGGTTGAGGATTCTTAAATCAGTCCCTTGCCCTTTCTCTTTCTTTTTCTGGTTTCCCTGCTTGCAGAGAACACACATTTCCATTAGATTGCACTGTTCCATAGGGTAAGTTTATTGGGGCAGGTTCTGCCACCCACCGGGCAGACCTGCAGTTTGGAAGTATTCATTCAATTCAGGGGCATGATAGCAAGTCCATGTATCTGCATGCCCTAAACCTTATCAATTTAAAAGAAGGAAAATTTAAATCTCCTTCTTATTGAATCCTGAATCTCTCTCAGTTTATTCTAAACTTGAGTAGGAAAGGTTACTATTTGGGGGGTTCCCTCAAGCTCCAACATTATATATAATGAAGACAGCATGAGATATGGATGTTTAATGGCAGAGAGATTCACTGGGTAGCACCCCTCCTCATACCAGCTCTGCTTATAAACAGTTGACACAGTGATGGTTTCAGCAATGGATGCTAAAGTCCTGACAATTGGAAAGATTAAGGCACTATACAGGTAAGAAAATTAAAGATCTCATTTATTTAAAGGTGGAAGGATGACTATGAATGGAAACAAAATATGTAGACTCAGTAGCCATTTGGGATATGCCCACAAAATACATCTTCCCCCAACTTGGATGCTGGAGTGGACATGTGTTATTTTTGTCTGTCCCGAAAACAGCTTTTCAAAACAGAACCTACATTTTCCTTGGGGAAGCACATTTCTTATGGGCTTGGTCCATGTGGGCCAATACTGTATCTGGCTCTAGGGGTAGGCAGGAAACATAGACCTGGCTGATGACAGGCTTGATTTCCCTGAACCTCAGTAAATGGATCAGCAATAGGCACATGCCCCAGTCAGAGACAAACCAATGCCGGGATTTTGCTGAAACAAACAGAAGAGAGACATTCTTTATTTCTGCTGGACTTGGGGCTATGAGCATGTTAGCCTGAGCTTCTATAAACAGGATGCATAAAACAGAAACCAATATATAGAATAAAATAAACTGAGAAGATGGAAAGAAAGAATTCAGGATGTAATGGAATCATTTGATCACTGAGAAGCAGTCGTACCTCAATCTTGGGTTCCTCAGTTACATGAGCCAATAAATTCTATCACATTGTCCTCAGAGAAAAACAAAAAACAAAAACTTTACAATAGAGAGAGCCTTAAATAATAGAGACATCAACTTTGGACTCACCATCTCAATCTGCCGTTAACTACACGTAAAACAATTCCTATTATTTCTGGATATGTCCATGCCCATTGCTTTACCAAATTATATATTCTTGATTTCTCTTTTGATTTCATTTGTTTAACTGCTTTGGACATATTTGAAAATATTTCCTGCTATTCACTGGATAGTCTGACAGCCATGAATAAATGGATGCCCTGAACCAGATTGTGGGTGAAATACCCTATGGAGAAGTGATCTTGGTCCTTACCCAGCCAGACCCTGGGAAAACCCACCTTAACCAATGTTGCTCTACAATGATGACTAAAATAACAACAGAACTAATACTAATGGCACTTACCATTGATTAGCACTTTACTGCTTTTCACATACTGTGTAAAGTGCTCTCTGTATTATCTCATTCAATGCTCCCATGAACCCTGTAATGTATTTTATTTTTCCACTTTACACAGGGTTAATCAGAGACCAAGAGAGGTTCAACAGTCTGCCAGAGGTTACCAAGCTAGCAGCAAGTGGCAGTATTGAGAATCAGATCAGACTTCAGTCCCTGTGGCCCAAACTACCAGTTTGCCCTTACTTCTCAAGAGTATTTGTTAATGGGTACCCTTAACAAGGTTTCAAAGCAGTCAAGGATGGGAATCAGTGATACTCCCTCTGACTCATCTTTCCCAGGAATTTCACTCACAAATTGACTCCTTTATGACATCTACAGAGCACAATTTTAAAATAAAAGATTTACGGGTAAAAAACGTGGTAGGGAATGGGATGTGCTTGTGAAGACCCAGTATCAGTCTGTAACCTTGGTCAGCCACTCAACTTTTTCAGCCTCAGTTCCTCCGCTGTAAATAGAAGGGACCAGTGTCGCTCATCATGACAGTGGTGACCACTTCCTGAGGGCCTACTGTGTGGTAGGCATTATACTGGCCTTTTACACCCACTGGCTTTACTATGGGTGTCCAACCTACAGCCTGCAGGTGCCATATGCAGCCCAGGGTCGCTATGAATGCGGCCCAACACAAAATCGTAAATTTACTTAAAACATTATGAGATTTTTCTTTGTGATTACATATCGCAACGTATTTAATGTGTGACCCAAGACAGCTCTTCTTCTTCCAGTGTGGCCCAGAGATGCCAAAAGACTGGACACCCCTGCAAGCAACTGCTCATGACTGTTTAGGTCTAAATGTTCCATGACTATAAGCTCCCTATGAACTGAAATATTTTTAAAAGGGACAAGTGAGAATGCAAAAGTGCAACTGCTCGAAAAGGTTGGACTAAAAATTTCAAATCATACTACGCCCTCTAAGTTAATTTTGACTTGTGCTCGTCACAGGGCGGCATTGTTTGTACTTAGCCAGCAAGCAAACTGCAGCCATTATCCTTGTCCCAGGGCAGCACCAGTGGATTCAGTGTGACTAAGAAATAAAATGCTTAGAGCTGAGCTCTTGGTGGCCTGCTTAACCTTTTGGCTGAGTCCCATTGCCCTGCCGACACCCAAATGGACCCGTAAGAAGCCAGGGCACTTTGTTAATGTGTAGGAGTTTCCTGCAAGGGCCATGAAAGGCCTCCATGACTCAAAGGAAATTAGGTTCTTCAGCAGCAAACTGGCCTTTGGGGAAAAGGAAGAGAAATTCCAGAGGAGGAAAGGAAAAAAGAAAGAATAAATATCCACTGCTCTTCTCAAGTGTAATTTAAAAAAACGAACGGAGTAAAATGACAATTGCTCATTTCGGATGTTCACCGGCCTCACGTCATCTTCAGACTGGTTTCCTCGGTACGTATTTATTTTTCTTTAAATATCCTGGGACCCGCACATCATTATCTGCTGTGGACATCTTTAGTAAACAGGGAGCTTAGGCGTGTTTGCATTGTTCTGGCTTGTTGCAGTTGTTGACCTGATTGGATCACGCACTGCTTTGATCACTTAAAAATGAAAGCAGTTTCTACTGCAAATTGCGCTGGAATGATTTGAAAACTAAACAAACCAAAAGGACATGTTCTATTTATTCTTTATTACTTACACATTGGAAAGAACACACAGACCTTCCTCTCTCACTCCTCCAAATATGAATGTGTTTAGAACGTCCTTTTGAACCACCTCCTCTTTGAACATTCTAGGCAAACTCCTCTGGAGGGTGCTTCTGAAAAAGGCTCGACAAGCTGGCAATTTCAGTTTGGAAAAGCACAGTTTGGGGGGAGGCAGTTTCCCACCAGACCCTGGCCACAGCCCTGTTGTATAGGCACAGGAGTTTTTGTCTTGACCCCGGCTCTTACTGGCCAAATGAACTTTGACTCAGTAGCTAAATTCTCTGAGCCTCACTTTCCTCCTGTAAAAGTGGGTAGAAGCTCAAAGACTTAGGATTGAATTTTTAAAGTATACAGTAGGTATCTTTCAAGCAAAGATGGATATTATTTTTACTTGGGGTGTTGTAATTTTCCATTTATAAATGAGGAAATCAGATCCCAAAGAAATTAAATGACTTAATGAATGGTGGAATTTAGAAACCCTATTCTTTTGCCTTAACATTCACTTCTCCCTGTTTCTTCATATAATAGAAACAATCTAAGTAAAAACTCTGTGCTTGCTGTACCTACACTTTAGGATGAACCCATCCTTTGTCACCCTCTCTCAGGTTGTCAACTCAAAGCTCCTACTAGTATAAAGACATTCTAAAGCTGCCATTTTCTCTATACTCCTTTTTTTTTAAATTAAAATCCTTCTTAATTAAAAGATACTGTTAGGAAAATGAATGGAGAGACAGTGATTTTAAAACCACTATTTGCATAATGATGTATGTGTTACTGGAGTTGCTTTTTCTTGTCTTTTTGATCAAGGCAGCCTTATCTTTCCAATGCTACAGTCATGAGGTTATTAAAAGGGACCAAATACCCTAACAGCCTTGTACCTTTGATTTTCTGCCATACTCTCAAAGTTAATGAGTAAAAGGGTCAAGGGAATTTATTTCTGTGCTTTAGGAAATCTACAAACAATATTAAAAGAGAAGTTGGTGGCAGATTAAGAAACTTTTAATAACCTTGTGCAAACCTTCCAGACACTCATTACTCAGCTTCGGTTCACACATATAGGTGATTGAAATATGCAATTTCAAAATATGCTGTGGGAGTTAGAAGAGAGCCCGTGGCTGAGAAAAAGGTCGTTTGGGCAAGAAAAAGGAAGTTTCAGAACCAAGGAGTTCACTGAAAGAATCGGGTCTTTTATTTTGCAGTATTTTTAACTAGAATACCGCATACGAGGGAATGTTGGAAGTAGGAAGGGTCTTGCATGCACCCTATTTTGAAAGACCACTGACTGATTAATATGAGGCATGTACACTTTGGATCAAAGAGAACACTATATTCCCTCTCTCCTCTCCTTTCTCTCTTTTTCTTAAAATGCTATTTTTCTAGGCAAGTAGGTTAACTTCCTAACTACTTTATTAGTTCCAGTCTAAGAAATGGAAATTTCAACATATTTTCCTATTCCTCTTTGAACAAACATTTATCTTCCTAATGCTATTTCTCAGAGCCAACTGCGAATTTATACAAAGCTTGAGATTATCAGCTGGATTCTAACTTCTAGCCTTAGCTGTCTTTAGACCTGGAAACTTGTGTCAGCCACATAATTGTTTAACACAGAACATGTTAGTATTTTATCTATTTTGAAACATGAAAATCTGAGGCTCAGGGAAATTAAGTCACACACCCACTGAGTGAAATTTTGAACGTAAGAGTTAGATCAATCTAGCTCCAAAATCCTTCACACCGAATTACATTCTGGCATCAGTTTGTTCCATAAAACAGTAGTAATAACCTCTGCTTTACCTTCTCAAAGGAGTTCTTGTAAAAATCAATGAACTAAGATTTGGAAAGTGGTTTATAAATTCAAGATAATAATAAATGAGTGTGGAATTTTTAGAGAGAATAGAAAACGGATAATTCCAACTGAGGAAACCACAAGGTCATGTGCCATGGGAAGAGAGAGTGGCACAGTACATAAAACACAGTCAGGACCACACTGACTTGAGTGGAGATCGTGTGGCAGAGCAGTGATCTGCAAATTTCTTGTAAAGGGCCAGAGAGTAAATATTTTAGGCTCTGTGGCCCATCTGTTCTCCTCAAATACTCAACTCTGCATGAAAGCAGCCATGGCCCATATGTAAATAAATGAGGGTGGCTTAATTCACATAAAACTTGACTGATGGACACTGACATTTGAATTTCATATACTTTTCACATATCACTAAAATATTGTTCTTGCTTTTATTTTTATTTCAATTATTTAAAAATTTAAAAAAAATAAGTCATACATCATCTAAAGCAGGCAGTGGGTCCACGGGGCATAGTTTGGAGATTTCCTCCAGAGCAATGAAAACTGATGAAGTGGCTGACTTGTTTGGATACTATTTAATTAACAGCACAGTGTCACTAAAGTTCATTACCAAGAGGATTACAGGCTCTATTAGTTTGGAGTGCTGTAGGCTACATGGAACCCAAAAAGCTGGCTAACATCAGCTTGGACTATAAGGAATTTTATAGGATGGTTAACAAGATATCTGAATGTGGACATTCCACAGTCCATTCAGAAGTTTAACAATGTCATTGGTAAGCCAGACTCATTTCATCCTTTCGCTCCTCCATTCCCAGCATGTTGGCTTTCTGTGTTTTTGTTTGATGCTTCACAGTGGTAAGATTGCTGTTGTGGCTCCAAGCATCCTGTCCTCCTAATAGCATCCCCAGCATAAAGGAGGAGAAGGCTCTTCACCAATAAACTCTCCCCCATATCAGTAATCTTTCGTCAGGAAGCAAATGCTCTCTCAGAAGCTCTTCAGCAGACTACACATTGGCTAAAATTGGGGCACATGGCCACATCTTTGCACTGCAAAGGAAAATGCAGTTGTCATTATTGGCTCAGATCATTTGCTTTAGTCATGTTGGGCTACAACAACAGAATACCACAGACTAGGTGGCATAAATAACAGAAATTTATTTCTCACAGGTGGGGAGGCTAAGAAGTCCAAGATCAAGGCACTGGCAGATCCAGTGTCTGGGGAGAACCCTGGTTGGCAGATGTTCATCTTCTGTGTCCTCAGATTAGATAGAGAATAGAGAGCAATCATCTCTATTGCGATTCTTCTCATACGGGCCCTAGTCCCATTTGTGAGGGCTCCATTCTCATGACTTCCCAAAGGACTACCTCCAAATACCATCACACTGGAATTTAAGTTTCAACATAACAGATCTGAGCAGGACATAAACATTCAGTCCATAGTAATCATTTAGCATATTTTTCCAAACAAAATTGGGACTCCATTAATGAAGAGGACATGGAGTGATGACTTGGATATGGCACCAACAGGAGCTGTCCATTCATGGAAGAGGCAGCATCTTACAGCAAATCAAGCTAAAAGCCAAGTTGGGGTAGGAAGAAGTTTCTGCAAAATCCTTTATTTTACCACATACCGTGTAATGTGGAAAGTATCAATAAACACTTCCATTTTCTAATTTGACCATAACATTGCTGAAGGCCAGGACCATATCTTATTGACTATGGTGCTTTCCATGTCTGGCATGTGTCTGAAGTCAGTAGGCTTTGGGAACACTTGATTGATGAATATAAATATTAGACATTGCAGACAGAGTTAAAGAAAACTTCCAGTAAAAAAAAAAGAAAGAAAATGAGAATCTGAATCAGAGAGAAAGAAAAAGAAATAGAAATAAGAAAGAGGAATGTTCATGAATTGAAGCTTGTATGACCTTAACTGTTTATTATCCCTGTGGGAAAGAATGAAGCCGTGCCAGTGGCAATGCCTGCTTTTCTCCCACAGCGCCCAGTCCTGTTGTATCCTCCTGGAGTGGAGAAAACTAGACCCAATGTTTTTGCATCACAGGGAGTCAGCCAAAATATGTTATCAGTGCCCCACTGTGAAAGGACCAAGGAAAATCTGAATAAATTTAAAATAAATTTCAGTAAAAATGAGGAGATAGACTCATAGTGAGTACTTCACCAGTAACAATTGGAGGCTAGATTCCAACTGCAGAAAATTAGGTTTTTCATCTTCTGTTCCCTAGTTTTATGAGAGATGTATTATAATGTGTTATAGTCTCTTCTACCTTGTAAATTGGTGGCCATGTTCTCTGAGCAGATGGTAATACCCCAGTAAGCTAGGTAAGCAAAGCTTTGTCTCTAGCAAAATAAAGAGAACAGTAAATGTCTTCTGTTTCTAATTTTTGAGATCATGCGTTGTGTAAGTTCAATGTTGTCATCAAATAAAATGTACAACAAAGTTAATTTATTACACCATCAATAATATGCTTATTTGTCATGCTGCCAGGAAAAAAAACTAAGACAGTAAGCAGTTCATATACATAGCTATAGTTATTACTAATCATATGTAGCAAAGCTAAGGTTTCACAACTTATCTTTTCTTTATTAGTTTACCCTTATTTATAACCATGTCAGTATTTATTGCCTTCACTAACATTTTGTATAGTTTTATCCCATCACAAGTAACAACACAAGTACTCACACAGTCCAATTCATACCAAGAATCGCACGTGCTCATCTGCCGACAATTTCTGAGGTCTGCTTCCTTCATAGCTAGAGGTTTCTACATGTTTTGCCCTCTTAGCCTCAGGGTCAACGCCCCTTGTTCCCTCCGCCCCTCATATGCATGGTGACTTCTTCCCCTCTTCCCACTCCTTCCCATTTCCTCTGACCTCAAACAGAGATTACAAATGAGTTTGATTTTGGGTGCCAACTCCAACTGGATTGGACTGGTTGGTGAAGGAATTGTGTTTGGAAAAATTCTGAGCAGTGTTTACTGTGGGTCTGGGACATAAACAGAGCCAGGTATCTGTCTTCCCTCATTTCAGTGTTTCTGAAAAGGTATTGTCTGATGTTCCCTATTCCCAAGGACCTGCTCTCAGTGTCACAGCCGCTGAGGAATTGAAGACAGCAAGAACCAAAGACATGAGGGTGCAGCAGTCCAGGCCAGCAAAAACATCCTATCAGCCTGCCTAAGAAAGAGAGAGGATGGCCAAACAAGGAGCTGAAAATAAGCGTGGGGATAGACTTGAGAAACAAACAGAAAGGAAGAAAGAATGAGAGAACCATCCAAGCCCAAGGAACTGCTCTCAGGCACAACATCTCAAGCCTGTGAAATCCATTCTCTATGCCCCTGACCTTTATGGGAACAGCTCTTAACTAAACTAGGTCTAAAGGAAAAAAAATCTAGTGGCTGCATGGGTCTCTCAATATGGGAACAGTTCTACACATACACATATATGCACACACTCATGAGTAAGTGCACACACAGTGGCTTAATCTTTCTTCACCACTCAGGTTGCTCCTGCATGGATCTTCTCACTTCTTATAAACATCATCCTTCTCTCGGATTCTCCTGTCACCGTGTAGGAATTGCTTGTACAGCCCTGAAGCTGAAAGCTTGGCTGTTTTCTTATCAGTGTGCTGCACTGACCTAGAGGCTTATTTTCATTTGAGGTGTGTTTGTTGCCAGGCGAGCAGAGTGGGCAGCATATTACAAACAGAGGCCTTAGGCCGTGGTAATTGAGGGCTGGTGTGGCCACAGTGGCACAAAGCTTAGAGGGAATATTGCTCTTCACTAGGTGGAGAGAGGCAAGAAATTTCCTTGTGGAAATAAGCAGACAATGTCCACGACTCCAAACAGCAAGCGTCTGGGGAATCTATTTGCAAGGTTGCTTAATGTTAAAGTCCTACTGCTGAAATTAATCCTCTATGTTGCTGATATTGACTGTGCTGCCCACACCTAGCAATTTACCTGAGGTCATTTTAAAGGCTGTGTTCCCTGCCTCTCTCATTCATTGATCTCCAGGATTTTCAAAACAGAAGCTAAAAACTTATTCTATAATTCAGTTCACACTGAGGGAGTATCAGTTATGCGCTAGGCATTAGGTGCTTTGGGAAATGAATTGTGCTTGCCTCAAGGAGTGTACAGTCTGGAAAATTAGAGAAAAAAACTAATAAATTAGAAAGAAAAGTAACATCCTGACTTAAATTGGCATTCGGGTGCTTCTCTCTCTCTCGCCATCAGAAATGCCCTTTTTGGTTATATGTGAAAATTGTCCACAGAAGAACCTCGGTCATCAGGAGACCTAACGCGTGTCTTGACACTTTGGAGACAATGCCCCAAGTAGTCCATCACAACCACAGATTTTTTGGGAAGTGTCAGTGGTTTTCAACACTGTGCGACTTTGACCCACACTCCCAGAGGACATTTGACAATGTCTGGAAACATTTTTGGTCGTTACAGCTGCGAAGAGCGTGCATCTAGCGGGTAGGGGCCAACAATATATAACCACCATGCCACGTACAGGACTGCTCCCCGCAACAAGGAATTATCCATCCATCCAAAAGTCAAAGTGTTGAGGTTGGGAAGCCCTGCTTTATATTACAATTTATGCAAATTTTGTATTCTGCTTAATGTAGGGAACAATATTATTTTATATTTTCCTTTCTTTCTTTCTTTTTTCTTAGTAAATTTGCCACTGCAGAAAAATGAGATCATGTTTCGCTGATGCCCTGGCCTGGGCTCTGGCCTGGGGCAGTGCACCATGCTTTAAAGAGCATGGCCCTGTCTCTGCCTCCCCATTGACCCCACTGTAGTCCCCACCTCCTCTGGGAAGACAGCACAGAAGCTAGAAGCTAAGGGTTGCCAGATTAGGCAAGCGAAAATACAGGATGCCCTGATTAAATCTGAACTTCAGAAAAATAATAATTTACAGTATATCTCGTGTAATATTCTAGACAATTCAAATTTAGATTTTAGTTTAAATTTGGGATTTGAATTTTTAAACAAGCAAATAATTTTTTAAATATAAATGTGCCCAATGTGATATTTAGAGTATATATACTAAATATATTTATCTTATATATATATTCAGAATAGATAAATAAATATATAAAATATACTAAAAATTATTCTTTGTTAAATCTGAAATCCAGTTCCAACTGGGTGCCCTACATTTTATCCCGCAGCCCTACCTCCCCAGCTTTAAGAGTTTTCTGCCTGCGCTCAACTCCGTGATGTCATGGGTTGTACTACTCCTTAGGTTCTGTGTCTAATACCTGCATTTGAGTAATTCTCCTTTAGCAAGCATGCTTTAAATCCCCAAGTAGAATCTAAGTTTCATGAGGCCAGGATCAGCCCCCATTGTGTTTGTATTTTTTGCCTAGAAAAGTGCCCTGAACATTGCAAGCACTTAAATATTTAGTGGCTGATGCATCATGTCATTTTAATGTGTAATGGGAAAACTAGAAAGAAACCTTATCAGGTATCATTACATGATAGGGGCTTATAAGACCTGGACTTTAGCAGTGGGTATAGACTATTTTGATTAGGATAAACTGATACAAAAAAAAATCATCCCTAAAATAAGACAGAAATCTACTTCTCTCTTGTGTAAAAACAGACTGTGGATCAGCAGGGCAGAGTCTTCATGGTCAGAGACCCAGGACTCTTCCATCTTCTCACTCTACCACCCTCAGGGTACAACCATCCTCATGTTCCAAATGGCTGCTGGAGATCCAGCCCTCATATCCACATTCCAAGAACCAGAAGGGCAAAAGAAAAGAAGCACTCACCCTCTGTCTTGAAGATGATTTCCTCCATTTGCATCTCACTGATAGGACAACTCAGCCAAATGGCCACACACAGCTGCAAGGGAAACCGACAATGTGGTCTACATTCAGAGAGAAGTATGCCCAGATAAATGTGAGGTTAATTTGAAAGCAAGTGGAACGTAAATATTTTATGGGCAAAGAGCAGTCTTTGATACAGCTCTTTTACAACCTCAGTCATTAACACAATAACCACTTTTGAATTATACCCCTTATTCTGAAAGTAACTGAGAAATGGACATTGGAATCATTTCTAAACCCCATTGAAACAGTTCAAACCTTTGTTGTTTTTAAACACCACCTCCTTTACCTAACTCTCTTAGCTTCTTCCTCTCACTTATCTGCCCTTTATAAACTCCCCAGGCACTTTATGTACGTTCCTTGAGTCTGTGTGATTTTTATCTTGCCTCCTAGTTATTCGTGTGTTCATGTTTCCCACACCAGATTGTAGCCATCTTGAGGACAGAGTCAGTTTTGAAATCATGTCTTGCACACACAAGGGATTCAGTATTTGTTCCATGGGAGAATGGCTGTCTCATACCTGTGGGAAGGATGTGACAGCCTGGCACAGACACATTGGCACACAGGGGAGGCACCCTTATCTTTTAACAGCTGCAAAGATAATGTATTGTGGAGATTATTTCATTTTGTTAAGAGGATTTGAGGAAAGGGGGAAAAATGAGTGTGTTTGGGGACTTCAGGGAGCTTTTTAATATAACTGATGAGAGAGTCTTAAGATTTGGGATAAAATGCTTCCCCAACCCGGTCATGAAAGCAGCACGCTTGCAAAACTCGCCATTACTGAATTACATGGTGTAGAAAGGCTGTTAGTGAAGGCTAATGCCTACACAGATGGTATAATGAAGAAATGGGAGGTTTAGGCTTGGGAAACCACAGCTCCAACAGAAGGAGCTGAAAAGATATAGATAAGATTAGTGACATATGTAAAGGCCCAGATACTGTGTGACAAAGTCTACCCAGCTGAATAGGCTGAAGCCAGAAGTAATAGGAAGGCCATGTTCTCCCTAATCCTCCAAGATAAGCTGTTCCATCAAGAATTATCAGCCAACGATCTTCAGGGTATCAGGCTGAAAATGAAGTTTCAGACTGCTTTGATTCCTCATCCATAAATGAGAAAGTGCCTGAAGGATCTTTATTTATTCTCGCTCCCACCGAAACACTCTTCAAAAGTGCCAATATACTAGCAACAGATGCATAAAGCCTCCCTTCCCTTGATTGACAGAACATGATATAAAGCAACCCTCACTTGACATTTCAGTTTCATAAGTCTCCTAGCAGGGGGAGGGGAATAAAATCTTGAAAAGAAAAAAAAACCTTCAAATGTAAAGATTCCAAAAAAGGCCATTTAACACAGAATTGTTGACTAATTCATTTTGTGTTTTATAGGCAAATCCTGCATTCATTTGGCACTGGTACAGGTCAGTTAGAAGCTGATGTATTTTACTACAACTCAAGGCCACTCTTTATTGTCCAATATTTTACAAATGCATAGTGTCACCTACAGAGGGACCAGGTAAGAGTGTGGATGAATCTATCAAGACTCCCTCATTCCTTTACTGTGTCTTCTGTACAAGTCAGCAATATGATGTTTCCAAAGGAAGACTGTGCTGTTTAATGTAAATATAGATATACCCTAATTAGCACAGGAAATGCATTGCTGGAAATGGGAATGCGAAGTGAATCAGTACCTTCTGTGTCACTACCCCTGTGATGTTGTGGCCCCTACCTGGTATTCGTTCAATCATTAACAGTGCCTAAAATAGTCCTTGTTCAAGAGCAGACACTGAATAAATATTTGTTGAATGAATGAACGGATTATCCATTCACTTCAGCCTTCCTGAAGTCATCACATGCGTTTGAACATTGTTTCTTCTGGGTACTAGCCACACCACTGTGGCCTATCTCCCTGTCTGCAGGGGTGTTTATCTGTCTGAGAGCTTGCGCCAGTGCTGGGTGCAAGCTGATCTTTACCCTCTCTTTCCCCACCTGCAAGCTTATCCCTAGAAGGCACCTCAAGCCATTGTCAACCATGTATTTTAAAAACCTGCTTAATAGTCTTACTTGCACTGTTGCCCACCTCTGGCATGTTTACAAATACACTTTTATTAGCTCTTCTGTGTCAATGTTGTTCAGCTGAATGGGAAGCAGCAGCAGAATTATCAATAGATACTCTCAACAAACTGTCTGACAAACACCATTCACACTGATCCAAGTATCTCACAGTCTGCTACCAACCTTGGCAGAGCCTGGCATTACAACACTGTTTTCTGCACTGGCTGCTCTGTCATAAGAAAATTAGGTATTAATTACATTACTCAGTATATGCATATTTAATAAAAAGTATGTCTGAGACAAAGAGTGATATGGCAAATTAGTAGTATACGAGGGAGTCCTAAATACAGGCCCACGTTCTAGCTGGAAAATAACAGTTTTGTTTTACTTTTATTGCAGTATAGCATACATACCATAAAGTATACAAATCTGAAATAAACATTTTAATGAACTTTACAAAGGAAACATCACCCCCGTGTAATCCAGATACAGAGTATTACTAGCAAACCAAAAGCCTCCTTCATATCCCCTTCTAGTCATGACTTACCCCGTTTCCACTGCACAGCAAAGTAGCTCTGGAATCTATTACCAAAGATCAGTGTGCCTGTGTTTCACTTTTTATAAATGTGTGATGTGTGCATTCATCCACGTCTGTCTTCTTTCGTGCAATCCTTTATTGGTGAATTCAGCCATGTTGCTGCAGATAGCCGCCGTTCACTCACTCTCGTTGCCGCATAGTACTCCATTGTACTAGTGTATCACAATTTATTTATCCTTTCATTTTTAATAGACATTTGGATTTATTCCCAATTTGGGCTTGTTATGAACAATCTTATACATGTTTTGGTGCACGTATGTAGCATTTCTGTTAGGTATTCTGGAGTATTCTGGTTTGGGTTTAGTTTAGTCACTCTTATGACTATGCAATGGTATCTCTGTGGCTCTAGGTGCATTTCCACAGGTTTATTGATCTTTAGATACTTTTTTCATAAAATAGTTGTTCAAAGTATTGCTCATGTGTATTATCTTGTCTATTTTTCCTATTGATATACAAAATATGAGTTTTTATTATTATATTATATAATTATAGTAAATATCTTTTTCCACTCTTTCACTAGTCTCTTTGCTATCTGAATGATGGCATCTGAAGAAATTTAATGCGGTTCACTTAATAAATCTTTTCTCCTATGGCTAGTGTTCTTTGTATTCTATTTAAGAAAACTGCCTAACTGCAAGTTGAAATGAAAAAAATGTAAAACACCTCTTCTATGTCATCTAAGAAGTTTAGTTTTAGGGATATAAAATTGATTTAGGGCTTTTTTAAAAAAGAATCTTGTATTGAAGTAGCACTCTTGTTGTAAATCTCTATTTATGTGAATTTGTCTCTGGACTCTATTCTTTCCATTTGTCCATCTTTGCAATAATACTATTTTAATTAATGTAGTCTTAATAAATGCCTATATAAAACCTCTTTCTTCTTCTTTAGATTACCTTTGTTAATTTTGGCCATTCGCACTTTTATATAAATTTTAGAATTGGGTTGTTAATTCTCACAAAAAATATATGGAATTTGAACTGGATTTCATTGAGTCTCACATAATTTTAGACTGGATTCACATTTTAACAATAGCAAGTCTTCTAACCCTTAAAAATGGTGTGTCTTTTTATATATTTAGGTATTTTAAATTGTCTCAGTAATTTTTTTTGTTATCTGTACAGAAATTTTGTTCATTGTTTGTTAAATGTATCCCTAGATACTAAATTCTTAAACTATTATACATGTATTTATTTCAATATCTAATAATTTATTTCTAATAAATATATAATAGTTTATTGACTCTATTTTTAGATTTTCTATGTACATAATTACACAATCTGCAAAGAAGATGGTTTCTTCCCTCTCTTTTCAATTCGTCTACCTTTATTTTTCTTGCTGACTAAGACTTCCAGTTAAATGTTGAACAAAAATGATGAAAACTGACATCTTTATAGTTTTTCCAAACTCAGGGTGAAAACTTTCAGTATTTCAACTAAAGTTGGTTATTTTATATATATTTTATGATATTCATTATCAAACTTTAGAAGTTCTTTTCGATTCCTACTTTACTGAGTTATTATTATGAATAAATGTTGGATTTATCAAATGTCATTAACACATCTACTGAGATGATCATAGGCTTTTTCTCCTTTATTCTATAAATAAAAAGAATTTCATCGATTCATTTTTCAAATGTTAAACCAACATTATTGCTAGAAAGCTCTAACTTATCAAATTATTCTTTTTGTATGTTTCTGGATTTAATTTTTGCCTCTATATTAATAAGAAATGTGTATTTGCAAGATAATCAGTCCCTACTTCTGAATTAGTAGCATCAAGTAACTTCCCACAGATGTTTTGTTAAGCAGAATGGATTCTTTTAATTAAAAAAAAAATTGGCATTCTATGTTGTATCTCATATATACAATACTAAGGTTTACATATCTATGAGCAAATACAGCTAAGAGTTTTAAGTCCTCCTTGGCTATGTATCTGCACAGCAGGAGGGTGATTAGAGGCTCTGTACTTTTGAACATTTTTTTTTAAGACAAACAAACCCAGTTTAAAAAATGAGCAAAGGACTTGACAGACATTTCTGCAAAGATGATACACAAATATCCAATAAGCCAAGAAAACGTGCTCAACATCACTAGTCACCAGGGAAATGTAAACCAAACCCACAATAAGCTATCATATCACACCCATCAGGATAGCTATTGTCAAAACAACAGAGCCCAACAAGTGTAGGCCAGGGTGTGAAGAAACTGGAACTTTCTCTTGTATATGGATATGATATATCCACGTAATGGTGTGCCTTTAGGATAAAGTCCTAACTCCTTAATACTGAACCCAGGTGAGGCCCTGCAGCCTACATACCTTTCTAGCCTCATATGTCATTCTTCTTCCTAGTTCCCTGCTGCAATCTGCCTTCAGTCTAAATGATTCAGCCATACTGACTTCCTTGCAATTCCTTCATATGCCAATCTTTTGCTCCTCTTGGAGACTGTGACTTGCTCTCTCCTGATAGCACCTACATTCTCTATTTAAGATTTCACTAAAGTTTCCCTTCTTGCTGTGCCTTACTATAGAGAGATATGACTGGGGATAGATTATATCTTACTCATCTTTTTATCCTATAAACTTGACCAACATATAAAAGGTCCTCTTGAAACACTATATTTGTTTCTTTGAATCAATAAATGAAAATGTATTTACTACAATTTTCCTATGTCCACTGCTCATCTCCATATAAAAACTAAGGACCAAAACAAAAGTGAAAAAAGAAAAAATCCTATTAATTTATTCATTATTTAAGCTAGCAACTAGCTATTGAATTAATGAATACTGACTCTGTTCTAGGCATGATGCTAGATATGAAGGATACGACAGTGGATAAGACAGGAAAACTAAAGGAATTTATAGTCTAGTGACAGCAATAGCCAAATCAACATGAAGGGGAAAAATGAGGTAAATTTTAAAATTAAAATTGGAATAAGTTCCATAAAGTAAAATAAAACATGGTATTAAGCTCCAGATATTGAGCATGGGTAATGCTTACTTCAGAGAGAATTATCAGGGAAAGACTCTCTGAAGTGGAGATAATGAAGCTAACTTCTGAGGAATGAGAGCCAGTGAGGACTCTCACCCTTATACAATCCTGAACCAGGGAACCTAACCTGATCATAACTTTATTCACTTTCGTTAACCTCAGAAGTTCTCTAAGTGCTGTCTGGGAACCAACAGGGGTTCTGAAACCCTTTCAAAGGAGAACTTGAGGTCAAAACTATAATACCAAGATCATAATACTAACATTATCTTGCCTCTTTCACTCTCGTTATTTCATAAGGATACGGTGGCAATTTCAGGCCAAGCGACATAGGATGTCACAATAGATTGAATGAAAAAGCTTTCTTTTATTAAACCAGACATAAAAGAGATTTGTAATAAATGTATAACAATGCCACTGTTCTCACTAAATATTTTTGTTCCAGGCAATATAGGTATGTTGGTAAGAATGTTTTTTATAACAACATGTAATGGATTTATTATTGTCACTTTGTAATAACTTAATAAATACTTTAAAATTTGCCAGATTTAATTCCTAATGTAGTAAATACCACTTGATGAAACCCATATAAATAAGAATTCTTTCAAGTTCTGAAATATTTTTAGGGTCATATAGGGGTCCTGAGACTAAAATTCTGGAGAATCTCTGGTTTAGCTGTTATAATTAACACCAGTAAAAGAAATTCAGTCAATAGATGAAGTAAAGATACCCAAGGAAAAAAATATATACATATAAAGTGATACCTGCTAACCCCCAGCTTTGGACACAATATGACAGCATGTGCCTGAAAACTGAGGTCTTCAGTCAAACATCTACAATCTTCCTAAAAGCCCAGCGTCTAGCAGGTGATGGGCCAAACTATCTGGGCATCTGAGTGACTGTGTGCAGGGCTCACCTGCATACCTTCCAATTATTTGGTGCCTCATAAGATCCTTGGGAAAATTTGCAGCCTCTTGTTTATAAGACAAAGAATAGAAAACCAAGCATCCATAAGTGAAATAAAAATAGAACCAATTCCTCAATTTAAATTCCTGGAATCTTCTCCTAAATATTGTCTACAGGTCTCTCCAACCCATTTACTCTGCACCAGGACTGCTCAGCCACTGTCCAAGATGATCAAGCTTGACTCCACAAAGTATTCAATCACTCCACACCTCTGCCTGCTCCCTCTGCACCACGGCACAGTATCTCCATCGTATTATAGTCTGATTTTCACTTTTGTTGGCAAGTCTAGAAGTAATGAAACTGCCAGCCATCAGAGATCAGTTATGGAGAAAATATTTCTTCAACATTCATTAAAAACAAACAAACAAACAAAAACCACTAACTTCAGTCTTCCATCATTCCAAAAAAGAATCATCTGTTTCTCTTTGTAAAAGTCATACATACTTTACACTGTATATGAAACATTTAAACTAGAAGAATTCAACAACAAAAAAAGCACCCAGCCAATAAAATAGAATAGAATATGTTAAATAGACAGATCTTGGTGACTATTTTTATAGCCTTGTTTAACGTTCTGTACCCTAAGAAACATATGCATGTGCACCAGATTTGCAAGCAGAAATTATTATATTATCTTGAGAATCCTTCTGTTTGAATTTAACCTTTTGCAAAGTTCTGACTTTTCCTCTTGTCAACATGCTCGAGCAGATTTATATGATGTAATGTATAAGAAAAGTGCTTTACACATAAAAATGTATACTCACATACTAAATTAGTATAAAGAAAGCAAAATAAAATGTGATCTCTTTAAATAAAAGTTATTGACAATATTCCTATCTAATCGCCTTCCACTGATCCCTAAAAGTGCCTCTTGTTTCTTGACTAATGGAACATTTCTAGACTGACCCTATCAAGTATATGCTAACAAGTAATCAATCTGTAATCTGGACCCTTCTTTATTTAAAGATCTCTACGTCCTTCTTGAATACTAATTAATTGATTTCATAAACATTCTCTATTAGCAAAGTTCTAGAAAATGCATTCTTCTATGTACCTGAATATTGAAACAAAATAATGGTTTGTAGATGTAGACAATGACCAAACTTTACCATTATGCTCACAATTATTTACACTAAATTCTTTGAGTATGTTGATACATTCTCCAGAACTATAGTTTCCATTTCAGAGAACCAGTGGGTTCTCAGAATTTTAGGAAGGACCAGAAACATAAAAAGTCTAGCAATAGAATAATAAACTCATAATTGTCATTCCTGTTCTGAGGACTCAATTTATTTGAACAAATTTGACGAAAAAATAATCTGTTCCATGAATGTGAGGATGTAGGATCATTATTGAATTTCCTTGAAATAGACTGTTAATACAAGTTAAAAAGACATCATGACACTGTAAGATAAAACTACTCCTGGGTAATTATTCTGTTGTTAAGGACTATGAACACATGAAGACAAATTTTGTCAACAGAATTTTATAAAGTTATCCATAAAGTGATCATTTACTTAGAAGCCTTTGGTCATCATATCACTTTAATCTTTTTAACCTTTTCAGCATATTGTGACTATGATTTTGAAAGGTGGAGTGGTGCAGAAAATATTTACTTGATAGATTTGTTTATGTGTGATATAATTCTTTATTCCCCCCAAATTTCTATACCCTATCTTTATTTCCCTGGTAATATCACTCTAAAATGAAGAAAGAGGAAGGGGAAAATATGACACAAATTTTTTGAAAAAATCTTCCACCAACTTCATCAAATACTGACCTTGCCCTCAGTGAGAGAGTGGGCGGGGCTTACAGAGCATATTTGGGATCCAGAGGTCCTACAGAAATATCTCCTATTCTTTAGTACATCATATTCTTAGAAAGAAAGACACCTTTCTGAGGGAAAAAAAAAGAGACAAGAGTAGAATTTCAAGTTTCAGCTTTAATGATATAAGTGTCTTTGCTTCAGAGAAGAAAGAACCAGACAACTTTGACAGTCCTTAAACATTTCTGGGAGGCAGTGGCTGCCCTACATCACCCAGCTTTCATAATCACTCACAACAATGAAATCATAGACTCGCCCCAAATGAGTCCATCTGTCAGTCATACATGATCAATTGAATTACAAAATTATTAAAATAAATTTAAATGTATTTAAGTTGCCATTTGTACTGCTAATGGAGATTTATATAAATGTAGACTAGCAGCAAAGCCTATATAACAAAGAAAATATCATGCTTAGCACAAGTCAGGCAAAATATTTAGTTTAATATTTGATGTATCTGAACAGTTTTTATTAGCATTTCAAGTTTTTCTTTATCCTCTCTCTAGGTAATGTTAATTAATAATGCAAGATTATAAAATATTAAACTCCCCCCCACTCTCCTTGGTTGGGGCTGAGCAGGCAGTTGGCACATTCGGCGTGGCAGGCACAGTTCATTGGCAGAGCTAGGGCGGAGGGGAAAGCCTGTGAGCTCAGAATATTGGCTACTTAAGGGCATTGAACAAATGTATAAATAAATGAAAGGAAGATAATGGAAAGCAGATTTCTCAGCAAGGAAGTAGGGAGTTACAAATATGAAAAGAAGAAATACTGGGATTAACCATGCAGTACTGAACTGCAGTTGGAAGTGTCCGTGTGGAATCGGGGTTTTTAAATGCACATAAATAGAAATAGATATAGATAGATACGTATGTGTGTGGATATGTGTGCACACGCACACATTCCTCAGCTTTGTCTGTAGAAAGGGCCTAGATGCAATGACATCCTGGAAGCAACGAGCATCCAGGCTACTCAGATCTTGATTTCTAGATACAATAGTGTTCTCTCTAAAAAAACTAAAGTCTTCATCACAACAAAGAAACTGTATCTCTGTATGATAATGATGTTAATGAGATTTATTGCAGTAATCATTTCACAATGTATATAAATATTGAATAATTATGTTGTATACCTGAAACTATGTTATATACCAATTATATCTCAATTTAAAAAAATGAAGAAGAAAGCCCTGGCTGGTGTAGCTCAGTAGATTGAGCACAGGCCTGTGAACAAAAGGGTCGCTGGTTCAATTCCCAACCAAGGCACATGCCTAGGTTGCAAGCCAGGTCCCCAATAGGGGCATGTGAGAGGCAACCACACATTGATGTTTCTCTCCCTCTTTTTCTATCTCCCATCTCCTCTGTCTAAAAATAAATAAATGAAATCTTTAAAAAAAATAAAAGAAGAGAAAAAGAAACTAAGGATCCTAGAGAAATGTCTGAATCTAGGGTTGGGGCAAGGAAACAAAAAGATAAGCCTGGAATATCTTGTGGCAGAAAGTAAAAATATATCCAAATGTCAAACGGACATAGGAGCCTGCTTGAAGGGGCTTTATTGGTAAATTTGATCATCGAGACATATAATAATAATAATGGATTATAAAACATAGAGTAAAACAGGAACCTGAGTCAATACTGATAGATGATAGATGGATGGATGGATGGATGGATGGATAGATGGATGATAGATAGATAGATAGATAGATAGATAAATAGATGATAGATGATAGATAGAGCTTCTCTCGTAGAAAAGGGAAAGCTCTATTTTAAAGTGGAAAGCCATACATGTAAAAGGAATAATAGAATTTACAAAACTACCATTTGCTAATCATTATAGAAATAACTGATTCGGGAATAGTATATTTACACAGTCAAAAACTTTCCTCCACAAATTACCAAATTACTCATTAATTAATAGATACAAAGCACATGTTAAGTAACCTTACAATGCAGAAATGTAGAAAATACCATCTAAAGCAAGTGGTGAGAGTTAACAGCACCAGAATGAAACATATGGATATCAGTGTACCTCCAGCAATGGTGCACTGAGAACACAAATCGCTTCTATGATACTTCTGCCAAGAGCCCATAAATTACAAGAAAACAACAGACAAACCAAATTGGGGGATATTCTACAACATAATTCGTTTGTATTCCAAACATATCAAGGCCATGAAAGACAAGGAAAGACTAAAGAACTGTTCTAGGTTGAAGACAACGAAAGAAATAAGACAGCTAAACACATGTGATCTTGGATTGGCGCTTAAACTTTATAAAGACAATGATTAGGTCAAATGGAAGGTTTTAAATGGATTTATAGATTAGATGGTAATACTTTATCATTGTCAGTACCCCAATTTTAAAGGTTTGACTATGATTCTGTAGGAGAGTATATTGTTTTAGAAAATATACATTGGAGTATTAAAGAGTAATGAGATATTATGTCTGAAACTGCATCTCAAAATTCAAAAATATAAAAAATATATTGTACTGTCCACATCTGTGTATTGTGTGTGTATGGGAGAGAGAAAGAGAGAGAGAGAGAAGGAAGAATGGTAAAATAAATGTGCTAAAATGTCATTATTTGGGAAACCAATTGATGGGTATAGCAGAGATCTTTGTTGTGTACTTTTTTGTAAGTTTAAAATCACTTCAAAATGAAAATTTAAGAAAAAATATTAATTCTCCCCACCACTCAATAAAAGGGCATGAAAGGCCATAATTTTAAAAAAGCAAAATAAAAACAAAACAAAACAAAACAAAAACATCACAAGCACACACACACACAAATGCAAGAAGCAATCTCTTAGAAAGCCCACAAAAAATAATTTAGGTTTGCATTAAACTACCAAAACTATCAAAATATAACAAGGGCAAATTGTTTTCCATTTTATTCAGTCTGTCATGGAGGAGATGGATATCAAAATTTGGGTTCCAAATTTATGTCAACTTTTCTCTATTTCAATTTGTTGATTTCTAGTTTCTCAGAGAATTATTTTGGCAAAGTGCATCCTTTTCCTATATTTCTTAGTGAGGCCACCTTCCAAATATCCTAACACTTTATAAACGTTCTCAACTTACCATCTATTATATTTCTCCCCTTTAGAAAAACAGAGATATTTTTTAATTCCTAGATAATACCTAGTATTTTAATTTGAGGTATTGTGCCCCATAATTATCCCTTTTCTCCCCTAGAGTTTGGACTTAAAGAAGGAGGCCTTAGAAGGTAGGCAAAAAGATATTGAATATCTACTTCCACTCTCTGTTTCTTTTAGGAATAAGGATAATGTAATAGAGCAAATTTTATGTTTTATCTGTGATTTTCTTTAATTTTAGATATTGAGTTTTGTAACTAAAAGTCAAGACTATCTTTTAAGTCTGATCATTTCAAAAAGGGAATCTTGTAAGTCTCAACATTCATTTACATTATATACTACAATAAGCAGTGTTTTCTCTGTAATATTCTAAATTTTCAAATTCTTGATCAACTAGCAATTGTGTTTTAGGAAATTTAAAACTTCTCATCGAAAACAAGTTAAATATTGCATTTGCTATATTGGGAAGATACAGTAATTGAGTTCTGGTAGAAATCTAGTGTTATAGAGGTCCCAGCTAGACCTAAGATGGTGATGATGGTGGTGGTGGTAGTTATGATGGTGGTAGCCGTGGTGATGGTGATGATGATGGTGAAGGAAAGAGGAGAAAGTAAGATAAAGTGATAACAGTAATGATTATAAGTGTTAACATTTGAGAGTTTACTTCGATCACAGCTGGCAAACACAAGGCCCGCAGGCCAAATCCGGCCCTCCACCTTGTTTTGTCCGGCCGGGCACCTTGTTCCTACCGGGCAGCAGTGCCGAGCTCTCACTTAGCTGTTAAGGAGCAGTTACAATTATACAGTCCCAAAACTACATTTGGCCCTTTGAAGGCAACGGTGAGGCTGATATGGCCCCCAGTGAAAATGAGTTTGACACCCCTGACTGAGACCCTCCTTACAGTGTCTCACATGCCCTTGACATAGTAGTTAAATTAACACTGTGAGTTAGGGATTAGCACTATGCCCATTTTACAAATTCAAAAACTGAGTGTCAGGAGACAGGTGAGTTGCCAGAGGTCACAGAATCAACAAAAAAAGTGGCACCGGGCTCCAAACACAGGTCAGTAGGTCTCTTTCACCCTGACATGTTTGATTAGGAGTTCTGTCCTCCTCTACCAAGACATACCTACTATAGTCTCTGAGTTTTCATAGAACCCAGGGTTTAAATGAGAGAAAATGTTAGCATGTCCACTGTTGTAATTCAGATATTTATAGACATGTCTGACACACGGGGCAGGAGGACTATGAACACAAGATTGTACAGATATCAGTCAAGAAGCTTGTGTGCATGTATGTGTGTGTGAGAAAGAGAGAAAGAAAGAGAGAGAGTGAGAGAGAGAGACAGTCATAAGTGAAGACACCCTCAGTAATGCTTGAAGGGAAAGGGAAGAGTGGTTCAAGTGGTTCACTGCACTGGAATTCACCCTAACTTAGAGTCTTCTTGCCCTGGGAACATGAAGATGAGATTTCAAAACGGAAAGAATGGAACCGAATGTTCAAGCAGCTCTGTGGTTGACCCTCTTTCATGCCCATTGCAACTAAACAGGCGGAACTTAGAGGCAGCAGGCACTACCCAGAGGACAGTGGGAAGAATAGTGACCCTAATTGTATTTGAGGTACAGGATGAGTCAGCACACTGCCAGGCAGCCTAAGGGGACATCAGCGGCCAGAGTAGTTCAGTGTTCAGCCACTAAGTGAGACAGACGGCAAGAACTACCACCAAGGAGAGCAGAGGTGCAGGCAGGCTGCAGTGTGCATTTCATGTGAGGAAACCTTTCCTGGAAGCATGAACCGATACTCACAAAAGCAAAGGACTGAATTTCTCTCTTCCAGGGGCAAGGAACTCGAGTTCTGAGCCTTAGTAGTGAAGTCTTTAAGTGGCTCTTTCTCACATCCACATGCTCTCTGCACCCAAGGACATCTAGGTTAGTACTAATATTGAACAAACAACTTTATCAGATTTACTTTCTATTATGGAGTACTTAAGATCCCAACTTTTACTTCATAACTTTCTGTTATAAAAGATGCCAAGAACAAACAAACAAATTACAAGCCTGTATTTTCATGACAAAACAGCCAACCATCCAGGTGTGAAAACTGGTCTTTTATGTTGTTCTTCCCAAAGATATGTAAAAGCTTGTTTAACATTTAAATGAATCTGGTGCACTACCAAGACTTCATTCATTCACTCGATTCAGCAAATATTTGTTGAATGCTAACTCTGTACCAGGTAGTTGATGTACACTAAGAACAAAGTTTATAGTATGGGGACAGAGATCATGAACACAGTGGGTAATTAATAAGTTAACTATTTGGAATGTTAGAAGTCTCAAGGGCTATGGAGAACAGAAAAAGTTCAGAAGAATAAAGAGAATCAGGACAGATGAGGGGGGAGGCATGGTAGGTTGCAGTATTAAGTAGGATACATAGCTTAATGTTTAGTGATGGAAATAAATCATAATAGTTTAATCTGACCCATTCCCAGGCTATTTCCAAAGGTGTTGCCACTAACCCATTGTAAAGTTGTCCAGATGAAAATATGCAGTTGGAATGATGTAACTGAAATAATTTAAATCACTAAATGTAATGATTTAAATTATTATATTTAACAACTTAGTTTTGCATGTGATGTTATTGAATGCTACATTATAGAGTTACATAGTTCTACAAATGAAAAAGTCTAATTACAAAGCTGTTGACTTCTTATCCAACAAGTAAAAAGCTAAACACTGAGAGTTTAAGGGATTTGCCAAAAATTAGTCAGCCAGAAAGTATTGTAAAGAGAACCAAAATATTATTTTATTGCCCAAAAAATCTTTTTTGTAAACACAATTTTCCAATTTTCCATAACAAGTTTATTCTTCTATTTCCTCTTTGATTTGTATTCCTCATTCCCTTGACATGCCCAATCCACCTGTTCCTTCCTGCCCTGCCCCTTAGTTGTGTGACTGCATGTGTATTTATCCTTCATGGTTTTTTCAAATGTAAGTACAAGAAAATATGTATATATTGTTTAATCCCTTAAACACAAAACTAATATATAGAAATTACACTGTACTTTCATCTACTCTGTTTCCTTTCTAAAAAAAAATCCCTTACCTACTTCCTTAAATTCTTCAGTTTCTGTCCTTCACTGAAGGATATAATATATAGCAGTGATCTTTTCTTAGCAGAAATTGGGACTATGGAACAGAGTTCTTTAATCAGGCTTTGAGTTAGAAAGGCTGCAGTTTGACTGCAGATAACAGAAACCTGACTTACAGAGACTGGAACAAATAGACATTTTATTCTTCTTTTATAACAAGAACCCCTGAGGTGGATGGTTGCTGGCATTGAGTCAGCAGCTCAGCAATGAATCAGGACCTGGATCTTGATTTAACATGCTCACATTCTTGTAAGTTGCCTTTTATCCTCTTTGCTGTCCCTTTGCAATTGTAAAAGGCTGTTGCGCCTTTAGGCATTATCTACCTTGAGAAGAGGGGGATTAAAAGACCTGGTTTTCAAGCTTCTTTGTATTATTCAGGAGAAAAAATCTTCCCTACTAGTCTTTGCATTACACTCCATTGGTCAGAACAAAGTCACATGCCCACTCCTTGATCAATCACAGGCCAAGGGGAATAAAGTCATCTCAGTCCATAAAAGCTAACCACCGTAAGGACTGAGGGTAGGATTCTATCTTCCCAGAAAGCCAGGGATCTTTGCTGTCTACCCAAACAAGAAAGAAGGGGGCCAGGAATGATTACCGGGTGAGCAACCGCCAATATCTTCCACTACTGGTCACCAGAAGTAGTGACTACTGTGTTCATAATTATATTGTGAAATTGAGTATTCTGGGAAATATGAGGGTTCTATTATCTTCTGAGGGTATATTACATCTTCTAACAACCCACCCACTGTTTTATTATGTGCCCTTGATTTAATATGTTCTTTCAAGGATATAGATTTTTAAACATTAAGAAGAAAAATTACATGAGAACAAGAAAATGAAAGAATTAGGAGGCTTAATTTCTTAGAGAAAAGGAAAACAGGGCTTCTTCTATACCTGACTAAATTGAGGTTATGTCAGAATACAATACCTGTGTTCTATTAAAGCTATCCTAAACTACACAGTAAATACAGATGTAAATAAATATATGCACATCCAAGTTCTGTCCTTATAAATACTTACTAATTACAAAGGGAAAGAATAGCTTTACAATGAAGAAATCTGGCAGATGTCACCTTAATCAAAGGGTCAAAGTTAATATCCAGTAATGAGATAAATTGAAAAAAATGATAGAATGCAATGAGAATAACTTGCCAAATACATAAAACCTATATATATGAGAAAACATCAGACAAGCCCAAATAAGTGATATTGTACAAATTGACTGGCCTGTAATCATCACAAGTGTCAAGGTCATCAAAAGTAAGAAAAAAACAAAAGGAAGTGTTCAGAAGTGAACACTGCAATTGACTCAATGGAAGCTAAATGCAATACATGATTCTGGACTAGATCCAGATTTATGTATTTTTTTGCTGTAAAAAATTACTAGGACAATTAACAAAACTGGAAAGAAATCTGAGGATTAGATGGTAGGAACATACTGATGTTAATTTCTTCATTCTGTTGTTTGTATTAATAGTGTGCTGGAGAATGCCCTTTTCTGGAAGATTTTGAGCTGGAGTTAGAAGTGATAGAGCATTAGTCAGCAACTTACTCTCAAAAGATCAGGAAGAAAAGATTTTTGTATTATCCATTCAAGCATTCTGTTAGTTGAGATTTTCAAAATAAAAACACTCTTCTGCTGTTTTCACTTAGGGATCTACAGTTTGCTTCATTTTATTGCACTTCACTGATACCGCGTTTTTTACAAACTGAAGGTAAGACATTCACCAGTAAAAAGATTATAATTAATTGAAGGCTCAAATGATGTTTAGCATTTTTAAACAATAAAGTATTTTATAGTTAAGATATTTACATTTTAAATTTTTTTTAAAGATTTTATTTATTTATCTTCAGAGGGGAAGGGAAGGAGAGAGGGAGAGAAATATCAATGTATGGTTGCTTCCTCTGCATTCCCTGCTGGGAACTGGCCTGCAACCCAGGCATGTGCCCTGACTGGGAATCAAACCGTGATCTCTTGGTTCACAGGCCCACGCTTAATCCATTAAGCTACACCAGCCAGGGAAAGATATTTACATTTTAGATGTGATGTTATTGTGCACTTACTAGACTACCATATAATGTAAATATAACTTTTATATGCACTGGGAAACCAAAAAATTTGTGACTCACTTTATTGCTATATTCACTTTATTGTGGTGGTCTGGAACCAAATCTACAGTATTTCCAAGGTATACTTGTATAGGCATGTCAATTCTTGGTGATGGCTACATACTATTCCATTGTATGGAAGTAACTAGTTTTCTATTGACCGATAGTTAGATTGCTTCAGTCTTAGGCTACTGCAACCTATGCTGTAGTATTTCCGTACCTAGACTATTTTGCACATAGGCCACTTTATCTGTAAAATAGATATCTAGAAATAAAAATTAATTTAACTAATTTTAAATGGAAGCCATGTTCTAAGATATATAGTGTACAATACAAAATGATGAAATATTTCCTCAAATATTTTTAGGCTGATTGATTTGGTTTAATAATATTTTTATTCATTGAGTCAACAAAGTTTTTTTTGGTTTGATACTACAAAATGAGCTCTACATTGATCATAGAATACAGGCAAAATCTTTTCCTTCAAAGGACAAAAAGTTTGAGAGATTTTACAGGCTGAAGTTAATTAATTTAAACATTTTTTTCCAATTTAATATATATTTTAATATGGACAATTTTTAAATGGAAGCCAAAAAGAAATAATAACCCTTTTCCCCCTAAGGTGTATATAAAATTTTTGCCAACATGGAAAGGAAAGCCTTAAAATGTTTTAGATACTTCATGAAGATCATATCAAACTTAGTGTTGCTATTAATATTATATTACCATTGTCATTGTTAGGGTCATTTCAATAAAGTCCAGTTGGCAATTTGACACACTGAGTTCTCTGTTTTTTCCTACGCTTTAAGGTTTCATTGCACTCCTTAAGATATAAGTTTTATCACCCAGCTCCTGAAAGATGGAGAAAAACAGCCATCTCTTCAAGAACAAAATATTATTTTCAAGGTTGTCTTTTCCACATATTTTCAGAAAAGAATTCAGAAGTAAACACATTCATAAAAATTTTTCTAACATAAGTAGAGACCACTAAAGATGCCTATTCTCAGAAATTGACACTTGCAGAGCTGACAAATTGCATAAATGGCCTTTTATGGATATTGATACCAGCTGTGCAGACAGAGAAGCCTCTCCATGAAGAATTTATCTAGGAGATCCACAAATAAATAATTGTGTAAATCTCAGACTATTTCTAGCCAGCGTTGTTAAGGAATAAACAATAGCAAACAAATAAGACTCCAATTACAAGGAAATAAACCTTTTACAGTCAAAATGTAATTAAGGACCTCAGTAAAAAAGATTTTGAGTTGGAGTTAGAGCTATAGTCCAAATTTGAAGTCAACTTCTGGTTTTTAAAGGGCCAGGCAAAGATTAGATGCAGAACAGTGCAGTAGTTGGAAGCACAGGGATGGCTTGGAAGCATACCCTTAGTGCTTTATAGTGGAGCATCTCATGGATCCTGGTTTATCTCTCTGAGTCTCAGTTTCTCCAGGTATTTAATGAAGATGATAAACCTTCTTTTATCTACACCTTAAACAAAAAAAATTCTAATCTAACGTACCTCCTCTGCATTGTTTTGAAATTTGCATATATGTGTACAGGTTGGCTTTTGTTGGGTGCCTTAGTTAGTAGGTTATTAGAGATCTGCCCTAAGCCTATTTTTCAGCCTCACCTGTGTCCACACCTCTCCTACTAATTTATGCTTTAGAAACAGTACCCACAAGACCACATTGTATTTCTCCATGTCATTTCACATGCCTGCTCTTCTTGCCTGGAATAGTTTTTCTCTGTTCTTTATGATCTGCTCAATGGTAGCATCCACTGGGAAGCCTTGTCTTACCACTGGCTCTCCACCCCTCCAAGTCCTCCATATGGGTGTGTCCTTGTATGTGTTGGAGCTGGGAAGAAGAGGGAGAGGGGATTGGGAGAGGAGGAGTATACAGGAAGTGGAAATGCATTAGGATGCAGAGGTCCTTTGAAGTCAGATTGGGAATTGCCCTACAGTTATGCTAAGCAGTTTGGCTGAATCTTAAGGGCAAAATCTTATGGAGGCTTGAGACGGTTTTAATTAGGAAGATGACCTGTTTGCAGTAAGGAGGGGAGATGGAGAGCAAAGGAAATGTCACAAATCCAGATGGGGCCTGCCAGATCATGAGAACAGTTCTTCCTACAAGCTTCCTTCACCTCTCCTTCAGGGTTTCAGGAGTTGGCTGGTTGATGCAGAGGCCCAGTGGGGTGGCTTTTAACAGGACTCTTGGAGACTAGCAAACCATTAGGGGGTGAGTGTTAGGATTACTGGGGCATGAGTCTGACTGTGGAAGCTTAGCTTCTGCCCATGTTCTGCTCTCAGCCCCCCTCCCCATATAAGAGAGAAGACAGAAGGCAATACTAATATATTTTAATAATGAAAAAACAGAGATAAAATTGGAAAAACAGGAAAACAGCAAATAAAGAAGGAACATGCTTATAAAGGCAGTAACCACTTTTGCACGTGGATTCCGTGCCAGAGGCTTTTCTTAATTCACTGGTTCTCAAATCACCGTAATCACCTAGAGGGCTCATTAAACCACAGAATCAGCCACTTTCATTCGGGTCTGAGGTAGAGCTAATACTTTGCTATTCTAACAAGATCCCATGTGGGGCTGATACTGCTGATACCAAAGTGTGGTCCGGGGTCCCTAGCTTAAGATCCTTGTTTATCTTTTTTGATCTTTCAATAACCCAGCAAGCTGGTATTTCAAAAAAACAAGAAACAGTTATTGGAGAACTGAGTAACCTGTCTCCTGCCCTAAGTAGAAAACTTTGGAGCCAGCTTGTGTTTGACACCAAAGCCCACATTTTCCTACTTTACACTCCCCTTCTCTCCATAGCCAACTTGAGACCTTATGCAGGGTGGAGGGAGCTCCCAGCTGCTTCCTTTCCACCAGTGTCCTCATTGTCCACAGCTCTCAAGTATGAGGGTGGAGTGTGAAGGAATGTATTGTACTTCTGAGCATTTCTTTTCCTCCAAAAACTTGTTCAACTCCTTGACCTGTGCTTCCTCACCCTGGCCCAAAAGGTGATATCCAGATACTGTAAGAGTAGTTGCTTATAGAACACTTCCTCTGATGAAGGGGCAATGAACATCTAACTGGTCCACATACAACATAACATCTGGAAGTCTGGGATTTGCCCGTGCATCTCACCCTTGATGCCTTTGCCAATAAATTCAAGTCTCCCCTGTGACTGTATCATTTCCTGTTAGCACAACTACAGCCAGGTAGTTTTGTATGAAACTGCCCACTGTGTTCTCTGCGAGTATTCCCCCTTTTTTCATTCTAAATATTTCCATGTGCTATGGATGTCTTGCCAAACCCTAATTCTGACTTTGAATCATTTGTTTGAGCATCCTCACTTGCTGGTTGTCCACTTTGTGCTGGGGGAAAAAAAATAGCAGAGCAGGAAAATCATTTACTCTGAATGTACCTGTGCTTTGGATTAATTATTTTCTCTAATGAGTCTGTAAAAAGCCGAGATGACTCTTTTGCGCCAAATAAAACATCTTAACCTGATGTTTCATTGTTGTTGTCTTCTAAAAGGTAATATTTAATCTGTAAAGTAGGTAAGGTTGGCTTGAGGAATTTTTTAATTATTTCTTTTTGTGTTTTTATAATGTGTGTGTTCCCTTATTGCAATAATTAAAAGAAGGCTCGTTTGGTCTGAAATATATTTTTCTGCATAAGATTTATTTTTTCTGAATAGGGAGGTACTAAGCACCAACAATAAATTTTGCCTACCTGATTTGGTCCAAAACAGGACTCAGTAATCTTTCTGGACTTCCACTCATCTCATCAATATAGTTTGTGTTGACTTAACTTAGTATTAGTTGACTTGGGCTTGACATAGTTTAGTATTTTTAGACTCTAGGTAGTGTTTTTGTCCAGGTGGATTTTTTTAAATTATCAATCTACATATAGTTTAGGTGAAGTGAAATATTTATTATTATAAATAATAGTATAAATTTTAGCAGGCTAATGAATTTTAGAAGTCAAATACATTCTTTCTCTTCTCCTCCCTTATCTCTTTCTCTCTTCTCTCTTCCTTCTTTCCCCTTCCTTCCCCTTCCTTTCCTTTCCATCATCCCTTTCTTTTCCACTCCCTTCTTTCCCTACAGTTCAGCCCCAAAGCTCTTATTGGGGGTGTCAAACAGGTTTTCACGGGGGCCACATCAGCCTAGCAGTTGCCTTCAAAGGGCTGAATGTAATTTTAGGACTGTATAAATGTAACTACTCCTTAACTAGGGGCAAGGAGCTTGGTGTTGCCACCAGGCAGAAACATGGTGTGGGGCCAGATAAAACAAGGTGGAGGGCCAGGTTAGGCCCGAGGGCCTTTTGTTTACCACCTGTGTCTTAGATAGTACTGAGCAAGGCAGACACAGTGGGGCAGGGAACAGATCACCCTGGCATGTTAAAACTCCAGGGAGGTGAGGAAAGTTTCACACTGGGTCCTGGTGGGTGGCCCAGCATGTGTGGTTGCCAAATTTAGCCAATAAAAATACAGGGGGCCCTGTTAAATTTGAATTTCAGGTAAACAATAATATTTTTAGTGTAAGTATGTCCCAAATATTTCATGATATATACTTATACTAAAAATATTTATTGTTTTAAATAAAATGGACATCCTATTTTTCATCTGCCAAACCTACCAGTGTAGAACATCAGAGTCCAGCCTAGCAAAGGAGGGCATTGACATGGGGTAGGGGACAGTACGGGCAGCAGATTCGCACAGGGTGTCAGAGTCAAGTGAGATGACAAGGACTTCCCTAAGGTAAAGGGATGATAGCGCAGGAGATTGCTTATATACAAGAGAATTGATCCAATAAAGAAAAATATTAAGAATTTTGTTGGAGATGTGAATTACAAATTTGGAAAGGGAGAAAACTAGAATGCTCCCTGTGTTGTGGGATTAGGATTACAGATATCAGTGTTAACTCACGGTTGATCAGTTGAAAATATATATATACACACACACATATATATACTTTATATGCATATACATGTATAGAAAATCTCTGAATATACACAGGAGAGTTGTAGCAGTGTTTATTTCTAGGGAGTAAAATTGGGTGGCTGGGGCATAAGATAGAAAATTATTTTTCTTGTATTTTCTTTGTTACTATTTAAATTTTGCACCAAATTCTCACATAACCTGCAGCAGACAATATTTTTAAAATATTTAAACATTAAAAAATAGAATTGGCTCTATTGTAAATCAGAATCTTAGATGTCACTTGGATCTCAGGGACTTTTCTAAGCCAAATTCCTGAATTAAGATGGTGTAACTGAGGACTAGAGAAGTTAAGTGACCTTCAAGGTCATAGACCAACTGTTGTGTTACAGTGGAAAAAGAAAGAGCTCTGGATTCAAATTCTAATTCTACCCCATGGCAGCCTGATGCCTTTAGGCAAGATCCTTGCTTCTCTAAACCTCACTTCCCTCCACCAAGTACAGAAAACAAAGCAAGGGCTTAGGAGTCAACTTGCTTGGGGACAAGGCCACCCAGCTTTATCTGTCATGGTGCATGACCTTGGGCAAGTCAACTGGCCTCTTTATACTTCACCCTCTTCATTTATGATTATACTTGCTTTCTTTCATCAAATATAAGAAGACTTGATTATTTAAAAATGCATCATTATTTCATATTCCATTAAAAAATTTTAGAAGTGCTATGATTAACTGTAGTCACCATCATCAGAGATGCATGCTGATTTCAGAGATGTTAAAATAACAAGAAAATATGCACCTTAGAATCAATGTAATATGAGAGTATTTACCAAAGGGAAAAGATTTGTAGTATAAAAGGTTGTCCAATGGTAACTGAAAAATAAGCAGATATAAGTGAAGAAAATCAGGCTGCCATGGGAAAACAAGAAACAAAGTGAAGATGTAATGGGAAGTAAATGCCTCAATCTTTTTAAAATTTGGGTCAAAAAAGCATAGACAGTTTGCACACATGGAAGTAAACAAAAAAGAAATATAAACAAAATAGAACTGGAGTTATTTCTCAGGAAGACGGGCACTGGTGTCAAATAATTTGGCCAAGAACTGAAAGCCCTTCCCTGCCTTGTACTGAATGGCACACTATCAGTGGGCACACGGGTGCAGTTCTGAGTTGGGCAGGGAAGTAGACAGCACAGGGGACCACCCAGGCTGGGTGGGGAATACAGACTGCCTCTGGGACAATAGCTGGTACAGTCAAAAGAAGCAACAAAATAAGAAAGGGTTTTTGTGAAGTCTGTAAAATACATAAATATAAGCCTGAATGCCTGAGAACTTTGGGGAAACTCCACTCTGGGCCTGCTTAATTCTCCTTTTGACCCTGGTGAGATACAGAAACTGAAAAATAACGTGATTGTGTATCCAGGTCGCCTCTCCCATTCCACCAACTAATCAGTACCATGGACCCGATTCGGGTACCAGAGGAGGGAACCATATATCAGAAGGAAGAGACAGAAGCTCTCACTAGTGCCCCAGTCTGGGATGAGAGTATCCAGGCAGTCAGTGGATCAGGAGAGGGTAACATTGGAGAATGGGGTGTTGAAGAGGCATTAAACAGTTATCTCATACAGGTGTTGCAAGAATTAAATGACATCACCACACCTGGCACATGAGAAGTACTCCATAAATGTTACTTGCTGTTAAATGGGGGGAATAAAGCTTTCTCCACCATAAAATGCTATACAAATATTTATATTGTATAGTTCTTTAAGCACCCTCACAAATAAATCCTGATTGTGGAGGCTCACAATCTAGACTTCCTTGTAACAAACCAAATTATACTTATTACATGCACTATTACTTTAAATTGAACCCCCTTTCAATAAACTGCATTATATATACTTGCTCATAAACAATAGTTTTGTGCACAGGGTGCTGTATATCTTTTCGATATTTCTATAACACATTCACACACTGTAACAGAGAAACATAGATTTTTCTTTTAAAGAGCAAAGCTTCAGCAGTTTCTCTTGAATTTTATTCTGTCATTTGACTGCATTATATTTCTGATGTTCAACTTGCACTGAGTACATTATGGACTTCTCTGGGGAACAGAAAGAAATTTTTTATAAGTAAACATAAACTGCTTTGATAAATCAAAATGTGTGAATGAGAATTCCATTTAAAATGTCCCAATCTGTTTTGAGACTTGAAATAAAGCTGTCTTTAACACAATAAAAACCATTAACCCAAAGGCAACAACAAAATAATAATAACTTATTTGTTATAGAAGTAATGCGTAAGGCTCATTTTAAGCTTATGTTGTTATATGAAATACAAAGGGAATCTTGCTATAAACTAATTGTAAACAAACTTCAAAATTGTAAAGTCTGAGCTTGTATCATAAATTAGCTATAGTGTCTCTCACAATGAAGTCATCTGTATTCTGAATATCATGGAATATCACCTCAATATTAGCTCTATGAAAGCAGAACCTTGCCCAGCCCCATCATAACTGTACTCCCAGTAACTAGAACAATGTCTGCCATAGTAAGATAAATATTTCTTAAATAAATAAATGAATGAACAATTTGCATAGACATTCTGTGATCTAAGAAATCCTAATA
Source organism: Trachops cirrhosus (assembly GCA_028533065.1). Taxonomy (NCBI): domain Eukaryota; kingdom Metazoa; phylum Chordata; class Mammalia; order Chiroptera; family Phyllostomidae; genus Trachops; species Trachops cirrhosus. The sequence continues at coordinate 35,852,510 of CM052540.1, read as the reverse complement.
ATCAAAATTCCAATGTTAAAAATACTACTAATCGGGACTTCCGGCCAAGATGGAGGCATAGGTAGACACACTGTGCCTCCTCGCACAACCAAGATAGGGACAACAACAATATAGAAACTAAATAACAACCAGAACTGACAGAAGATTGAAGTGTATGGAAGTCGGACACCCAAGGATTTAAAAATTGACACTTTCATCCAAACTGGTAGGAGGGGCGGAGTCGGGCAGTCAGGCGAGGGACGTGGAGCAGAGAGCTGAGCACCCGGAGCGGCGTGCAAGCCCGCAGCAGGCAGACCCTGGGCGCACAAGCAGCAGTGGCTGGTGGGCCCCAGCCAGGGGGTGGCAACCGGCAGATCTAGCAGACCCCGGGTACACAAGCAGTGGTGGCTGGTGGGCCCTGGCCAGGGGGTGGCGACCCACAGACCCAGTGAGGCGAACATTGTGAAGCAAGGCACTGCGCGCAACTCAGGGTCCCAGCACCAGGAAATAGAGTTTTGGGTCACTGACTGAAAAGGAAGGTCCCACAGGGTGCACAGGCCCACCCACACCGGAGTTGGTGCCGGAGGGGCCCGGTTGGCTTGTGGAAAGCGGTGGAAGGGTCTGGGGTCCTACAGAGAGCAGAGCAAGCGCCATTGTTCCTCCTCGGAACCCGCCCCCACATACGGTGTCACAACCCAGAGACTGGGGTGCCCCACCCTGCTGAACACCTAAGGCCCCGCCCCTCACTACAGGAGCTCAACAAGACCAAAACACAAAACAAAACAAAAAACAGCAAAAAGATGGCTCAAATAGAAGAAGAATTGAAAGCCCCAGAACCCATCCTTTTAAGCGACCAAGAGATAGCCAACTATCAGATGCACAGTTCAAAGCACTGGTTATCAAGATACTCATAGAATTGGCTGATTTTGGACACAAATTAGCTGAAATAATGCAGGCTACAATAAGTTTAATGAAGAAAGATGCACAGGGAACCAATGGTGATGGAATGAAAGATGGGTCTCACATCAATGGAGTGGAGCAGAAGGAAGAAAAAAACATACAACCAGAAAAGAATGAAGAAATAAGAATTCAAAAAAATGAGGAGAGGCTTCGGAATCTCCGGGACACCTTTAAATGTTCCAACATCCAAATTATAGGGGTACCAGAAGGAGAAGAGGAAAAACAACAAGTGGAAAAGATATTTGAA